>OY992537.1:108055217-108580217 GCA_963921195.1 Pegoplata infirma
TACAATATATGTAGTTAAATAAAATAACAAACACAAAATAAAAATAAAACTATTAACTAAAAAAAAATAAAATATAAAAAACAATCTGAAAAAATGGTGCGTAGATTTCATTAAACGGCTGATTCCAAAATTTTTTTGTAACTAAAAAGAATTATATTTTTAGTAAAAAAAAAATTAGAATCGGACTAGAAAAATAACAAAAATAAATAAATTTGAGGAGTTGTTGTGTTACATTAAAAACATAAAATAAAAGTAGTTTAATTAAAAAAAAAAACCAACTAGGAATTTTTAAAAGAAAAATCATCAACAAAAAAATAAAAATAGACTGCCCGTGTCAAAAAATTAAAAAAAAAAATGCGTAAAACCAGAGAGCAGTAACAAAATAAATAAAAAATATTGAATATTTTTCATAAATTATGAAAAATAAAAATTATAACAAAATTTTGTATAAAACTTAAAAAAAAAATAAAATAAAGAAATTTTTGTTTTTATAATTTTATGGTGCATTATAATAATTATAAATATAAAATAAATATTAAATAAAACATAATTTAAAATAAAAAAAAAAAATCACTGTTAAAATCACATGTTGAATTGTAAAATTTTTAAAATAACAAGAACTTACGATTAAATAATAATAAAAAAAATAAAAAATAAATAAAATAAAATTATTAACAAAAACAAAATAGCATGTTAATACTAACAAAAAAATATTTAGATGGCAAAAAAAAAACATTCTAACAAGGAAAGACTATTTATTGACTTAAAAAAACAAAATCCCTTTGATTTCATACAAATTTTAAAATTCCACACCACACATCTTTTTTTTAACTAAAACCAAATTCAAATAAATCTTTAACAATGACCCAGTTCCTTTATACAAAAATTTCAAATAAATAATTCTTAAATATTTTAAAATATAAAAAAAAAAATAATAATAAATAAACTGTTCCTGGCTTTCCTTGTAATATTTTACTTTATATGGTATTGAAAGAAAATTTTAAAAATTTTAAAAAAATATATTAAAGAAAACTGCCAAAACTTTAAAAGTTTTAAAGGTCAGTTTTTCGTTGTCGTTTTATTATTTATATAAATATTTTATTTTTATTTAAATATTACAGTTAATTTTCCAAATAAATAATAATAAATAATGTAAAATAGTTTAAATATAAAAATAATAAATAAAAAATCAAGTGTTGTTACTATTTATTTTTTTATTTTTTGTTAATATTGTTTAAAGCCGAGCTTATGTAATAATATTATAATTATAATTAATTATTAAAATTAAAATTTTATTTTCCTTTTTGTTGTTAATTTATGTATAAAAAAACTAATTAATGAAGCTTTATTATATTATAAGCTGATTATAACAAAAAAAAAATTCATAAAAATAATAATAATAAAAATATGGCATAAGAAAAACATCTAACGCAAAATTGCACATATTTAGCCACAATTACAATTGTTTTTAAATTTTAAGAAATTGTTTTATAATTTTAATTGATATTTCTGATTTTAAACGCATATATTTTTCAATTTCAGTTGATAATTTGAATTATAAATTTATAATTACAAAAACAGTTTTGCTCAGATTTTCTGTCAACATTAGGTGTGTTCCAGAACTTTCCGGGGAAAGTTCGGTAAAATGAGAGAAAATCAAAAAACCTCTCACGATACCACAAAAATGCACAAAAGTACGGGAACGCTAAAAACCACATTTCAAGCCCAAAATAATAGAAAATGTAAACAAACCAATAACGCTAAAATATTTTCGTAAGAAAAATTACTTTAAACAAGAAAACAAATTGTAAAAGTTTATTTTAATAACAAATTATCTTTTTTGTATTGAAATACCACATTTCCTTGGTTTAGTTCTTTATTTTATTTAAATTTCCAATTTAGCTTCACAAAAAAAAATCAGCTGTTTTTTCAACATCTGACTGTTACCAATTTACCCGAAAAAAAAGTGCGGGTAAGTTCGGTAAAATGAGAAAGTAATTTATTCTCTCAAAAACTCTCTCATTTACCCAATTTTTGCGTACGGGAACGCTTTTCGGGCTGGTTTGGGTACCCGCGGGCACCCGCGGTAACGTTCTGGAACACACCTATTATTTGTGTCATACTTGAAACCTGGCACTACACTCAAAAAATTATGTTAGTAAAATCAACTGAAAATGTCAGTTAAAATAACTACTTTGTAAGTTGTTTTGGGGTCAACTACTTTTTCAGTTAAATCAACTAACAATGTTAGTTATTTTAACTGACAAAAAACAACTGACTTATGTAGTAAAAACTACTAACATTTGTAGTCAAAACAACTAAAATGTAGTAAAAATAAAAAAAAATCCATAAATAATTTTTTTTTTTAAAAAATTTTTCAGAAAAAAAAATTGAAGAACAAATTTTTTCAGTTTTTTTCTTTTGTTTTTAAAAAATTGTGAAAAATAATTTTTTTTTTTTTTGGAAAAAAAACTTTGAAAATTTTTCAGAGATAAAAAAAAAATAAAATTAACTACTTTAAATAACTGTTACTACATCACAGTAGTTTTTTGTTAGTTATTCAAAAAAACTACTTAAAATAACTAACCGAAATAGTTGTTTGATATTTTTCATACAAAAACAACCGACTTTGTAGTTGAAAATAACTAACTACTGTAAAATATACAAACAACTAACATGTAGTAACTTACATAATTTTCTGAGTGTACTTTTGTATAAAAAAATATTGCCAACGCCTGCTTTTTCATTGGCGTTCTATATGAAAAAAAAAAAAACAAACAAAAAAGCTTTTGTTCGATTTCAAGGAAAAAAATCTGTCAAACTTCATATAAAAAAAAAAAATTTCGCAAAGCGAGAAATTATAGGGAAATTGTTAAAAAAAATTGCACGCATTTTTATTATAAAAAACAATTTTTATTGCCGTGAAAAAGCGACATTTCAGTTTTGTTATGATCGTTTCTTTTTTATAATTAAAAATTAAAATACACCAGAAACATCTCTAAAAATAGAGACGACATCATACAAAAAATTTGTAAGTGCGAAAGAGAAAGAAACAAAATTAACCCTCTGGCACAGAGTACTCCGTCATTGTGAATTCAGCATTAAGGTGCATATTCTGGGGGTCGATTCCGTTATTTGTGAAAAAATGTGTCAGTTTACTTCATTAAGCATAGTACTCTGTTTGATTTCGCGTGAAAAAATCTGTCAAACTCCATATAAAAAAAAAATATTTTGGCAACGCGAGGAATTATAGGGGAATTGTTAAAAAAGTTTTCACGCATTTTTATGATACAAGACAATTAAAATTGCCGTGAAAACGTGACATTTCAGTTTTGTTATGATCGTTTCTTTCTTATGATTGTCAAAAGTTGTTGATTTTCATATGTTTTATTGCGATTTGAGGCATTTAAAGTTTAAGTGGTTATTTCACCGTAAAAAACAGAGTACTTAGCTTTAAAAACTAATAGGCGAAGTGACATTTTTTTCAGTGATAAATTTATCAAAGATCCAGAATTTGCCCTCTGTTCGTGTTTATGTGAAAGAATCTGTCAAACTCCATATAAAAAGAAATAAATTTTGGCAACGCGAGAAATTATAGGGAAATTGTTAAAATAGTTTCCACGCATATTTATTATAAAAGATAATTCAAATTGTGGTGAAAAAGTGACATTTCAGTTTTGTTGTGTTAGTTTCATTCTTAGAGTTGTCCAAAGTTGTTGATTTACTTCATTAAAAACTAATAGGCAAAGTGACATTTTTTTCAGTGATAAATTTATCAAAGAACCGGAATTTACCCTCTGTTCGTGTTTATGTTAAAGAATCTGACAAACTCAATATAAAAAGAAATAAATTTTGGCAACGCGAGAAATTATAGGGAAATTGTTAAAATAGTTTCCACGCATATTTATTATACAAGATAATTTAAATTGTGGTGAAAAAGTGACATTTTAGTTTTGTTATGATAGTTTCTTTCTTAGAGTTGTCAAAAGTTGTTGATTTATAAATTTTTTGTTACGATATGAGGTGTTTAAGCTTAGTATTCTGTTCGATTTCACGGTAAAAAATCAGTCAAACTTCATATAAAAAAATAAATTTTGGCAACGCGAGGAATTATAGGGAAATTGTTAAAAAAAAAATCACGCATTTTTATTACACAAGACAATTTAAATTACCGTGAACAAGTGACATTTCAATTTTGTTAGGATCGTTTCTTTTTTATAATTGTCAAAAGTTGTTGATTTTTAAATGTTTAATTGCGATTTGAGGCATCTTAAGTTTAAGTGAAATTTAACCAGAAATAACAGAGTTCTTAGCTTTAGATAAATTTTTGCCATGAAAAACAAATTACTGTTCGATTTCACGGGAAAAAATCTGTCAAACTCCATATAAAAAAAAAAAAAAAAATTGGCAACGCGAGAAATTATAGGGAAATTGTTAAAAAAAAGCTTTCTCGCATGTTTATTATGCAAGACAATTTAAATTGCCGTGAAAAAGTGGCATTTCAGTTTTGTTATGATCGTTTCTTTCTTATAATTGTCAAATGTTGTTGATTTATAAATTTTGAGGCGTTCAAAATTTAAGCCAAGTTTTCGCCGTGAAAAACAGAGTATTATGCTTTAAGCCAACAATAAGTAAACTTTAAACGCCTCAAATCGCAATAAAACATTTAAAAATCAACAACTTTTGACAATTAAAGCTAAGTACTCTGTTTCTTACGGTGAAAATTTCACTTAAACTTTAAACGCCTCAAATTGCAATAAAACATTTAAAAATCAAGAACTTTTGACAATGATAAGAAAGAAACGATCATAACAAAACTGAAATGTCACTTTTTCACGGCAATTTAAATTGTCTTGTATAATAAAAATGAGTGAAAACTTTTTTAACAATTTCCCCTTAATTCCTCGCGTTGCCAATTTTTTTTTTTTATATTGAGTTTGACAGATTTTTTCCCGTGAAACCGAACAGAGTACTTAGCTTAAGGAAAGAAACGATTATACCCAGCAAAATTTTCGGTTGCAAAGAACCGATTGTGGAACAACTTATACTTCCCTAGAACCTGTTCTAATTCTTGTGCAACACCGATTCTTTTTACATAGGGATTGTCCCAAAAGCAACAGGTGTTTGTAAGCAAAATTAGAACATATTTTTGTTCTTCGGAATCGGTTCTAGAAGTAAAATTTGGAACTGAAATGAGAATTAAAGAAATATTTTGAATTGCATTAATTTATTAAAAAAAGATAAATACAATCATATCTGACATGAAGTATTCACAGTTCTTAACACACATATATCCTTTTGCGCCTCCAAAATTGCATTTTGGGCCTTACAATAATGACAAACCAAAACATGGATTTTCTGAAAACTAAAATTAAAAAACATAATATTATTAGTATTTGACCCTACCCATACAATGAAAATTTAACTTACTCACCTTTTTATTAACACTTCACGATTATCTTCCTGATAATTTAAGAGAATTTCGTGTTTTTCCTTGGTTAACACAAAAAGAAATGATTTTATTTTTTAATTTTTTTGACACATAATTTTTTTTCAATTCCTGAGAACCAAAATGTAATGAAACTTTGATTGCAGAGAACATGTTTCACAACAATTTTCACTTAACTTGTTCTGAATAATTAAAGTGTAATAGTGTATGATTACCGAAGAACCTGTTCTAGAACAAGTGTTGTCAGAATCGGTTCTGAAAAATTTTCCTGGGTAACAAAACTGAAATGTCACTTTTTCATGGCAATTGAAATTGTCTTGTATAATTAAATGCTTGAAAACTTTCTTAACAATTTCCCTGTAATTCTAAGATTTGTTTATTTTTTTGGCCAAGTAATTTGAATATTTTGAATGATTTCCAATAAGCTAATTGGGCCTAAGTATTACATTTATGTAAATAAAAAACTTTATTACATCTTTCTCCCAACGTTTCGTCAATTATTTGTTGACATCTTCAGGGGTTTTTTGTAATTACTAAGTAATTTATCACATTAGATTACATATAAATGATTTTACAGCTTACAAAAAAACATTTGACATAAAATTAAATTAAACACACAACTTAAATTAATATCACAGTGGTTTCCTTTATCTTTGTTTTATTAAATTACAACTCTGTTGCCAAATAACATAACAAAACTGAAATGTCTCTTTTTCATGGCAATTTAAATTGTCTTTTATAATAAAAATGCTTCAAAACTTTCTTAACAATTTCCCTGTAATTCCTCGTGTTGCCAATTTTTTTATATTAAAGCTAAGTACTCTGTTTTTTATGGTGAAAATTTCGCTTAAACTTTAAATGTCTCAAATCGCAATAAAGCATTTAAAAATCAACAATTTTTGACAATTATAACGCTCCGGATACACCAACATAAAATTGTAGATAACATAAGAGATTACGTCGGCATTTTATGTTAAAGGGTGGTGTAATCGTAATTTATGTTAACTCATTTTTTTCAGGAATTTGTTGATGAAGGATTTTATTTTTTATTTATTTTTTTAATACATATAACAATTTTTTTTAATTAAAAAGCTTAAATTTAACGTTATTTAGTTACGTTCTTTCAAAAAACCACATTTATTAATTATAAAGCGAGAAATAACACAATTTTGACGTATGTCGGAATAAATGTCCACATAATTATAGAAGGTGGAGCCAGTGGGTAAGAAAAAAACGATCATAACAAAATTTAAATGTAACTTTTTCACGGCAATTTAAATTGTCTTGTATAATAAAAATGAGTGAAAACTTTTTTAGGAATTTGCCTATAATTCCTCGCGTTGCCAAAATTTTTTTTTTTTTTTTTAATTTGGAGATTGACAGACTTTTTCCGTGAAATCGAACAGAGTTCTATGCTTAAAGGGTGAAACAATCACAAAAAATATTAAATGTGCATTTAATTAAAAAATTTATGAGGTTTTTTAAACTTAAAATCAATTGAAACGATTTCCCTAAAATACATACATATATGCGAAAAATATTTTTTTTGACATATTTTTTTACATGAACATGAACAGAATATACAAAATTGAAACAAAACATAAATTTAAATGCCTAAAATCGTAATAAAATGTCGATTTTATTGCAAAATATATATTTTAAATCAGTTTAAACGATTTCCCTACAATAAAGCCGCGTTGCCAAAAATATTTTTTTTTTTATATAGAGTTTGACAGATTTTTTCACGTGAACACGAACATAATATGCACCTTAAGCTAAGTAAGTTGTTTTTGACGTGAAAAAAAATTGAAACGCTTAAAATCGTAATAAAAACTATTAAAAACGGAAACTTTCAAATTTTTGAAGAAAGAAACAATCATTAGAAATCTTAAATGTCTATTTTATTGCAAAAGAAATGCTGATTTATATACTTTAAATCATTTTAAACGATTTCCCCACAATATAGCCGCGTTGCCAAAAATATTTTTTTTTTTTTATGAAGTTTGACAAATTTTTTTCACGTGAACACGAACATAATATGCACCTTAACGATCACTACCTTAATACCAGTTAAGTTTTAGTTGGCAATGCAATTTTTAAATTGTATAAAAAAACCTGTAATTTTTCCTATAAAAAGTTACTTACATTTTCCTGTAGAAAAAGTCTAAAATTCTGAAACAATTTTCCGATAAAAGAAGTCTCATTTTCCATAACACTTTTTGTATACAATAAGCATAAGACATTTTTCCTTAAAAAAAAACTTCAATGCATGATACCCTCTTTTTCAAATCCAATAACTTTTAATCTGGCTTTGCAATATCTTAAGTAAATCACATAAAACTACTTAAATACCATAACGTAAAATGATTTTACTATCTGAGATCATGTCACTATAGAAAATTCCACCGATTTTACCCTTATATACATTCGTTTACAAACAAAAATGGATCTCAGATATCAAAGTCATCTGAGCTTAATTTTATTAAATCGTTAAAAAAAATATGCATGTGTAAATCGGCAGACAAAAAAATTTAATTGGTAAAGTCCAGTATTTCCAGTATTTCCAGAACATTTTGATAAAAATTGTAAATTTAGGAAAATTACGTTTTTTTTTTATATAAAAATTCTATAAAAATGTTTTCTAGCATTTTCCGTTTTCGAAATATTCGCATTTGAAAATTTTACCCCCAGTTTCTGTAATACGAACGCCATTCGCTCGTGACGAATTTGTGTGTATTTTGTTATTGTAACAAAAATAAAATACATGCAAATTCGTTGCAGACGAATGGCGTTCGTATTACAGAAACTGGGGGTTAGTGTGATTTATAAGGCCTTTATTCATAATACTTAAAGTATACTTAAAGTAGGTTTATTTGACAATTATTCATGCAATATCAGTGAAATAAACCTACTTTAAATTTAATTTACTCATTATGAATAACCCAGTAAGGATATAAGTGCTTGACAGTGGAGTTTGAGTTTTTCAAAGGCCAATATTTCAAAAACGGCATGCGCTAGAGAAATTTTGATGACAGATTTAGAATCAAGAGGTACCAATTAAACTAAATCTAGTCATATTTTGTGTGAGCAGCTTAAGAATAAGTTACAATAGAGACCCAAAAAGTGATAAATTAGCGTATTTTTCTTTATTCAAACGCGAATATCTTAAAAACCTTACATGATAGAAAAATTTGGAATCAGAAGGTCAAAATCTTTTTCTGATTCATGGGAGTGCGAGTTTCTATGAATTTGTTCAACAGTGTAATTAAAGATCTAACGAAAGATATATCCAATCGGTCCATTTTTTAACTTGGACCCGTTTTCTGAAATACACTGGTGTACTTGAACGACTATAATTTTCTTACTTGTTTTGTATGAATTAGTGAACGAAGACCATGATCAACATAAATCGTTTAAAAACTGTTAACCGAAAACAAATAATTGAACTAGATGAACGAACTCAAATGAACGAAAATGAACGATCATTCAATTGAACTATTAAGCACATGCTTAGAGCACAGACAAATGCAGACGCGACACTTATGACAGGCGTCAAAATAGTAGTTTAATTTTTTCAGTTTGTTTGACTTTTTGGGTTAGAAAGAGAAAACTAATATAACGCGCCATAAGAAAAATAAATGTCAGATCGGTTTTAATTGCTTCACTTACTCCTAAGTCGTAAAAAGTGTTGCAATGTTAGCTTAAAACTAGCTAAAACCCGCTCCTAAAATCGCTTAATTCTTCCCCATTTTTTCTCATTAAACTCTACCCGAGACTGTATTTAGTCTATGGTAGAGTTTTATAGCAAAAAATGGGAAAACTAAGCGATTTTAGGAGAAAACAGAGCGATTTTCAGCTAATTTTAAGCTAACATGACAACACTTTCTTCAACTTAATAGTGAGTGAAACAATAAAAATCGATCTGACATCTATTGTTATGGCGCGTTATAATAGCTTTCTTTTTCTAACCTAATTCGTAGAATAATTTGAAAAAATTAACCATATGGTTAAGGAATACTTTTTTGACACCTGTCACTTATGCAGAGTCTGTATTAGTCTGTGTACATTAGAGGTGTCCTTAAAAACGAAAATCACCTTTTTATACCTGGTAGGGTCCTAAATGGTTCTTTAGTATCTAAAAATGAGTGAGCCAAAATTTGGGGACAATCGGCTAAAAATAACTCGTGCCGAAAATGGATTGAAGTTTTGGGACATTCTTATAAGAACGAAAAACTCGTTTTTTCTAGTTTTTGGAAAAACATTGGTATTTGATATTTTTTGTTAAATTTTTTGTGAAATAATATGAAAATGGTACTAAATTACCTTTTTAAAACGACTAATAAAATTAAAATCGGATGAAAAATAAGCATTTTACGAATACATGCCCCAGACCATTGTATGGTTTTTAGAGCCAGAATTTCAAAATTTTCAAAATTTTTAGGCAAAAAAATAGTAAAAATTTAATTTTACTTTATGATAAAATTGAAAATATGTTTAAGATTAAAAATAGCAGATATGGTAGTCAAGCTTTTTTTTTATTTGGCGCGGGTAGTGATAAAATTTCCGCGGATTCCAAATAAAATGCGTTTTTCTACAATAATTAAGCAAATTTTTGAAAATTTGTGCTCTATTGTGCGGATCGAAGTGTAAAACGTAAATTCTGTAACTTTTGAGAAATCGGATATATGCAGATATTTTGTATTATAGAAATGTATAACGTCTCAAATTTGTCATTTCACCTCGACGAAAAGGGGTTAAAGATGCCCGAATTCTCAAAAAATTTACAGAATTTATGTATTTCACTTCGTATAATACAATACAGAAAATTGTTTCCCATATTTGCTAAATTATTTTAGAAAAACTAATTTTCTTTGGAATCCGCGGAAATTATATCACTACACACGCCAAATGAAAAAAAAGTTAGACTACCATATCTGTTAGTTTTTATCTATAACATGTATTTAATATAATTATAAAGTAAAATTTAATTTTTTTTATTTTTTTGCCTAAAAATTTTGAAAATTTTAAAATTTTGGCTTTAAAAACCATGCAATGGTCTGGGGCATGTATGCGTAAAATGCTTATTTTTTATCCGATTTAAATTTCTTTAAGCTTTTTGGAAAGGTAATTTATTACCATTTTCATATTACTTAACAAAAAAATTACCAAAAAATAGCATATACCAATATTTTTCAAAAAACTAGAAAAAACGTGTTTTTTCATCAGATAAGAGTGTCCCAAAACTTCAATCCATTTTCGGCACGAGTTATTTTTATCCGATTGTCTCCAAATTTTGGCACACTCATTTTTAGATACAAAACTACAATTTAGGACCCTACCACGTATTAAAAAGTGATTTTGAAAAATTACCTTAGTCGTTAGGACACCTTTAGTGTACATGCTATGACCACAGACTAATACAGACTTGACACTTATGACAAGTATCAAAAAAATAGTTTTAAACCGTATGATTAATTTTTTCAATTTATTTTACTTTTTGGGTTAGAAAGAGAAAACTAATACAAGGAGCCATAAGAAAAATAAATGCCAGATCGGTTTTTATTGTTTTACTTACTCCTAAGTAGTAGATCTTAGTTTCCGTTGGTAACGCATCTAAATAGCGGTTGGAGATCCCATAAAGCATATATATTATTGATCCATGATCAATTCTAAGACATTCTAGCGATTTACGTCTGTCTGTGCAAATGGCGATCACGGCCAAAATATTACAGGGATATGACTGAAACTTAAAACATTTACTTGTTATTGCCCCGAGAAGTTTGGTATTGTATTTGAGCTATATCGATTCAGCGGTTTAAAATTTATGAACGAAAATGTTAGGACACCTCGAAAATTTTTAACCTTACAATATAAAATGCGTTAATTCGGCTGATGGTTGACATGTGTGAACAAAATTGAACACGAAATGGTACGAACATATTTTTGTACAAAAAAATTGCGGTTTTTTTTACCAAATTTTTTTCGCGGAATTTTTTTTTCAAAATTTTACACTCAAAAAAATAGTAATTTTTCTTTTACAAAAATGACAAAAAAAGGTTTTTAATTAAAATAAAATATTTCTAATCAAACTTATTTATTTTTTCACATTTAATAATTTACTATCCTTAAAAAAGGGCATTGTGGAGGGTATTAATAGATTCGGCCAAGTCGAATTTAACTTTTCTACTTGTTTTACTTGTTTTTTTTTTATTTTTTATAAAACTCAACATTCGTGTCTGTATTTGTCTGTGCTTAGAGTACCTAAATAGAGATTGCATGATGCAAAACTTTAAAGAGGAAGAAAATGCACTCTATATAAAAATTTGAGTATTGCATCATTACAAAAGCCCCCTATTTTAACAAATTTGAGTTGAAATGTTGTGAAAAAAATTTAAAAAAAATTTCAAAATTACGATTATTTTTTTTTATTTAAATTTTGTTTAATTATTTTATTGATTAAATTTAAAATAATTTTTTTATTAAAAAAAATAACGTTTTATTCTATTTTAATGTAAGTAACATTTAGATAAAAAAACGTTAACATTAAAATGAAAAAATAAAAAATATAAAACTAACGAAAAATTTTATAAAATCAGAAAAAACCAAAAAAAAAAATTGTTACTACGGGTAAATTATAAAAAAAAATAGTAATTAAAACAAAAAATTAAACACCTAATGCCAGGCTAAGAACAAAAAAAAAATAATTTGGAAAAATTATAATTTATATTCATAATAAAAAAAAAAAATAGTTTCTAGCATTAATTAAAAAAAAACATGAAATTAAATCAAAGGTTAATCATAAAAATTAAAAAAAAAAACAAAATACTTAAATTCCACATGTCTTCACGTAACAAAACATTAAAAACTTCATTATAATTAAAATTTAAAAATAATTTTTCTTTAAGAAAAATTATCTTAAATATTAATTATAAATCAAAAATTTCATAAACTAAAACAAACAAATAAAATTAAATTAAAATAGTTATCAAAACAAAACAAAAAAATAAATACATATTGCTTAAATTGTTAAACATTCGAACATAAATAAATTAACTAACTACACAACAAATATAAAACAGGGCACAGCGCTTCATTATTATATATATAATTTATATTTTTTATTATAAACATTTCAAAAAAAAAAAAACCTAAAAACCCTATAAAAAAAATTTATTCTTGTATTATATTTATTATAAATATTATTATTACTTTTTAATCATAAACTTAAACAAAAAAAATATATTTCTTAACTATTTAATATAAATTAAAATATTAATTCTAAATTTTGAACCCAGAAAGTGTTCATTAAAAATACTTAAAAAAAAACAAAGAATGAGTATAAAATCTTAAATTTAATTGTTTATTTTTTATTAGTTGAAAAAAAAAACTCTTGTTTCTTCTTAAGAGTTTTTTTAAATTTAGCCTTATCTTTTTATATTAAAAACTATTTCGAACGACTTTATTAACGGTTAATTTATTTATTTTTGATTATTTTATTATTTTATTTATTTATAAAATTTATAAATTTTAACAGAATTACAGCTGGTTACTTATTAAAAACTAATCAATGATTAATATTAAACAGTGATTAATTTCTTGTAAATTTGACTTTTTTAAACACTGATTAACCTTCATCCGAAATTCTAGTGTACATTCAGAAGTTCTGAACAGGCCCAGGAAAATTCAGAAAAACTCCAATTAAATATTCCAACTAGGGTTTTCTGAATTTCAATGAGGCTTTTTTAAGTTTCTGTTGGACTTTTCTGAATTCCATATAGGTATTTCTGCATTTTAATTGGGATTTTCTGAATTTCAATGAAGTTTTTGTTTAGTTCAGGTTGAGTCCATATTAACAAAGGTTATGAATAATAAAGATGTATGATCTCGCTCTTCTTCTGTTAAACCCTCTCTTTAATTCCCTTTGCTAAGTTCGCCATCAAACAGGACGTTTGATCAAACCAAAAAATATCCCTCAAGTTCGATATAAAAAAATAAAAAAGGTTCAATTTTGCGTTTTTCAAACTAAAGCTAGCGTTTTTTTTCATCTAGCTGTAAAAAAGTTTTTTTTTGTGGATTATCGGGAAATCCAATGACTTTTTATTTGCTGAGAATTTGTTTTAAACACTTTTAAAAGTATTTCTTAAATAATATTACCATAATAATTATAAATTCATAAATTTTTTCAAAATTTATTAAGCGCTTTTTCGATATAAAAAGTTAGCATTATTTGTCAAACCAACAATGTTAATTTAACATTATCGTATTTTCCTCGTCTAACAGTTTTCGTACCTTCTGTTATCAAGTTCCAAAATTTTAAGAGTGGGAGACAAAGAGCTTGTTTTTTCTGAGAAACAGAAACTTCTGTTGTACAATGAGAAATCTGAAAAAAAAAAAAACTGAACGGAGATGGCGTTTTTCTAAATTTTAGTTTTGGTTTTCTGAATATTAATTGGACTTCTCTGATTTTTAATTGGAATTTTATTCGAACTTTTAATTTTAGAATTTTATTTGGGAATTTTGTATTTAAAATTGTGCTTTTCTGAATTTCAATTGAAAAAGTTTTAGAGTGTTGTGTGTACTGTAATATTTCCGAGTAGGGAAGACTGGGGAAACCCAGCAGACCTACTGGAAAATTACACGGATACTTTCTACACGGATGGATCCAGTAACTTAAATGGCTCTGGGTCTGGCTGGTATTTGGACGATGCGACCAAATGCTATATTGCTATGGGAAAAATGGCTACTGTATTTCAGACTGAAATATTTGCTATTTTGGACGTAGCGACCTGGAATTAGGAACAGATGGAGTAATAGGAGAATCAGTATTAGCAGTGACAGCCAGGTTGCGCTTATTGCACTTGAATCTCCAGTCACTTCATCCAAAATTGTCCAGAAATGTAGACGCAGACTCAATGAGGTCTCATCTGGGAATAGCGTCTTCTGTGGGTTCCGGGTCATCGGGGAATACGGGGAAACGAGATTGCCGACTCTTTGGCAAATCTTGGCTCTGATACAATTCCTTACAATCCGGAACCTCAAATTGGTATTGGCTTGACATGGCTGATGCGTTGGATCAACTCTCATATGAAAGCAACTTTCATGGAAAGATGGTCAAATGAGTTGTCATGCAAGAATACCAAACGTTTTGTGATTAAGCCAGACAAGAAAGTGGCTAACTATCTACTCAGCCTAAGTAGGCTTAATTACGGGACACAATGCCTGTGCTCGTCATATGACGAGATTAGGTGTATTATCAGACCCATTGTGCGTGGCTTGTCTTGAGGACAATGACACAAGCGTTCTCAAGGGCTAGACTGCGGATATTGGGTTCTGATATTCTGTCTATGGATACGGTCCATGGACTTCCCTTGTCTGATTTTCTCAAGTTTGTGAAAGCAACTGAGAAATTCTGAACAAGCACTTTCCTTTTCTTCTCAACCTTTTATCACCCTTACTTAATCTTTCTTTTCAGGGTACGGTACAATGGACTATTTTAAGTCTGAGCGCCATGGACTTGCCTTAAAATTTACTTATTTTAGGCTTGTACAACCCACCCTCAACTCAACTCATTGTGTAGCACCACAGACAAAACAGACACGCCACTTTTGACAGGTGTCAAAAAACAATTTTGAACAAAACATTTAATTTAAAATATCAGAATCTGATACTTTTTCTAAAAAAAAATGTCAAATGTCACAGAATCTAAGACTTTTTCTATACGAAAAATGTCTCAGAATCTGAGACATTTCTATTTGCAAAATGTCTTAAAATCTTTTTTTGTACAAAAAATGTCCAGAATCAGAAATTTTTTCTATCCGAAAAATGTCTCAGAATCGGAGACTTTTTCTATATGAAAAATGTCTCAAAATCTGAGACTTTTTCTGTACAAAAAAAATGTCTTAGAATCTGAGACTTTTCTATAGGAAAAATGTCTCAGAATCTAAGACTTTTTGTAAACGATAAATGTCTCTGACACTTTTTGTATACGAAAAATGTCTCTCTGAGATCTTTTTATATACGAAAAATGTCTTTCAGATTTTTTGTATACGAAAAAGGTCTTCAGACTTTTTGTATACGAAAAATGTCTCTGAAACTTTTATTATACAAAAATGTCTCTGAGACTGAGAAATATATCTCAGAACATAAGATTTTTTTATACGAAAAATGTATCAAAAGCTAAAACTTTCTCTATACGAAAAATAAATCAGAAGCTGAGATTTTTTGTCTCAGAATCTAAGAAATTTTCTATAGAAAAAATATCTCAAAATCTGAGAAATTTTCTAATGTCGAAAAATGTCCTATAACACTGCGGAACACTAAAAAATAAACAAGACCATCATTTCTATATATTTCGGACATGCTGATTCGAATGGCGTACTCCGTTTTTCGATGTATGGTACAGTTTTCTTGCAAAATGTCGTTAAAGATTTGCTGATTTAGAGACAGTTTTTTAACAAAAAAATTTGCAAAGTTAATGATTTATAAATTTTATGGCATGGAAAACAAAGATATGACTTGTAGCAATATTTCTTATGCAAATTTGGTTTAAGGCTTTCCATCTTAAGTCATTAAATTCTCGAATTTCTTAATTTTTTAAGGTTTTCGCGAAATTAACAACCAAATTGGTCTTTGATAAAAAACTTGCTTTTAGTGAATCAAAAAGGCATCCCTAACAATACGAATAGTGGGAAAAAAACATCTATATTATCTGGACCATCATGATGAAAATCGCGAAAAACCGTTTTTTTGTTTATGGCAGCATCACTTTACGAGATGATTTAAGGCTCCATCTTTTAGTATATAATGTGGTAACCTTAAACAACTAACTCACCAAAAATTTGGCCAAAAAAAATTTAATTTGCAAAAGTTATCTTAACAAAATCTAATATTTCAGTGTTTTCTATGCAATAGTTATAGTTTTTGTTAAGATAACTTTTGCAAATTAAAACTTTTTTGGACAAATTTTGGGTCAGTTCATTATTTAAAGTTCCCACATTATATACTAAAAGATGGGGCCTTAAATCATCTCGTAAAGTGATGCTACCATACACAAAAAAACGGTTTTTCGCGATTTTCATCATGATGGTCCAAATAACATATATGTTTTTTGTTCACTATTCGCAGTGTCATGGGAACCTTTATGATCCACAAAATGCAAGTTTTTATCAGAGACCAATTTAGGGGTTAATTTCGCGAAAAACGTAAAAAATTAAGAAATCCGCGATTTAAAGGGCTTAAGATCAAAAGCTTTAAACCAAATTTACATTAGAAATATTGCTACAAGTTATATCTTTGTGTTCCATGCCATAGCATTTAAAAATCATTAGCTTTGCAAATTTTTTTGTTAAAAAAGCAGCTGAAAATCAGCCAATCTTTAATGACATTTTGCAAGAAAACTGTACCATACATTAAAAAACGGAGTACGCCAACCGATTTAGCATGTCCGAAATATATAGAAATGTTTTCTAAAATAGTGGTTAGTTTTGTCACGCAGTGTAATCTGAGACTTTTTCTATACGAAAAATGTCTGAGAACCTGAGAATAGGATAAATTAAATTAGGGACTTTTTCTAACCAAAAAATGTCTCAGAATCTGAAACTTTCTCTTTTTTTTCTATAGGAAAAATTTCTCAGAATCTGAATTTTTGCATACGACAAACGTCTTAGAATCTCAGACTTTTTTGTACGAAAAATGTTTTAGAATCTGAGTCTTTTTTTGTACCAAAAATATCCCAGAGTCTGAGACTTTTTTTATACGAATCTCAGAAAAATGTCTCAGAATCTGAGACTTTTTCTATATAGGAAAAATGTCTCAGAATCTGAGACTTTTACTATATAGGAAAAATGTCTCAGAATCTGAGACTTGTCTCAGAATATAAGAAAAATGTCTCAGAATCTGAGACTTTTTCTATACAAAAAATGTTTTAGAATCATTTTCTTTACAAAAAAAAAAGTCTCAGAATTTTAGATTTTTTTATATAAAAACTGTCTCAGAATCTGAGAAGTTTTCTATATAGAAAAAATCTGAGACTTTCTACACAAAAAATGTCTTAGAATCTGAGATTTTTTTCACACAAAAAATATCTGAAACTTTTTCTTAAAATGTCTTAAAATTTGAGGCTTCAGAAATTTCTGAGACCTTTCTATACGAAAAAGTGCCTCAGAACCTCAGACTTTTTCTATATGATAAACACTCTTATAAATTTTTGTTGAAATTTACCCACTTTATTGTAGGTAACTGTTCTCCTACAATAAAGTGGGTAAAAATACACTATGTGTTTAAATTTCAACATTTGCACACAAAGTGTGTATAACTTATAAACATTTTGTGTGTACACCTACATGTTTGACGCTTGGAAAATTCTCTAGCAATAAACACAAAGTGTGTAATTTTAAAATGTTTGTGCGTAAAAAAACATTATGTGTGTGCAAAAATGGATTAAAAATGTTTAAAATTGCAATTTAAATTTTGCGTTTTTTACCTTTTTGTACTTTATTCCTATAAATAAAATGCGTTTTTATTTTTGTTGTTTTTATTTTTAGATGAATAAAACAAAAATTATAAAACTTTTGTCAATAGCTAACTAAAAAAATAGAAAATTAAGATAAATAACATAAATACATTTAAATTAATTTAAATAGTGGCGAATGAAAGACTTTTTCAATTACATAAGGACTAAATGTAACAGAATTTGATATTTTTTCAATAGTAAAATAACTTAAAAAAAGGCCTGATTTTTTTTTTCTATAGAAAATTACTTAGATTCTGAGATTTTTCCTTAAGAAAAAATTTCTCAAATTTTTAGACTTTTTCTTTAGAAAATATGTCAGACTTTTTCTATAGAAAAAATATCTCAGATTGTGGCACTTTTTTATGTACATATCTATAAAAAAATAATCTGATTCTAGGACTTTTTCCATAGAAAAAATTTCCAAGATTCTGAGACTTTTTCTTTAGAAATTTTTTTTCAGATTCTGAGACTTTTCTTTAACAAAAAATGTCTTAGATTCTACAAAAAAAAAGTCTCAGATTCTAAAACTTTTTCTAAAAAAAACTTTTTCAGATTCTGTGTCTCTTGTATTGACAAAGTCTTAGATTCTGAGACTTTTTCTATCGAAAAAATAAATATCTGTTCTGGGACATATCCGGGACTTTTTTTATAAAAATTTTCTGATGCCGAGGCATTTCCTAGAAAAAAGGTGACAGATTCTAATCATTGTTCTATAAAAAAATGTCCCAGATTCTGAGATTTTCCTGTAGAAAAATTTCGCAGATTCTGAGACTTCTTCTGTAGAAAATTGTCTTAAAAATAAAACATTTTCTAAAGCAAAAATTATTTGAATCTGACACTTTTTCTGAAACAATTTTTTTTTTTTCGTTTAAAAAAGTATCAAATTTGATAAAATTTTTCTTGAGGGAAATCTCAGATTCTTTAAGCTATTGTAGAAATGAATATATGATTATGGCACCTTCATCTTTAAGAACAGGTCTTTTAATCCTGAGACAAATTTTTGTGGAAAAATCTAAATTTTAAGATATAAGACACGCTAGGTTGTTTTAAGACTATGTAATAACTGGAAACGTTGATGCTATCTATCACAATTCTTTAGATTTAACATACGAGCTTCTGGTTGAAATAGAACTTCAATTCCTCGGCAAAACTCAAAACATAAATTCTCTGCATCTTTAACCATTTGTAATATCTGAAAAAATATTGTTATAAATCTAATTTGTTGATGCATTTGTTTATGAGATTTACATGTCTCTACTAACCTTATTTCACTTTTATTGTTTCATCTACAATTCCTTAATAGTTTGCAAAATATTGTTTATTTATTTATACGTTTTTTTTAAATTTTATTGGTCTATTCGGCAAATGTTTCCTTTTATTATAAAATATTTGTAGATTTATTTCTATTTTTCCATTTTGATTTTTGATATGACAATTAATAACTACTACTATAAAAATGTAGCATTACACATTTTATGTCTAATATTTGATTTCAAACACAAAATGTGTAAAAATAAAATTCAAATTTTTATAAACATACAAATTACTATACAAAATGTGTAATTTTCGACATTTTGTGTCTAAATGAATTTTTTAAACATTTCATGCGTAAATTTAGGCGTTGTGTGTCATTTTAAACAAAAGTTTACTAACATTATTGTAGTAATTTTACATATATTTTTTAGAGTGAATATTTCAGAATCTAGTACATTTTCTGCGATTTTCTCAATACGAGGAATGTCTCAGAATCTGAAAATTTGTCTCTACGAAAAATGTTTAAAAAATAGAGACTTTTCTATACGAAAAATGTTTTAGAATTCGAGACTTTTTTACGAAAAATATCACAGAATCAGTGACTTTTTCTATATGATAAATGTCTGAGAATCTGTAACTGTTTCTATACGAAAAATGTTGCAGAATCGAAGACTTTTTCGATACGAAAAATGTCTCAGAACCTGAAACTTTTTCTATATAAAAAATGTCTTGAATCTCAGACTTTTTCTAAACGAAAAATGGTTCGGAATCTAAGACTTTTTCTATACGAAAAATATCTGAGAATGTGAAACTTTTTCTATATGAAAAATATATCAGAATTAACGAATTTATTGTCTTTTTGGGGCCCCGTGAGGTCGGGGCCTGGTTACGTTATTTTATATTATTTTATCATTATTTTTTAAACATATTATTTTTATATTCCTCTAAAATATATATTTTTTTATTTATGTTTTATTATTTAAAAAAAAAATCTAGTATTAAATAAATCACACGCTGAACAAAAACAAAAAAAAAAACACACTTGTGCTAATTTAGTAAAAAAACATAAAATAAAACTATTGTTTAAAAACAAAATTATAAATTAAAAAAAAAAAAACCCTACAACAAAAACAAAACTATCAAAATAAAAAATAAAATTAACTTTAAATACATTACATAAAAAAACAAAAAAAAAACATTCAAATTCTAAACTATAAAACTTGTATTATAATTAAGTAAACTAAAAATACCGTTAAAAAAATCCTGATTAAAAAATAGGTCCCATTTAAAAAATAAAAAAAAAATCATAAAAAAAAAATTTTGAAATAGCAATGTATTGTATAAGTTAAATATAATAATAATAAAAAAAAATAATAGAAAAAATATTAATAATAATTTAAAAATAAAAACATTGTATAGTAAAAACAAAAATTTCTAAAAAAAAAAAAAAATCTGCTCGCAAAAATTAACAAAAAAAATAAATAAAATAGCAGAAAAAAACATTAAAAAACCAATGTTGCACTTAAAAAAACAAAAAAAAAAAAAAAACAAATTGAACATTAAATAACATAAATAAAATAAATCCCCCTCTTTGGTGGCTAGCATAGAATTATAACAAAAAAAAAAAATAAATAATAAAAAAATTTAAAAACCACAACAACAAAATTTTTTTGATTATACATTTAACATCATTAAACCGTAAAAACATCATTATTCATTAAACAAAACAAAAAATACATAATTTAAAAATCCAAAAATGAAAATCACTTTATAAAAAATAACAAAAAATAATTTAAAAATTACATTAAAAAAAAAAATAAAAAAAAATTCTCCAAAAAAAATTCGTTGAATTAATAAGCGCTAATTCTTAAACAATAAATTTCATTAAATTAAAAAAAAAAAATAAAACATAAAAATTGATTGCCTAATTCTAATATTATACATTTAATTTAAAAAAACCAAAAAAAAACTATATTAATTTAATTTAAACCAAAACAAAAACAAAATTAAGTTATAATTAATAATTTAAAACAAAAAAAAAATAAAATGTTATTATACTTATTATTAAAAATGATAAAAATGAAAATAAAAATAAATTAAATAAAAAATTTTATTTAGATTAATTTTAAATTGTGTTTTATTTTTTAGATTCTTAATCGGAAAACTCAAAAAATTGCTTCAAGGTAAAAATTTTACTTAAACTTTAAACGCCTTAAATCATATTAAAAAAAATATAAATCAACAACTTTTGACAATTCTGAGAAAGAAACTATATCATTATCATAATAATGTGCTATACTTAATTCAAATTCTAGGCGTATGATTAACTTCAAGTCGAACAATTCAATAACACTCATACGTTACATGGCACAATTACCAGCAGCGCACATTGGTTGAAGAGTGTCCGAAATTCATTTTTTTCATGTTCGCCGATTTGGATAATTTTTTGGTATTTTGTTTTCAGATATCTGAATATTATGATTCCGTAATATTAGGCTGATATATTTATTATTTGTTTGGACAGACACGCTCAAAGTTCATATATGTTCGCTTGTTTAAAATGGCATGCAAATTTACTGTATATTCAATCTATTGTTACAATCATAGTAAACTTATCATTTAACTTTGTTGTATATTTTCGTAAATGACAATTGTCATGGATGAGATTTGCATTAAAAAAAGTTGTAAAAAGTGACATATAAAAAATTTCGTAGAACAAAACATAAACAACATCAAAATTTCAATGTTCATCAACTTCAGTGGACTGCATCTTTTTAGCGCTGTGGAGCGCTGTTTAACGAAAGATGTCAAATTACAGCTTGAAGTCTCAGCTAAAAGTTAAAAAAAAATTCAGCTACTCCTACCTGCTCCTTTCCAAAAAAAACAGTAAAAACTAAAAAATAATAAAGTAACAAAACATGAATTTTCGTTTATGCTTCAGAAACTCTGATTTTTATACACTCAAAAAAATAAAACTGTAAAGTTAACAATTTTATTTTTGTTAACTCGAGCTTACTGGCTTTTTAGCAAATTTTTAGTAAAAATCAGCGTTTTAACTACTTTTTTTAGTTAAGTTCAATTTACGTTTACGTTTAGTTTTGAACAAATTTTGAATTAATTTTTTTTGTTGACTTTAAAACTGAGTTTACGAATTTTTATTAATTAATTTGCTGATTTCTCGTAACATATTTGTAAAGTGAAAATTTTTTAGAAATTTCTTGTGTAGCCTCCTATGCAAATCTCATAAGTTCTTCTTAAGCTGAACTTAATGCTGTGAAAAAAAAAAGAAAATATACGTGAAGTGTTAATGTATAAAATCAATATTTAACAAACTTACAATTTTTTTACAAAAAGTTTAGCTGAATGTAACTAATTTTTTTTGTTAATACGTACATAAAAATGTTACGAAATTTTCAGCTGAATTTTTAGTTAAAGTTACGGTTTTTTTGCTACATTCATTCTACGAAAAGTTAACTAAATATTATTAGTTAAATTAACTAGAAATTTAGTAGGTTCAAAATCAGTTGTTTTTTTAGTTAAATTTAGTTAAATTCAAAAAAATTCTACTCTAAATTACGCAACTTTTAAGCCATAATTCGAGATGTGATCACAATTCTTTCTATTTTTTTTAAAATTTTAAAAATTGCACCTTTTATTTTTTGGCTCTGATTTTTTTTATATGGTGCTCCAAAAAAAATTGGTAGATATTGACCCTAACTTAGCCTAGATATATTCATTTCGAGGTAGAAATACAAAAATTTAGAGCGATCGGAAATGGGTAAGGCGTTCCTCATGGGCCTTGAAGTTTAGAAAACGGATTACAAGGAAAAATATGAATTTTTTTCTGTTTTCTCAATATTTTTGGTATTTTAAGTTAAGTTTAAATTCAAGTAATTACAGAATTATGATGTAGAGTAAAATGCCTTTCTAATAAGATACTACACACAGAAAACAAATTTGCTAATTTCCAACTGAAATTCAGTTGTTGCAACAAAAATTCGGTTGATGCATTTGTATTAAGATTAAAACAACTAAATATCGGTAGTTACAACTAAATTTTGTTAATGCAACAGTCTTTTAATTGAAATAACTAAAAAATTCGTCTGCCACAGTGAAATTTAGTAGCAGCAACCGAATTTTGAGTTGCAACAACTGAAGAATTCAGTTGGAAATTTATTTTTCTCAGTGTAAAAACTAAAATCGGTTGAAAATCAGCCAAGTTATTACAACTTCCCCAGGCATCTAACGTGTGGCAGACAACTTGATTAAGCAATACAATCCGATTTTTGAAATTCATTGAAATTTTCTACTGTAATAACATTTTTTTATTCTTCAAGTTCAAATGTAATAAGATGACAAGTATTTTTCATATTGTGTTTTGCTAACATGTTTTAAATTAATGCTAAAAATGCCTGCATTTTCAACACCCTTTTGAAATCTCTATTTAAAAAAATTTTTTTTTTTTTTGTTTTAAAATTTGGAAAAACCAAAAAAATATTACACTGAAACATGAATAATGAAAAAATGTTATTACAGTAGAAAATTTCAATAAATTTAAAAAAAGGGACTCGTATTCTTTAATCAAGCGGTATGACACACGCTAGATGCCTGGGGAAGTTGTAATAACTTGGCTGATTTTCAACCGATTTAAGTTTTTAGTACACACAGAAAATAGATTCAGTTGTTGCAACTGAATTGTTTGCCAACTGAATTTTTGCGGTTGCACCAACTATCACAATATTCAGTTGCCTCTACTGCCAATTCAGTTGCCTCTACCGGTAAATATCTATCACAAGAACCGAATATGTTTATGATAAAATTGACATTGGTTACAGTGATCGAATTTTAAAAAGCGTTATATAGTTGTACCAATCAATATTTTTTTCAAGCAATTTTACTAATTTATTTGATTTTAAAATTTTTATAATTTAAAAAATGAAATAAATACATACAATAGAAAAAATAAAAAAACTGAAAAAATTTTAAATCTAAAATTTTTTCTTAAAAAAAAAAATGTCTCAAAACCTTCGACACTTTCTAGAGCAAAAATAACTGGAAGTCAAAATATATCTCTTAAGAAAAAATGTTAATGAAAACATCGAAGAAATATCTTAGACTTCTAGAATTTTTTTTATAGAAACATATATCACAATCCGAGGATTTTTCCAAAAAATCTCAGAACATAAGAATTTTTCTACAGAAAGTATGTCTCAGAATCTGTAAAAGAATATCTCAGAATCTTCTTCAGAAAAAATGTAGAAGTATCTGAGAATTTTTCCTATTGGAAAAGTCCAAGATAATGAGGAAAAGTCACAAATTCTGAAATTTTTCCTAGAGAAAAAGTCTCAGATTCGGAGAAAAAGTCTCAGGTTCTAAGAAATTTTCTCTACACTCAGAAAATTATGTAAGTTACTACATGTTAGTTATTTGTATATTTTACAGTAGTTAGTTGTTTTCAACTACAAAGTCAGTTGTTTTTGTATGAAAAATATCAAACAACTATTTCTGTTAGTTATTTTAAGTCGTTTTTTTGGACAACTAACAAAAAAGTACTGTGATGTAGTAACAGTTATTTAAAGTAGTTAATTTAATTTTTTTTATCTCTGAAAAATTTTCAGTTTTTTTCCAAAAAAAAAAATTTTGTTTTTATTTTTCACAACTTTTTTTTTTAAAAAAAAAAAACTTGGAAAAAATTTGGTCTTCATTTTTTTTTTTTTTGAAAAATGTTTTGAAAAAAAAATTATGTATTGATTATTTTATTTTTACTACATTTTAGTTGTTTTGACTACAAATGTAAGTAGTTTTTACTACATAAGTCAGTTGTTTTTTGTCAGTTAAAATAACTAACATTGTTAGTTGATTTAACTGAAAAAGTAGTTGACCCCAAAACAACTTACAAAGTAGTTATTTTAACTGACATTTTCAGTTGATTTTACTAACATAATTTTTTGAGTGTACAGAAAAAGTCTTAGATTTTGAGTGATTTTTCCTATAGATAATGTCTTCGATTCTGAGAATAGGATTGGGTGAACCTTCGTTAATTTCAATATTCTGGCATTTATAAACCATAAATTTGTTACCACTCTCTGGACACTTTTGACTCTAACGATTTCTTGGAAACTGTTCCATAATTTTTAATAGTTGGCTCAAAACGATTTTACTGTCGACTTTTGGGTAAATCATCTTTAGCATCTGCATTAAAGTTGCGTCTGCAAATATGTAAAATAAGATTTATTGATTTAAATTGTTTATATTTCGGCAGTATCAACTTACCGTCAAAATTTGTAAAATTTTTTCAGGAATTTTATTTTAAAATTTAAAACACGTCTGAACACAATAACATTTTTATTTTAATAAATTTCTATTTTAATTTTTTTGACGTTTTATTTTTTTAATCGAAATGAAATCCTAACGACCAATTATTAGTTAAGAATACCAATACAAATTTATAATTTAGTAAAATTTTTCAAAAATAAAAAATTATTTAAAATTTGGTTAAGTTAACCAATATTTTCAGTTGTAAATACTATTACCTAGTGTTTTTGAAATTTATCAATTTAAACAAATGATAATTGGTTAGGAGGGAATATAACGACCAAAAGAAACGGTTGCACCAACTAAATATTTTTTAAAAACTTTATTAGTTTTTAGTTTGGGTACATTTACCAAATTATTAGTTGTTGATACATCCATTCGGTCACGATTGATAACTAATTATTACTGCTGTTATATATTTGGTATGGTGATAAAAAATTTATAATAACAACTAAAAATTTATAAGATTTATCAAAATTCCGTTTTCATAATAGAATTCCAACTAAACATTTCTCTGTGTGTACCTTATTAGAAAGGTATTTTACTCTACATCACAATTCCGTAAATTGCTTGAAATAAAACTTAACTTAAAATACCAAAAATATTGCGAAAACAGAAAAAAATTCATATTTTTCCTTGTAATCCGTTTTTTAAACTTCAAGGACCATGCTAAACGCCTTACCCATTTCCGATCGTTCTAAATTTTTGTGAGACGTATTTTTACCTCGAAATGAATATATATAGGGTAAGTTAGGGTCAATATCTACCAATTTATTTTTTTTGGAGCACCATATAAAATAAATCAGAGACAAAAAATAAAAGGTGCAATTTTTAAAATTTAAAAAAAAAATAGAAAGAATTGTGATCACATCTCGAATTATGGCTTAAAAGTTGCGTAATTTAGAGTACAATTTTTATAATTTTTTACAAAAAAATCGAAGGTTTCGGACTTTTTCAAAAAGTCGATTTTAATTTTTAAACGTCAAAAAATAAGTGATAATTACTTCGAATAATTTTTTCATATTTTTTTTCTAAAACTACATTTAAATTCCAACAAAACGTTGTCCAACTTTTTTAAAATATCTATATTTTTCAATGGTCAAAATTAATTAAAAATTTCAATTTTTTAATTTTTTTGAGAAAATCGCCATTTTGAAAAATTTATTACTCAACACCATCTTGAAATAAAAGGCTGAAAATTGGTGTCCAAGTTGCATTTAATAAGTACTTAAAATTATCCAAATATAAAATAAATCGTAAGGGGTCGGGTCTAAAAGTGAGTGATTTGGCTTGGAACTTTATGGGTCCCAGACCGATATTTCGATGAGTTACAAACGGAATGACAAACTTATATATACCCTCTATCACTAAGTGGAGGGTATAAAAAAATTATAAATCAACAACTTTTGACAATTCTGAATGAAACTATCATTGTCATAATAATGTGCTATACTTATTTTAAATTCTAGGCGTATGATTAACTCCAAGTCGAAACAATTCAATAACACTCATACGTTACGTGTCACAATGACCATCAGCGTTGCCAGAATTTGAAAACAAAATAAGCTAGTTTTTTAAAAAAAAAAGTGAAAAAAAAAATTCTAGTGCTGAACTAAAAAAAGCCTTGAGGGTTTCGTTATGTAAAAGGTCAACTTTCATTTTCTTTTGGTTGCATCCCATTCCTATTCGGAAAGTTCGATTTTGCATAACTGTGTAATTCTGTAGCTATTCTTAAAAGGGTACACTCAAAATAATTCTACAGTAAAAAAATTAGTAATTGCGTTGGTAACCCAAATCTACTAATAAGTTACCAATTACCAGTATTACAGTAGTTTTTTTAGTATCTTCAAAGTGCTAAAATTAGTATTTCTTACTGCTTATGAGTAATTTTTGTTGGTAGTTGATTTTACTAATTTAATAGGTTTTTAATTTATTTTTGTTAGTAATTATTCCGTAAGGGGGCGCCTGTTTACAGGCAGAGCTACCAACCTTTTTTTTCGCAAAATCGTTAAATTTAAATTCAGTGTTGCCATTATGTTTCATTTCGGGTATTTGCTGTTGCTTTTTTGATCTTGCCGTTTTTTAAATATGCGTTTTTAAAAATAGGGTATTTATAGTGTTTTTACATTTTTTCGCGACATTTTTTTTTTGTAATTTGTGATTTTTATATTATCAATAGATTTTGCTGAAATTTGAAACTTAAGCCCAAGACCTAATAAAATTGGGAAAAATCAGACTGTGTTTTATTTTATTTTTTTGGTTATGGAGTTGTATTTTTGTAATAATGCAATCAAAATATGTATTTTTGACAGATTTAAATATAGAAAATTGGGGGTTATTTTCGAAAATTATGTAACAGGCAAAACGCGCAAAACAGTGACTCAAAAAGCGCTAAAAACCGCTAAATATGAATTAAGTTCAAAAATAATTTTAATTCAAGGTAAAAAAAAAATATTAAATCATCAGGCCTATTCACAAAATAAGTCTAAAAATTGTGAAATATTTTTTTTTTAATTTTAAACAAAG
Organism: Pegoplata infirma; assembly: GCA_963921195.1. Taxonomy (NCBI): domain Eukaryota; kingdom Metazoa; phylum Arthropoda; class Insecta; order Diptera; family Anthomyiidae; genus Pegoplata; species Pegoplata infirma. The sequence goes on from OY992537.1 coordinate 108,083,273, forward strand.
TTTTCCATTTCTTTGGTTGTACTACAACAACTACATGAAAAATATGAATCTAAGACTGTTATTAGGACGTTTCTGTTGTGAAATGTAAATTTTTTCTCAAATGATTAGTTCTAGAAAGAAAGCGCTAAATGCGATAAATGAAAAAGGGGAAAAGCGCCAATTAGCTTTTTGGGTGGTCGGAGAGCGCTAAATCCAGCACGAATTGTTTTTAAAGTAATATGACTGTAATATTATTTTTACTCCTGATTGTATCAGCGTATTTTTTAATTTATGATAAAAACAAATATTTTTATTATTGTTTTTTTTTGCTTTTTATCCTTGTAACCTTAAAAAGCACATTTTCCATCTTTTAAAATTATCTCTTTTTTCTTGTCGCTGATTTTTTTTTTGTAAATTTTTACCGTTTTCCTACTATTTTTGCGTTTTTTTCATATTGATAATGGCAATACTGGTTGTAATAGCGAGCACATGCTTCTTCACAATTCAGCAGCAAGCAGCAGATAGAAAAAATCAAGAGTACTCTATATAATTATAATTTCACTAAAGACGGATTTTTTATTTCTTAACATTAAAAAAAGCATACCCCAAGCTGTAAATACAAAAAGTACTTATTGTATAAATTTATAATTTATAATTAAACACAGTTCTTTATATTCCTTGCCGTCTGCTGCTTGCTGCTGCAGTGTGTGCGAACACCACGTTTGCTTGCATTTAACTCAGTGCTACCAACTGATTTTTCTGTTTGTTTAGTGCGAAGAAACATTAAAACCGAAACAACGCGATACACGGTCACGGAGTGTTTGTAAAAAAAAATCTATTCTTAATTTATTTAATTAAATTGTGTAGTCTTAAACTAATTAGTTAAATATGTTCTTTATTTAAATATGTATATTAAATAAAATGCCATTAATAATAAAACTACATCAATTTTTTTGTTAAATCGTTTGTCATTTTAATGGCTGTGAAAAAAACTCAAGCTGAAGAAGAATGTTATGAATACACACACGTATACCAAAAAAAATGTAAGTAAAAAAACACCCTCTGTAGTAAAATGTTTGTACTTACATTTCAACATGTATTGAGAAAATATTATTTCTTTTTTATATTTTTAGCAATCGTTTCCAAAATATATTTCAATGGAATGGCGACAAAATTTATAATTTCAAATACCTGACGTGGTACAATCTACGCTACATTTTTAAGCAGCGCAAGAAGACATGTAATTAAGTATATCTTATAACCAGGGCAAGGGGGTTCATGTAAATACATGTTTGTTGTCGTTAGTCTGAGCACAACAAAAAGTAATTATCTTCGCGAATCATAGAATTTGCTTAAAAATGGCATTGATTTGTTAGTACATATTTTTGCATATTTTGATGAAAATGCATGTTTTTGCATATTTTGATTAAAATACATGTTTTCTTGCATATTTTTAATTTTTGTAGTTTTTTTTTTATATATTTTGGTGAATGTTGTGATATTTTAAGTTCATTAATGATTTTTAGTTGCAAAAAAAAGTACTTTTTTAAAAACTATCTTAAGATGGCCATATACGATACTGTTTTGCGCCTTCAACTATCAATTAAAAAAGTGCAGTGTTGTGTATAGACCCCTTTAAATATCAAACATTCATATTTTATTACAACCACGGCATTCAAACGTACGATTTTCTACAACTCTGTAAGAATTAAAAGAAAATGAGAAAAAAGGAAATTCGAAAAAAATAGCCAGTTGAGGTTTTGACTGTCACTTGTTTTTAAAAAGTAAAATCAAATTCATAACGTCTACAAAAAAAAAAAAAAACAAATCTCAAATTTTTGATTTTGTAAGTATAATGTTAAAAGTAAAAGGAATTAAATTAATGAAATCTATGTATTTTTAGAAATATGCCAAAAGAAAAAACATCCAAATCAAATATTTTAAATAGATGGGTTTCCAACTACAAAGATGTCTTGAAGACTGATGGAAAAATACTTTTTTGCAAAATTTGCAATAAATCTGTTTCTTTTGCTACAAAATTCCAAGTAGACCAGCACCTTAAGAGTCAGAAACACATTGATTTGTGTGACCGTTCCAATCAAAAGGCCGCACAACCTTTAATCTCTGGTAAATCAGTGTTTGGGGACAAAACCAGTGAATTTAGCATGGAGTTATGTGATGCATTTGTGTCGGCTGACATTCCCCTATATAAATTAAACAACCCATTATTAAGAAATTTCTTAACTAAATATACTAACGAGAACATTCCTTCGGAAACAGCACTAAGGAAAACTTATGTTGACAAGCTGTACAGTATTCAGCTTAGTGAGGTAATAGATAAACTAAAGTCGAATATGCTGTGGTTGTCAATCGACGAAACGACGGATATTGAAGGACGTTGTGTAGCCAACATAGTTGCGGGCATTTTAGATGCCGAAGAAGAAAAAAGTCAACAAAAATTTTTGCTGAACGTTGTGCAATTGGAAAAAGTAGATCATTCTTCAATTGCGCGTGCATTTAATGATTCAATTTCATTATTAGGCGAAAACTTTAATAAAAATCAAGTTCTCCTGTATTTGACCGATGCTGCGCCGTACATGGTAAAGTCTGCCAATGTTTTAAAAGTGTTTTACCCTAAAATGGTACACGTCACCTGTTTAGCTCATGCAATGCACCGTGTGGCAGAAGAAATAAGAAATCAATTTGAGAACATTGATTTGTTGATATCTTTCGGCAAAAAAATATTCCTTAAAGCACCTTTGCGTGTTGCAACGTATAAAGAAAAGTATCCCGAATTAAGTCTTCCACCCCAACCCACAATAACCAGATGGGGTACATGGTTGGATGCAGTTGGCTTTTATGCGAAGAATTTTGATGAATTTAAAAATGTGGTGCTGTCTTTTAACGAAAACGACTCTATTGCAATTAAAAAAGTCAAAAATATAGTGAATATGCCAAACATTAAAGCTCAACTAGTATATGTAAATTCAAATTATGGATTTATAGTTGAGACAATCACCAAACTTCAGGGATTTAAACCATTGAGCACACAAGTCAAACTAATAGATGATGCTGTGGGTAAAATTAATACAGCAGAAGGTCAAATTGGTGAGAAAATTAAAATCAAGCTGGATGCTGTTTTAAAAAAAAACAGTGGATTTAAAATATTAAAAAATATTGGTGGCACTTTTACGTTAAGTTTGACTGAAAATAGCACAATACAAAATGAATATTCGGCAAAAGAATTAGCAGCTTTTAAATTTGCACCAATTACTTCCGTCGACGTCGAACGCTCATTTTCAATGTACAAATCTTTTTTGAGACCAAACAGAACGAGTTTTACATTTGACAATTTAAAAAAAAACTTGTTTATCTATGTAAATAAATCTTTAAATTAAGTTTTAATTCAAACTTGCTTTCCTTTCCTATGAATATTTTACACAATAAGGCTGAATTTATTGTTTTTTACGTTTTTTTTATGAATAAATATTAAAATAAATCAATTTTTAAATGCATATTTTTATTATTTTTATTGCATATTTTTAAATTTTTGATACATATTTTTAGCGCTAAAAACGCGATTTTAAATGCATGAACTTCCTTGCCCTGCTTATAACCAAAGTGAAATAAAAAATCATTTATATAGAATTTTTTTCTGATTTTTATTTATTAAAATTGATATAGGTAGTAATTTTATTAGCTAAAATTAGCAATTTTATTTACTAAAATTAGTAATTTTTTTTACTAAATAGGGCAAAAATTTGAAATACTTATGATTTTTTTAGTAATTATATTTACTAAAATTGTAGTAAATTGCAGTAATATTTACTGTTTTTTTTAGTATTTTTCATGTACTAGATATTAGTAACAAATTTTAGTATTGATTACCAATTCCTGCACTAGGTCCTTTTGGACTAAAACATTAGTACTCGTAGTTAAATTTTTAGTATTGAATACCCACGTTTTTTTTTTGAGTGTAGAATTTACATATTTGAAATACCATGCACGCGTACAACAAACAAAAAAGAAGGGAAGAAAGAATATTTTCTAAAAAATTTTCCAAAGGAAAAAATCTCCAAATCTGAAAATTAAAAAAAAAAAAAAAATTGAACATTTTTAAAGAAAAGATCTGAAAATTTTTATTATAAAATTCTGAAAATTTTTAAAAGAAAAATGTGACTTAATCGGAAAATTTTCTGTAAAAAAATATTGTGAAAAAAATACTTGGAATATGCTTTTTTTATATAGAAAAATGTTACAGGATCTTAATTTAGCTTGCATAAAAAATGTTTGTTAGAAATGGAAAAATAACTTAAAATCTAAAAAATGTTGATAGTCTAACGCATTTTTTGGAAATTTTTTTTCAAATTGTCTTACACAGTAAGCCTCAGCGATGTTTAGGTTCGACTTTAGTGTCGACGAAAAGTGTAAACGCGGTTCGATTTCTACTTAATTAAATGTCACAAAACTGTTAACAGCGAAATCGAAGCTGCTCGCATTAGCGAGATATCGCGAAATTAGTGTTTTTGCATTTTCTAAAATTTTGACAATGAAGTTCTTTAAATATCTTCGAAAACTGAGTACGCAGATTTAATTGTATTTATTTACAGGTCACAAAACAGTTAACATCGAAATCATATCTTCTCAATTTCGCGAGAAATCGCAAAATTAAAAAATAAAATAAAAAATTGGAAAAAATTTTATTTTTCGCGTAAATTAGCAGTCAAGATATTGAATTCAGCAGTTTTGCCACCTTAACCATAAAATTTAAACTGCATACAATATATTTATTGTTTCTTGATTTTGTTCCTTTATTTTAGGCACTAAAGAAAAAATAAATAAATTAATATAAAACCTTAAACAGTAATTTAGCAATTTCTCGGGAAATCGATCATCTATAATTTTTATGCTTGCAGTTTTGTCAACTTTAATAACTACGAATTTAAACTGCATAGCACATTTTTGTCGTTAATTGAAGTAAATATTTTTACAGACCAAAAAAAAAAACACAAAGTAATGAATAAATAGTAGTTTAGCGAATTTTTTTTTGAGCGATATCTCGAAGAATTTAGCAGCTAGAATTTAAATGTTAACATCCGTATCACCTTTAATCAATAGCAAATCAAACTGCATTTCGTGTTTTTCAACAATGTTCAAGAAACTTCTTTTATTAATCAAAACAAGAAATACCCCCAGAAAGCTGTTTTTCGCTATTTCTCGCGAAAGTGAGCAGTTTTAATTTTTTTGTGGGCAGTTTTAATTTCTTCCAACATGCTCAAATCAAACTGCAATCCAACTTTTTTTTATTTCTAAAGAACCGGTTTTAAAATATAAATAAATAAAAAAAATATATATATAATTACGCGATGTCTCGCGAAATTTAACACCTATAATTTCGACGTCAACAGCTGTTTGACCTTTGATCAAGCACAAGTAAAACTGCATACCATGTTTTTACGAAATTTTAAAGAAACCTATCTAAAGATAAACAAGTAGAAAAGTTAAATTCGACTTTGCCGAATCTATGAATACCCTCCACAATGCCTTTTTTAAAGGATAGTAAATTTTTAACGTGAAAAAATTAACAATTTTGATTAGAAATATTTTATTTTTTGTCATTTTTTTTTTTTTAAGAAAAAATACTAATTTTTTTTTTTGAGTGTAAAACTTTTTTTCGAGTGTAAAGTTTTTTTACTGTGAAAATATTTCTGAGTGAATGCACGTACGTATGTAAAAAAAAAAATATTGACATTTTTGTAAAAAAAAACTAAATTTTTTTTTTTTGTGTGTAAAATTTTGTTTGAGTGTAAAATTTTTTCGAGTGTAAAATTTTTTCAAGTGTAATTTTTAAGTTACCAATGGTTTTAAAACTAAACAAGTTTAAAAAGCATTGCTTTAAAACTAAAAAAGTTTGAAAAGCATTGCTTAGTCACCACCAATGCTTTTAAAACTTGTTTACCACGTGATATTTAAGATGAACAAAATCTGAAATTCGGGGTTTTGCTTATAACTTTTGAACCACTTGACCGATTGAGCTGAAATTCAATACCAAACAGACCTGAGGAACGGCAAAGACACATGCCACGTTTTAGCAGTCAAATTAATGTTATCGTGTTTTTTATCTCGTAAAATTGGGAAAACCCCTTGCCGAAATTTACTCTTTTGCCCATAACTTTTGAACCACTAGACCGATTTGGCTGGATTGCAATACCAACCTGACCAGGTAAATGACCAACATATGTGGCAAACTTCAGTAGCCTCTGTGAAGTCTTTCAAAAGTTAGCGTGTTTTCTACGGACGGACAGACAAACTGACGGACGGACGGACATCGCTATATCGACTTAAAATCGATCGAGGATCATGAATATATATACTTTATGGGGTCCTAGACCAATATTTCGATGTGTTACAAACGGAATGACAAACTTATATATACCCTCTGTCACTAGAGTGGAGGGTATAAAAACTAAAACAAAAACAGCAAAAATTAATTTCGCGATTTCTCGCGAACTAAAGAAGATATGATTTTAATGTTTACTGTTTTGTGACCTTTAAAAAAGTACAATTAAAACTGTATAATTAAAAAAATTTAAAAAAAATTTAAAAAACTTCAATGTCAAAATTACAAAAACACTTATTTCGCGTTATCTCGCCAGTGCGAGCAGCTACGATTTCGCTGTTAACAGTTTTGTGACATATAATCTTGTCGAATACGAACTGCGCTTACACTTTTCGTCGACACTAAAGTTCAACCTGAGACTCACCGTGCTTAGAATGGAAAATTTTTTGTTTGAAGAAATGTTTCAGAAAATATAAGTGTTAAATGTCCGTACATCTGAAATTTTTTAAATTTAAAATTTGATAATAAAAATAAAAAATGTCTCAGAATCCTAATTTTGCTAAAAAGTGTCCCGAATCTTTAAATTAGATGAAGAATGCGACTCAAGCGTTAATAAATAGTAGTTATAAATTTTTTTTTTAGAATTTGGGAATTCTACAAAAATCCGAAAAAAGAAAATGTTTAAGTATTGAACATTTCTTCTTTGGGAAAAATTTCAGACTTTTATTCTGTAGAAAAAATGACTCAGCATCTAAGACTTTTTCTATAGGAAAAATATCTCAGAATCTAAAGCATTTTCTATAGCAAAAAAGTCTCAGATTCTGGGACATTTTTCGTAAAGAATAAGTCTCAGATTCTCTGGAATATTTTCTTTAGAAAAAGCATGTCTATGTAGGAAGAATTTTTCTATTGAAAAAGTATTAGATTTACCCCCAGTTTCTGTAATACGACCGCCATTCATCTGCGACGAATTTGCATGTATTTTGTTTTAGTTACAATAACAAAATACACACAAATTCTTCACGAACGAATGGCATTCGTATTACAGAAACCAGGGGTTAGACTTTTCTATATGACAAATGTTTTAGAATCTGAGACTTTTTCTATGTACATATGTACATATACGAAAATGTAAAATTTTCTTTTAAAACAAATTAAAAAAAAATTGATCTAAATAGACATTAATCAAGAAAAACAAAGCTTCTTCTCGAACTATTGTTGAAAAATCGGCCAAAACTACTAAACTTGATGATTTTGTAGCTTTCCCAACACTTTTTTTGCAAAAAAAAAATATCCCTATTTTTGCTCCTCCAACAACGGTGAATTGACGATTTTTTTCTTTTTTATTCGAAGTAAAAAAGAATTATCTCTCAAAAAATTTTCGTTGTAGAATTCAGTGATTTTCGAAAGATTTGCCAATATTTATCGTTATATTATTACATAATTTTTTTAAATAAAAAAAGTTACTTTAAATATCTTAATTTGCTTAACATATTATTATATAATATTTAGTATCTAATCAAAGAAATGTACAAAATTTCCTTGAAAATTCTTAATAAACAGGTAGAAAAACGTGTCTGCAGTTATGATGATAAAATATGATTTTAAATACCTATATTGTATTTTTGATAAGATAAAATTCAAGTTAACTAAAAAGTACAGTAGCTAAATGACGTGATTAAACGCATATAATGATTTTGCAATGAAGATAATGTATGACATTAAATAAATATTAGGCAATACTTAAAAGTATTTTAATTAGCAAATAAATATATATTTTTTTTCTTCTTTCGATGTTAAAGATACGTAAGTTGTTTTTTTTTTTTAATTTCTCTAAAAAAGAGAACGGGACACATTTTAGAATTGTAACATAACTAAAACACAGCCAAAACTGACGCGACAATTATGACAGGTGTCAAAAAAGTAAGCTTTAATAATGTGTTTTTTTTATTTTATAGGAGGCATCACATCTAAACAAAATCTAGTAGATTTTAGCTAAAATCTAACTTCAAAATATATTCAGTTTACATACTTTTTTGACATTTTTTGACATGAGATTGTTGATATGTCAATTTTAAAACAGCTGATAACTTAAACAAAAAAAAAACTCGAAAATCACAAAAATATTGTTTTTATTTTACTAAAATAATGTCTATTCGTTTACCTTACCTATTCATTTTTACTACTACAGCTGGAAAATTTCAATACAAAAAGTAATCAAAACTTTCCAGTTGTAGTAAAAAAGTAAGAAATTTGGGTAAACAAACGGACCTATAGTATTTTTTGTAATTTTAACTTTGCTTGTATTTTTCTTTATTTGTGTTTCTTTATCATTCTTTACTAAAAAAACTTACAAAAAATAGTGTTGTATTTTAAAATTTATCGATATTTTGCTAAAATCTCCTAATATTTATCGAAATGTTTGGAGATTTTAGTTAAATCTCTTAACGAACCGATCAAAATTATTACAGTCGAACCCGGTTATAACGTACTCCGAGGGACCATTAAAAATAGTTCGTTATAAGCGAAGTTCGCTATAAGGAGGGTATATTTTTAATCAACCAAGTTTTATTTTCAAAAAAATAGATCCAAATTTGTTTAATTTGGTGTTTTTTCTTAAATAAACTACTTATTGAGAAGAAATCATTAAAAATATAAATACATTTTATCAAAATTATAATATAAACCAAAAAATGCCAATCTTTTGTTAGTTTGATAAACATGATTGCCACACATTAAAAAATATTTATGGGAGTTCGTTATAAAAAGGTAAATATACATGCACTCAGAAAATTATGTAAGTTACTACATGTAAGTTGTTTGTATATTTTACAGTAGTTAGTTGTTTTCAACTACAAAGTCAGTTGTTTTTGTATGAAAAATATCAAACAACTATTTCTGTTAGTTATTTTAAGTAGTTTTTTTGAATAACTACCAAAAAAGTACTGTGATGTAGTAACAGTTATTTAAAGTAGTTAATTTTATTTTTTTTTTATCTCTGAAAAATTTTCAAAGTTTTTTTCCAAAAAATAATAAATTTTCGTTTTTTTTATTTTTCACAACTTTAAAAAAAAAAAACTTGGATTTGTCCTCAATTTTTTTTCTGAAAAACTTAAAAAAAAAATTCCAAAAAATAAAAAAAAATTTTCGTTCTTTTTATTTTTCACAACTTAAAAAAAAACTGAAAAAAATTTGGTCTTCAATTTTTTTTTTGAAAATTAAAAAAAAAAAAAAAAAAATATTAAATTGATTATTTTATTTTTACTACATGTTAGTCGTTTTGACTACAAATGTTAGTAGTTTTTACTACATAAGTCAGTTGTTTTTTTGTCAGTTAAAATAACTTACATTGTTAGTTGATTTAACTGACAAAAGTAGTTGACCCCAAAACAACTAACAAAGTAGTTATTTTAACTGACATTTTCAGTTAATTTTACTAACATAATTTTTTGAGTGTGAAATTATGTTCGTGGGACCATAATAAGCAGTTCGTTTTAACCGAGGATTCGTTATAACCGAGTTCGTTATAAAAGAAGTATTTTGTGTGAAAATTGATGCTAAAACGTCGGGACTTTAGAATTAGTTCGTTATAACCGTGAATTCGTTATAACCGAGTGCGTTATAACCGAGTTTGACTGTAATTTGTTTGGTAAAGTAGGAGGCGTATGATTATTATTTAATCGAACAATAGTAATTAATGCATCAATCATACGCCTAGAGTTACAATGGATAATGAGAGGTTTATTTAACTAATTTTGTATAGGAATTCGTTTGATAAACTTGTTAGTAATTTGTAAGTGTTTTGATGAACATTTCAGCGACATCCAGAGTTGCCAAGTACAATTTTTTCGTTGTCCCCAAAAAAAAAAAATAACAAAATACATGTGCCCCGTGAATGTCTGAATAGGTGGTATGAATAGCCCTATATGAAACTAAACAAATTGTGTTTTTGGATTTTCAATTTTTGAAAAACTGGGCAAATAAATATTGGAAAAATAGTCAACTTTGTATCGAGTTTTCTTTATTTCATATTTATAAAATTAAAACGGAATGCAACACAATCTCAAAAATTTACACTCTTGTATATTTTTTATGGGCTATCGAATAAACATTTTATTATGCCACATTTTCAGAACCCGTTCTGAAATTTTTTATTTTTTAAAAAAGTCAATTTATCAAAAATCTGACTTTTTTTAAATTTTTTTTAAGATTAGATGTTTGTCTATCCACACAAAAAAATTCAGACATGTGTTTTCTGTTTTTTTTTTTTTTTTTTCGAGAAAATCGCATTTAAATATTAAATTGCATAACAATTTTGTAATTTGCTTGTATTTTCTTGTTTCAACGTAGCGAATGAGTATTAAATATTTGAATAAATGTTAAAACGAGCTGAATTCAAGACTGCTTTGTATCAGAAAACCTCCAACATAGTATTTTTTTTACCGATATAAGTTTTTAATTTGTTTGATTAAAGTAGGAGACACCTGGCGTATGATTATTATTTAATTGAACAATACATCAACCATACGCCTAGTGTTACAATGGCAAATGAAAGATTTATTTAATGTATTTTGTATGGGAACTCGTTTAATAAACCTGTTACACTAGTTTACAGAGATTTTGACCCACAACATTTTGCATTTATTATCCATGTAGAATCTTAGACTGAATCCGAAAATTTACTCCAAAGCTTCAAAAGTAGAACAGTTTTCGAGACTTGGCAGTTGTCAACTTGTCAAGTTTTTATCTTTTAAAAAAAGTGGGTTTGCTTAAATTAAAATATCTCCGGAACAAATTGATTTCATGGTTTTTGGTTTTAAATTTAAAGTAATTTAGTTATTTATAGTAGAACCGTTTTCGAGATATTGCCAACTTTTCAAGCTCTTATCTTTTGAAAAAAGTGGGTTTACTTAAATTAAAATATCTCCGGAACAAATTCATGGATTTCATTGTTTTTGGTTATAAATTAAAGGTAATTTAGTTAGTTATCTATCAACCCTACATACAACATTTTTCAATCTGATTATTGCCATAGAAGCTATTAATCGATATATCGAAAGTTTTACTTCATTTTTAGCAAAATTTGGGGAAAAAAGTAAATTCTATTGCAAATTTTTGAAATAAAAAAAAAATAAAAAATTTATTTCTCTCTGATCTATTACAAAGAAAATAAAATGGTTTTTAAGAAAATCAGTTAAAAATTGTATTGCATTTGGTTAAAAATGCGAAATTCGGTTTTTATACATTTTTAGTTTATTGAGTGTAACACTTGTTTACAAATTTTGAAATATTGATCGATTCACGATATTTGACATTTATTTTCCTTGTAAAATTGCACGTTGACTCCGAAAATGAAATCAAAAAGTTAAAAAGTAGAAAAATTTAAAGATATTGACAAAATCCAAATTTAAAAAAGTGGTTTTACATAAATAAAAATATCTCCGGACAAAATCGGAGGATTTTTTTACTTTTAAATTAGTGCCAACGTTCAGTACCGTAGTACCGGGAATACCGGTATTCCCGGTTCTCGGTATTACCGGGAAATGGTACCGGTTTCCCGGTTCTTAATTCATTCCCGGTATTCCCGGGAATACCGGTATTCCCGGTTCCGGTTCTGACGGTATTCCCGGGACTACCGGTATGTATACTTTGTAAAATTTTGCACAATTAAAATTTTTCTTTGCTTTTACCAAAAAAAATACAAAACATGTGAAAAACACCATTTTCAATGTATTTTTTTAATTTAAGAAAAAATAGTTGCATGATTTTTAAATAATTTTACAAACACAACTAAATATTACTGAAATACTGATTAAATAGTGTAATTTAAATATTTTATTGTATAGTAAATTTTTGGTTTTTGAGAACCGGTACCAGGATCAGAACCGGGAATACCGGTATTCCCGGGAATATATCTAGAACCGGGAAACCGGTTCCAGAACCCGGGAATACCGAGAACCGGGAAATGGGGGGCACTATTTTAAATTAAATCTTATGAATAACTTTATCAATTCTCAATACAATATTTTTCAATCTCATAATCGCCTCAGAATCTATTCATCGATGTATCGACAATTTTACTTCAATTTAAACGAAATTTAGAAAAAAATGTAAATTCTATTGTAAATGTAAATAAGTTATTTTTTTAATTTTTTTCTGTATTTAAAGTCCAAGTCTGTTTTACTGTGAAGAAAACAAGAGTTTTTTTTTTAACAAAATCCGTCTAAAATTGTAGAAGTTACATGCATTTAAACAAAAGGTAATAAATTCAGTTTTATACAAAAGCAGTTGTATTTGTTAATTTCGGGTGTGCCGAATATAAAAACACACGAATTTAATTGTATTTGTATGAAACCCGAATTTCTGCATTTTTACTCAAATGCACGTATCTTTTATCTTTTATCATGTTGATTAGTGTATTTATCGAAATGTTTTGAGATTTTTGTAAAATCTCTTAACAAACGAAATTTAATTTTTTATGGGAAATCTTATTAAAGTCTCGTAAAATATCAAAATCTCATTTAAACGAGCTGAATCAGCGCCAGCTTTGTAACAGCCACAGTACAGACTAGTATGCAAACACTGGTGCTAATTGCGTACTTTCCAATATGGTGGTATGGTTTTTAGTATAGAATGATCATCTCTGTCTAGTATATGTGTGCCTGTACGTGTAAGCTTTTGTGCATGTATTTATGATGTTTGTTTACGTTTTGTATGAAACGTCAAAAGTTACACCGTGTGCTGTCACTAATACTTACACCCATCAGATGCAACTCTGTGATACTACTACTCATGTACTGTGGTAACAGCAATCCCTTAAACATAGTATTTTTTACCGATATAAACTAAATTGTTTGGTTACAGTAGGAGAGACACCTGGCGTATGATTATTATTTAATTGAACAATGGTAATTAATACATCAATCATACGCCTAGAGTTACAATGGTTAATGAGAAATTTATTTAACAAATTTTTTATGGAAATTTGTTTAATAAACCTGTTATTAATCTCTTTTAATATTTATGAATTTGTACGTAGATCTATAAGTGTTTTCATGGAAATTGCAGCCACATCTGGCGTTGCCAAGTACAATTTTTTCATTGTCCCAAAAAAAAAAAAAAAAAAAAAGCATATGAGTCATTCCACACCAAATGTCCCGCTACAGAAAAACATGTGCCCCATGAATGTCTAAATAGCCGTATATGAAACTAAGAAAATTATGTTTTTGGATTTTCAATTTTTGAAAAACTGGGCAAATAAATATTAGAAAAAAAGTAAAATTTGTATCGAGTTTTCTTTATTTCACATTTATAAAATTAAAACGGAATGCACCACAATCTCAAAAATTTAAATTCTTGTATATTTTTTATGGACTATCAAATAAAAATTTTTCGAGAAAATCGCATTTAAATATTTAATTTCATAACAATTTTGTAATTTGCTTGTATTTTCTTGTTTCAACGTAGCACATGAGAATTTAATATTTGAATAAATGTTAAAACGATCTGAATTCGGGACTGCTTTGTATCAGAAAACCTCCAACATAGTATTTTTTTTACCGATATAAGTTTTTAATTTGTTTGATTAAAGTAGGAGAGACACCTGGCGTATGATTATTATTTAATGGAACAATAGTAGTAAATACATCAATCATACGCCTAGAGTAACAATTGCTAATGAGAGATTAATTCAACGATTTTTGTATGGGAACTTGTTTAATAAACCTGTTACACTAGTTTACAGAGATTTTGACCCACGACATTTTGCATTCATTTTCCACGTAGAATCTTACGCTGAATTAGAAAATTCACTCCGAAATTTTAAAAGTAGAACAGTTTTCGAGATGTTGCCAACTTTCTAAGTTTTCATCTTTTTAAAAAAGGGGGTTTACTTAAATTAAAATATCTCCGGAACAAATTGATGGATTTCATAGTTGTTGGTTTTAACTTAAAGGTAATTTAGTTATCTATCAACCCTACATACATTTTTCAATCTGATTATCGTCTTAGAAGCTATTAATCGATATATTGATAATTTTACTTCAATTTTGGCAAAATTTGGGGAAAAAAGTAAATTCTATTGTAAATTTTAGAAATAAAAAAAAAATAAAAAATTTATTTCTCTCTGATCTATTACAAAGAAAATAAGATGGTTTTTAAGAAAATCCGTTGAAAATTGTACTACTATAAGTTACATGCATTTGGTTAAAAATGCAAAATTCAGTTTTTAAAAATTTTTAGTTTATTGAGTGTAACACTTGTTAACAAATTATAAAATATTGATCGATTCACGATATTTGAGTAGTAGTAATGTGTATGTTCTAGCGCAAGCAGAGGAGCAGCAGAGGAGCAGCAGAGGAGCAGCAGAGGAGCAGCAGAGGAGCAGCAGAGGAGCGGCAGAGCTCCGGGCAGAGCTCCGGGCAGAGCTCCGGGCAGAGCTCCGGGCAGAGGATCAGCAGAGGATCAAAATACGAGCAGAGGATCAGCAGAGGATCAAAATACGAGCAGAGCTACGGGCAGAGGATCAAAATACGAGCAGAGCTACGGGCAGAGGATCAAAATACGAGCAGAGCTACGGGCAGAGGATCAAAATACGAGCAGAGGATCAGCAGAGGATCAAAATACGAGCAGAGCTACGGGCAGAGGATCAAAATACGAGCAGAGCTACGGGCAGAGGATCAAAATACGAGCAGAGGATCAGCAGAGGATCAAAATACGAGCAGAGCTACGGGCAGAGGATCAAAATACGAGCAGAGCTACGGGCAGAGGATCAAAATACGAGCAGAGCTACGGGCAGATGATCAAAATACGAGCAGAGCTACGAGCAGAGGAGCAAAATACGAGCAGAGCTACGGGCAGAGGATCAAAATATGAGCAGAGGATCAAAATACGAGCAGAGGGCAGAGGATCAAAATATGAGCAGAGGATCAAAATATGAGCAGAGGATCAAAATACGAGCACAGGGTGAAATTATGAACAGAGGTTGGGCAGAGGATAACAAAAAAAAAATGTTAAATAAATTAATAATTTTTTTTAGTATACTTTGTTATTGTGTACAATTGTTTTTGTACTAAATATCAGATTTCGTCTTAATTTTTTTTTTATTGCTTTTAAAAATTGATGATATGTAATTTGATGATCTTGTGTGTATTAATAATTTCCCCTTATGCAACATCGATACGATTTTTTGTCCACTTCAATGATACATTGAAGTCTTTCAGAACTCTAACAAATAAAACATTTTTTTTTTTATGTGATAATAAAATAAATATTTTTTTTATTTAAAAGTTTATCGATAAAATACATGTACAAGATTATTATACTGTTTGATAAGGTTTTCTATGCGATTTTTTCTCATGGTATAAAATAAACATTCACAAGTATCTGGAGCCATGACATTATAGTTTTTTGACCAAACACAGTCAGCAAAGTGTTTTCCATGAATTGATTCGACTGAGCTTCGGTTTTTATTACAATCCAATATGTAAACAAATTCATTAATAAGTTTTAGATGTTCCATTGAAGTCTTTTAGAACACCAACCAATAAAACTTTTTTTTTTTTTAGAGTATTAGTCGATTTTTTCAAAGCTGGTGTTTTTCGAATTAATATTCGAAGAATATAATTTCTCATTTATTGAATTGACTTTTCTCAATTTGTACATGCAAAATATTCAATGTAACGCGATATTATTTTTATTATATATGGTAGAACATTGAATACTAGTTTGCATTTCAAGATATTGAGTATGGTCAGTTATTAGAATTGGAAAAATAAAACGATTATTTTGAATTTTATGTAAGAAATATATTTTGTGGTTTTGTTTTAAGTATTTTTTTTATTTTTGATTAAATTTTAAAATAAATTTTTCATCATTAACTGATTTGAGTGATATTTTTTTTTTTTTTTTTTTTCATGATAAAGATATTTTTTCTATGTTGAACATAAATCTATATGAAATGATGAAAATTTTGTTACTTTCATAAAGTAAGAGAGTAAAATTTTAAAATTTATGAAAAATTGAGATTGTTGATTATGAGATTTTTTTTTTTCTACAGGGTTTTTTATTTTTCATGATATAGGTTATAGATTTTGTTTGTTAATAAAACACAATAATACTTTTTTTAAAACACATTGATATTTTTTATTTAAAATTTATGAATTTTATATAAGAAATATATTTTGCTGTTTTGAATACAATTTTTTTTTTTTAACTATATTTTTTTTTTTTTCATTGAAAAATTGGATTTTTTTTTTCAATCGTTGTATACAGTTGTAACGAGATTTACTTATTTTAATTCATCATCATAATCATCGGTTTAAACATCATCAGCTAAGAATAAAATAAGTTTTTACTAAAAAATCTTAAATTAAAAAAAAATTATGATGATTACAAAGATTTTTTTTTTTTTATGTTGAATATTTTTTTATTTTATTATTTTTTTTTTACAACTAAAAATTATGATTATTTTATTTTTTATAATAGTTTACCATGAAATGCAAAAATTGTATTATTTTTTACAATAAAAATTTTTATAAAAATACTGTTTTTAAAACTTAAAATCTAGTAAATTATCTTCTGAATCAAAAAAATATTCTGCAGGCATTCCCATCTGGTTGTTAGGGATAAAAAATTCCTGTGATGACTCTGGTGTTTCAGGGATTTCTATATCTTCCGATAATATTTCATTATTTCCAGAACTGTCTAGAGTTTCGGGTATATCTTCTGATGATTTCATTTCTTGCCCTGGTTCTATAATATTTTCAGTTTCCTCTTTAGGGAAAAGATCTCTTTCACAACTGATGTTGCAAGTCATTATATGTTGTTCCATATTAAAAACACCTTCAAGAATTTTATAACACTCGCTGCATTCGATATTAATTTTCTCCATTACTATACTTTTTGTTTTTAATTATTTTTTGAAACTTCTTTGATTGCTTGTTAAAGATTGACTAAATTTGGTTTATATTCGTACTTCAAATTAAAATTCTAGTTTTTAAATAAATATTCAGTTTGTTTTTAAAAAAAACAAATTGGGTTTAACAAAGGATTGCTTTTATTTTGTTTTTAATGGTGTTTACTCTTAAGTATCAACATCTTTCATATGATGCATAGACATTTTTGTAATAAAATATTTTTTGTTTGTTTATACAATATTTCATATTAATTAATTAAAAATTCTACAAAGATTTTTATTGATCTCCAGTTCTATATAAAAAAAAAATGGCATAAATAACCACAGTTTAGAGCAGTGTCGGACATTTTTGTAATTCCTATTCCTGCGGGAATAGGCTAAAAAATGCTGCTTGAGCGCAGTCGACACACGTACACTATAAAACTCTGTTGCTTTATTGCCTTTTCGCTTGCTACTACTACATAAGCATAAATGTTATAGTATGTGTGTGCCTCCCACTGGTTTAGAGTATCATACTTTGTTGTACACAATTTTAGTTTTTTGTTTATTTTTCCTAAATATCAGATTTCGTCTGTATTTTTTATTGCTCTGAAAAATTGGACTTGTTTTCAATATATACAATTGTGATGTTATTTGCTGATCTTGTATTTTAGTCAATAAAACATTTTTTGTTTTGTAATAAGATTATAAATATTTTTATTAAAAAGTTTAACGATTAAATACATGTAAAAGGTTTTTATATTGTTTGATAAGATTTTCTATGCGATTTTTTTTCAATTGTATATAAAAAGTGTAAACAAAAATGACAACAATTAAGAGTATTAAACTTTTGGTGTTGTGTATAATTAAATTTAATATCTTTTCCCAAATATTTTATCACTTTTAATGGTGGTTGCAAGTTTCCAAAGCTATCGAAATATTCTATGTCTTCTTTATTTTTATAGTATGTTACCCAATGTGTACCGGCTCCGATTGAAGAATCCAAGTTTTTAATACCACATTCTCTTATTCGAGGAAATTTTGGAAGCGAATCTGTCATAAAGACACCTCTGAAATGTCGTAAATTTTTTGTAAACTTCTGCAAGTCGACATCAGTTAGAGACCTCTAAGGTACAACCTTTATAAGTTTTTTGATTATGTATTGTTTACAATTTCATAACCTTTTTTGTATGGTTTAAGAAAGATACCTTTTCCCATTGCTATGGCTTCCCTTGTTTTATTATGCCTGTTTATGGTAGGATTGATTCAAAGTCCTAACGGTCTTAAATTCGAGAACATATATTTATACTAGAAATCATTATATAAACCAAAATATGAATATTTGAAAAAGTTGATTACACCAATAAAAGGAATGGGTTATTTTACATTCTCTAAAAACGAGTCGATAATACCTCCTGATAAAGCTAGAAACAACTAAATATTTATATTTGATGAATTTGCGTGTGAGAAACAAAATAACATATGAGCGTTTTTCTGTATGTATCGACATAAGCAAACAGATATTTTCTTTTTATGTCAATCTTACACGCGTATTCCTTAGCATTTATTTCGAGATTATGCCAATATGATTATAATGTTTAAACAGGATGAAAGGAACATGAGACATGTATACGATGATCATGTAGGAACAGATATGAGCTTTGTAAATTTTTGTGAAATATGTAGCGAATGTTGGAAAGATAAATATGGATTTTTAACAATCATTAAGGATAATGATTTGAATGATGGTCGATATAGAAAGATGTTTGATATTTTTATTGAAGTATAAAATGAATACACTTAAGAAAATATTTAACAGTTTTTAAACATTAAAGAACAATAATGGAGTTAAATATTAAAAAAATTCGTTTCAATGATAAACCTATAATTCATATTATGTATACATGGAGCTTTTCCTACACTCAAAAAATTATATAGGTAAATTCCAGTGAATATTCACTTAACACAAATGAAATTTTATTTAAAAACCATTCCACTGTTTTTTCATTTAAAATAAAAACATATTACAGTCAATTTTAAATGTTAATTAAATGACTAATCAAAACATTAAAAAACTAGTAAATATTCACTTATTTTGTATTGAAAAACAGTAAAACTATAGAAGACATTTTTTACTGCCGAAATTGAATGTAACAGAAAATTAATGTTTAAGACAGTAAATATTTTTTTTTAAACTACAAAAATAGTATAAAACAAGAAATCCTTTATAAAATTAATGATTTTTCTTTTAAAATAACTTTACTGATTACTTTTTAAAATAACCTACAAACAGTAAATGACATAATTTTCTTAGTGTACCGTTCTGCACGAAAAGTTGAATGGGAAATGCTCGAGATCACGAACATTTTAAATTTCGATACCTGATCTGGTCAAAACCTGATTAATAAAATAACTGATATAATCAAACCCGATCAATTTAAACACCTGGTCTGATCAAACCTGATCTGATTTAACCCTAATAAAAGATGAATGAGAAGGTGTTAAAAGAATAGATAAAGACAAGAAATGAATTTAAGAAATAATTTCAGAGTATAAAAATGGGTGAAGCTGATACAAATTATGTGTTAGAAAATCCATTTAAGCCCTTAACAACACCATTAAAACGCTTTATTAATGATTCATACCAAAAAAAAAAAAAAAAAAAAAAACAATCATATTATTAAGAAGGAAAGAAATGAAATTAAGAATTAAATAACGAATGAATTGGAAAACGATTCAAGTTTAATGTTTAGGAATTTCCCAATGAAATTGGAATCAACTACTCCCATGAAAAACAATGGAAATAGCACATATATTAATTCATCAAAGAATATTGATAACACAACTGAAGATTATTTTTACACTAATCAGGATATCTCCTCGAATGAAATCAATAATACAACAAACATCATAAATTTATCGAATTTAGAGAGTAAAAATATACTGGATAAAGTCTATGGATAAAGTCTATGGTAATAGCGATATAAAGTTGACGGAGGATAAAATTGTTATAGGTAACCAAAATTGGGCACATACTGAATTGTTATTTTATAAACATCCGAAAAATGAATTAAAAATTTATGAATGCAAAATGCTGGTTGGAATAAGGTGGATGATCTAGATCTTAAAAACTGTCATTTCAACTTTTGCATACCACAGAAATTGTTATTAGGATTTGCTGAAGACTTTAACAAAGTAATTTTAAATTGTAAACATGAATTGATTCTACAACGTAAGAGTGATAAAAGGATTGATTAACTCAACTGTAGTTACAGAAAAACCTGAAATTACTATTACAAATATTTGTTGGATAATACCATTTAAGTAAATTAAATATAGTAAAAATCATAAATAGTGGAAACAATTTGCCAATAGCATTTCACAGTTGGGATTGTCATCATAACCCTTAGCTAACAGTTGGAACTAACCATATTTGGAATGTTAAATTTTCTGCAAATAGAGAACGACCTCGTTTTGTACTGATTGGGTTTTAAAATGATTAAAAATGTGTGCATTGCGACTTAAATAATCTCAAAGTACACTTGAATTCAGATTCATATCCGTATGATGATCTTTATTTAAAGATGAACGTTTTGCTATTCTATATAAAATGTATAGCAGATTTCAACAAAACTCTTATATGAAAGAAGCTCAGCCACTTTTAACCTATCTAGACTTTAAAAACAAAGCACTAAAAATTCTAATTTATGTAAGTCATCAAAATGTAGATGTGCTTCTTTTAACTGATATTTTTGAAAACTTTAGAAAAATCTGTAAAAAAAAAAAAAAATATATAGCCTTGAACCATGTCAATACTATACAATACCTGGGTTAGCTTGGGATTCAATGTTAAAAATACAACTAATATTCAATTGGATCTTTTTCAAGATATTAACATGTATAACTTTATACAACAAGGTATGAGGGTGGTCTCGAACAATGATCTAAAAGATATTCCAAAGCAAATAATAAATACATGAAGAACTTCAATAGTAATAAACCCTCTGAGTATCTCATGTATTTAGATGCAAACAACCTGTATGGTTGGGCAATGTCAGAATATCTTCTACATAAAGACTTTGAATGGATTGATGAAGTATCTCAAGAATTTAAAAATTTTGTAACAACAGATCTTTCTGAAACATCATCAGTATATATTTTAGAAGTAGCTTTAGAGTATCCAGATTATCTACATGATAAACATAATGATCTTCCGTTTTGTGCGCAAAACAAAAAAGTTGGAAAATTCACATGCAATAAATTTATTGCTGACTTGACTGATAAAACTAACTTTCCGATTCACTATCGTGTTCTAATGCAATGCCTAGAACATGGGTTAAAACTAAAGAAAATACACAGAATTCTTAAATTTCAACAATCCCCATGGTTAAAACCATACATAGGCCGCTGTTCCAAAAAAAGTAATTCACATAAAAAATGTGAAAATGAAAATTTTCGAATTTTTTTGGTGTTCTAGATTTCACATCCGAATTTCTTTTTCGTTTTGTTTCACATAAATAAAATTTGGTGAAAGTAAAATGAATGCATTTTTTTCCTTATATTTTTTAAGTTTAAATTATTTGATTTCAATTTCAAATGAAAACGTGATCAACAAAACGCTAAACTTGATTTGATGTGATTCGGAAATTTTCATGTGAATTGAAAAGTTGTGAAAGACAGAACAGACCCCATAGATTTAAATACACATCATCGAACTATAGCTAAGATTGCTTTTGAAAAGTATTTTTTCAAACTTATGAATAATGCTGCATATGGGAAGACTATGGAAAACGTTGATAAACGTAAGGATGTAATGCTTATGACAGAGTGGGAAACCAATAATCAAAAACATTTAGGAGCCAGAGCTTTGATTGCTAAACCACAATTTAAAAGTATATCCCATTTTTCAGAAAATCTTTTTGCAATAAATTTGCAACTCATCAAATAGGGTTTGTTGTGTTAGAATTAACTAAATGGAAGATGTATAACTTTTATTATGAAACCCAAATTTAATGATTATATAATAATATATGCCTAAATTATATGGAAACAGATTTGTTTATCTATTCAATAAAAACGAATGATTTTTATGATGATATTTGAAATGATATATCATCAAAGTTTGATACTTCAGAGTATCCAATTGAAAACCGATTAAACTTTCATTTGGAAAATAAGAAAACATTAAGTATGATGAAGGATTAAAATTGTGGTAATATTATGGTTGAATTTGTTGGACTCCGTTCTAAAATGTACTCAATTCACACAAAAAATCTTAAAGAAATTAAAAAAGCAAAAGGAGTAAAAAAGTTTGTCATAGAAAAACTATCAGCGTTAGATTACAAGAGATGTTTATTTGATAGAGAAATAACTAAGGATAACATGATTGTATTTAGATCTTCCATACATCAATTATATACTCAAAAACAAAATAAAATAGTTTTAAGTTTTGCTGATGACAAAAGATAAACGAACTTAAACGAATTTTAGAAAATATTGATAATTTAAATAATTCTACTACTATATGTATACTATACTATAGATGATCATTGTATAATGGAGAGTGACGATAATGATGTAGAAAATAATGATAAATGTATAAGTAATATTGTTAATAAAAATTGTAATTATGATACCTTTTTAAAGTCTAATGATGATGATTGTTTTAAGTGTTTTATTAATAATAAAAAAAATAAATACAATGTGTTGGTTTTTGATTTATTACAGCTTTTTAATATAAAGTACATTAGTATTGCTTAACTTTAGAGTTAACAAATTTTAGTTGTAGAAGATAATTTTCTTAGAGAATATGTTCTCTGGTTGTAAGAATAACATCTAATAAATTTTAGAGTTTTCTTAAAAGCTTTTGGAGATCAAGGGAACCTTTTTAAGCTTTTCTATTTCAACTTAAACAAGCTTGCGTACTTGTGCTGTTAGAGGTTTTTATTCAATTAAGCGATCATGAATTAAAATGCAATAAGCCGATGTATTTATTGGAATGTTGTTGTTAGTTTCGAATTCAATCGATAGGTCCATTTTTAATTGTTACATTTTGATGACTTACATAAATTAGAATTTTTAGTGCTTTGTTTTTAAAGTCTAGATAGGTTAAAAGTGGCTGAGCTTCTTTCATATAAGAGTTTTGTTGAAATCTGCTATACATTTTATATAGAATAGCAAAACGTTCATCTTTAAATAAAGATCATCATACGGATATGAATCTGAATTCAAGTGTACTTTGAGATTATTTAAGTCGCAATGCACACATTTTTAATCATTTTAAAACCCAATCAGTACAAAACGAGGTCGTTCTCTATTTGCAGAAAATTTAACATTCCAAATATGGTTAGTTCCAACTGTTAGCTAAGGGTTATGATGACAATCCCAACTGTGAAATGCTATTGGCAAATTGTTTCCACTATTTATGATTTTTACTATATTTAATTTACTTAAATGGTATTATCCAACAAATATTTGTAATAGTAATTTCAGGTTTTTCTGTAACTACAGTTGAGTTAATCAATCCTTTTATCACTCTTACGTTTGTAACGACAGGTTTTTCCCACTAGGCTGGGATAGGCTCAGTCACGTCCAGGGTTACAAAAATTTATATTTTGCAGAGAAATAAAAAGAGTTTATTTAAATTTTTTTTTAGAAAAACGTTATAAAAAGTTTTATTTAAAGACGTTATTTAAAACACACAAATAAAATTAATTACGACGCGCACTTTTACATTTAACTTTCTTGTCAATACGAAGAAATGTGGTTGTCTGCAGTGGGAAAATCCAATATACGTTGTAGAATACTCATGCCATCGCATGAAGCCAGCCGCCGCAGACTTGATTCTGGTTGCAAATCCGTCGCCGTTGTATTAAAATCAATATTCCGTTGAAAAGTATAAGAATACGCATGCCATCGCATGAAGCCAGCCGCCGCAGACTTGATTCTGGTTTAAGTCCGTTGCCGAAGTCGCCAAAATTTAATGTTCCTCCAATTTAGTGCAGGTGTACTGGGTCGTAGAATACACATGCCATCGCATGAAGCCAGCCGTCGCAGACTTGATTCTAAGTTAAGTTCGTCGTTGGTTGAAATCAACAAATTGCAACCACCCTACTTGTCTCCGTTGTATACCAGTAAAGTTGAAATCAACGAATTGCAACCTTACTGCCTACTGTCGACCGTACCACTTGCCTTCCTCCGAATGACTAAGCTCTCGTTGTCTGGTTGATCGCGCTTTTATACAATTTTGTCCAACACAAATACACATAAACATTGAGCTGTTACATGAATTGCCAACCACTCTGGTGCTAGGGTTGTATTTGTAAGCTTATACTTCTGACACTGACATCCAGGTGGCGTTACTACTAAATATTCAAATCTAACGGACTTAACTTAAATTTAAAATGGTTTTAAGCAAAAACGTTAATTTGATTTGAGATAAATGGATAATATTTTTAATTAATTAAAAGTAAAATATAAAGGTGGGACTAAAACGAGCCTGTCGACTTTAGTCCTCACACTGCCTTCCTCCCTCACTGGAACTTGTTGCATGTTGTCAACTGATCAGTCTTGTGATTCTGTTCTAAGAGTTGATGATGATGCTCATAGTAATGTTATAATTGTGAGCTATAATATAGTTGATACGTCGATAAATGATGTCGTTAGTGCACTGATGATGATAAATTAGAAACGATGATATAATTTTGCCGATGACGTTTTTGATGTAGTTGCGGTGGTGAGTGACGTTGTTGCTCTACTGATAAGTGGTGATGATGTTCTTTAAGTTGTATTTGTGAACGATGATATAGTACGAAGCGATGATGTAGTTGCACTGATGAGTGATGTTTGGTGCGCTGATCAATGATGATTATTATGGGGCTTCACTGGTGCATAACTATGGTGATGTAAGAAATAGGCTGATGGTACATTGACACCGAAATTGTTTTGTAGGACCTCGTAACCAGGTAAAGTAGGAGGTGATGGTTATGATACTACCGTCTAGGAAGTGGATTGACTCGGAGTTTATTGAGAACGTATCTAGGAGTATATAAAAAAAATTGTTTAATTAATATATTTTTTTTTTAATAAAGTAGTATATAAAATTGTAAGCATTAGGAAAGACATGGTTTTAGCTCACTAATGTGGGCTGTTCTTATATCTCCTTTATCCAGCCCTCTAACTTTAACGATCACCCTTGAAGGTAATTCTACGATGATGTAAGGGCCGTCATATTTTGGGGCTAACTTTGCCGCGAAGTTTTCGATTGCTTTTGATAGGTGATGCTGTTTTATCATGACCTTTTGACCAATGATGGGTGTCCATGGTCGTCTTCTTAAGTTGTAGTATCGTTGTTGATCTTGGCTAGCTTTTGCTAGGTTGTGCCGTACAGTTCGAAAAATTTCATTCAGGTCGGCAGACTTTTCTTTTGGGTGTTGTGGAGCTGTTCCGGTTCCTATAGTGACTGCGTCGTATAAAGCATTTGGTAATCTTGGTTCTCGCCCTTGGATTATAAAGGCAGGAGTGTAACCCGTTGACTCTGACACACTTGTATTTATTGCTAACGTAATTTCCGGCAACAGTTCATCCCACATTGTGTGTTTGTTCTTGGTAAATTGCGATATCATAGTTTTTATTGTTCGGTTAGATCTTTCAGTAGGATTTTCTTGTGGGGTATATGGGGCTGTACATTGTTGTTTTACTCCCAGGCTCTCTAGATATTTTTGGAAAATACGACTAACAAATTGCGACCCATTATCGGTAATAACAACTTTTGGTGTTCCAAATCTAGCAAGAATCCGTTCTCTAAAAGCCTTAACTAAACCGTCGGCTGTTGCTCTGCGCATTGGAATTAATTCAATCCATTTGGAAAAACGATCAACTATTACGAGTAGCATGGTGTTTCCGTGCTTCGAGCGGGGAAGTGGGCCAACAAAGTCCATGCATATAGTTGCCCATGGTTCTTCGGGGATTCTGGTTAGCATCTCGCCGGCTGGTTTTTGTTGTATAGTCTTAAATTTTTGGCATGATTGACAATTTCGTACATAGCAGCTAACATCTCGGGATAGACCTGGCCAAAAATATCGGGTACATATTCTGTTGATGGTTTTTCGTATTCCTAGATGCCCGGCTGTAGGATCATTGTGATTTTCGTTCAAGACGCATTCTCTCAAGTTAGTGCCGACACATAGCTTCCATGGGTGATAGTCTTCGTCTTGGGGATTTCTGTGGAAATGACGATAAAGTTGATTATTAATAATTGAATAGTCGGAATATTTTTCAGGGTTTTCTTTAACATCTTGCATCTTTCTTTTAAGCCAGGGACATTCGATAGGTTGTTCTTCAGTTATCGCGCGTTGGAAATATTCCACTGGTTGTCGGGAAAGTGCATCCGCAACAACATTTTGTGTTCCTTTTCGGTATTTAATGGTAAATTTGTATTGTTGGAGTTCTAGAGCCCAGCGTGCAAGACGTCCGGTTGGGGTTTCAATCGAATTCAACCATTTTAATGATAAATGGTCCGTTATAACGATGAAATCGTATCCCTCAAGATACATTCGCATTTTTCTAATTCCCCATACAATAGCCAAACATTCTTTTTCCGTTGTGGTATAATTTTTTTCCGCTTGATTGAGGTGACGACTCGCGTATGCTATAACCCTTTCGGTTCCATCTAATTCTTGTGTAAGTACCGCCCCTAAGCCAAAATCGCTAGCGTCTGTTTGTAGGGTGAACGTTTGGGAAAAATCAGGGCAGGCAAGAACTGGAGCTTCGGTTAATTTATTTTTCAAATCATCAAAAGCATGTTGTTGTTCGTCTCCCCATTTAAAATGTTTTCCCTTTTTCAAGAGTGTTGTTAATGGTTGAGACAATTTTGAAAAGTCGGGCACGAAACGTCTATACCATGATGCAATCCCGAGAAATCTTCTAACTTCTCGTACAGTTTTGGGTGGTGTCATTTGTCTAACCGCTGCCACTTTATCTGGGTCGGTTCGTATACCTTCACCACAGACAACATGGCCTAAATATTTTATTTCCTTTTGGAAAAATTCACATTTATCGGGATTAATTTTTAATTTTGCTTTTCTCAACCTACGGAATACCTCTTTGAGATGGGTTATATGTTCGCTTATAGTTTTACTGGTAATGATAATATCGTCCAGGTATGCGAAAGCGTGTGGTTCCATTTCAGGACCGATAACTCTGTCAAGCGTACGTTGAAAAGTCGCAGGGGCCGAGTGTAGTCCGAAGGGCATAACTCTCCACTGATAGAGACCACGACCTGGTACAGTGAATGCAGTAAACTGTTTACTTTCTTCTGACATTGGAATTTGCCAATACCCATTTTCGAGATCGAGACAGCTTATGTATTTAGCTTCTTTAAGGCGGTCTAAAATATTATTAATTCGGGGCAGAGGGTACGCATCCGGAACAGAGCGGGCGTTTAACTGACGAAAATCCATACACAGACGCCAGGAACCGTTTTTCTTTTTGGCCAATGTAATTGGAAAACTATAAGGACTGGACGAGGGTTCAATGCAACCTTTAGTTAGTAATTTATTAATTTCGCCGTCGATTATTGCTTGCATTGCCGGGTTACGGTTAGCGTATCTAATTTTTATGGGTCGGTCATCTTTCATTAGGATGTGATGTTCGGAAAGGGTAGAGGGTCCATGTATATCTTTAAATTTCTGTAGTTCATCTTCAAGGAATCTTTTTATTTCAGGCTGATCTTTAGTGTTATTAGCATTTAGTGTAATGGAGTTAGTAATCAAATCAGAATCACTTACCCGAACATCAGCACCCTCAGGAAAGGTTAACACATCTTGACATTGCAGTTCCACTATATTCTTTGGTGATGACATCTGCTCTTGAATTTTAAAGTCCTCAGAATTCGGTGATGATGACGTATCATATATTTCTTCGAGAATTACCATGCATTTGGAATTTGTAGGTGGTGGCGATTCATGTAGACGCAGCGACATATTTCCAAACGACACAGTAGTTTCAAACAATTTCAGTAGATTTAAACCGATGATCATTTCTTCGATGGCTGCTGGCATAATTAAAAATATCACGTTCCGGCTCTCCTGACCTATTTTCACTTGGCACTCAATAGCACTTCGCACATAGGTGATTGATCCGTCGGCTAAGGTAACCTCAAGTTCTTGTGGAATACGGGGATACACTTTAAATAAAGTTTCAGCCAATTCCTCGCTGATATAGTTACTCGTTGCCCCCGTGTCAATTGTTGCGGTTATTACCTCGGTACCAATTTTTACGGCAGAGCTTAGACGGCTTTCGTCGCATTGTAGATCGATTATTTCAAATGGAGGGTGTTGCTGAATTGTATTTTCGCGATTAGTCATATTATTACGATGGGGTGGAATGTATCCATAGCTTTCACAATTTTCAAATTGACAATCCGTTTCGCATCTATGGTAATAGTTTTTACTGGACATCATTCGATGGGGTTCATTTCTATTATGTGGTTGAGGGTTTACGTTTGGTATACCTTCCAGGTCGTCTGCTAATGCCATCAGTTCAGACAAATTATTAAAATCCTTACGGCGAATGTACAACAAGTAATTCGGCTGAGCGTTGCGAAAAATTCTTTCCAACTTTTGAGCTTCTGTAAGATTTGAATGCCTCAT
Source organism: Pegoplata infirma (assembly GCA_963921195.1). Lineage (NCBI taxonomy): Eukaryota > Metazoa > Arthropoda > Insecta > Diptera > Anthomyiidae > Pegoplata > Pegoplata infirma. Next base: position 108,112,137 of record OY992537.1, read on the forward strand.
TAAGTTTTGAATCGATAAAACATAATCTTTGAAAGATTCCCTGGGTCTTTGGTATCTTCTTCTTATCTCGTCGTCTAGTTTCTCAAAATATCGGGCTGGAAGGAAGAAATTGAAAAAATCAGTTTTAAAAGCCTCCCAAGTATCCCAAGATTTATTATTATTTCGAAACCATATTAATGCACGGGCCTTCAGGAGTTCTGGCATGGCGAATGGTAAGTAGTCTTTGTTGAGATTATACATGTCCATCATTTCTTCTATACTTTCGACAAATAATAATGGGTCCCGTCCTCCATCATATCGGATACCCCATTTACGGACAGCCTCGACTACCTGTACTCGCTGGGTATTATCTAGTTTAGATCCTTCTGGTGTAGATGTGGTTTTTGGTTTTGTCGGTACATTTTCTATTTTAACCGGACTTTTTTCTCCGTTTATAGAAATTTTTGGTACTTTTGCGGGGGATATAAGGGAATTGGAAGAATTACTTGAGTTACCTGTGTTTCCGGAAAATGAGGGTTCATGTTTAGCCTGGATTTCAAGAAGTCGGTGCAGACGGTCAGGAGAATGTTGTTCACTGATGAGTTGTGCCATTTGCTTACGCATTTCTTCCACGGTGCTAGATGGGGTGATTTCGAATTCGCCTAAATATGTTGTGAGCTCGTCCTTCCGAAGCGTATAAACCCAACTTTTCGACAGCATGTTGGATCTTATTATTGTTGAAAAGTTTGTATTTAGTTTTTTTTTTTCAAAAATTTACAGGATTGTTTCGTGGATTATTATTATTTTTTTTTTTATTTAATTTTATTTTAACCGATTTTATGAATTATTTTCACTTTAAATCAAAAATTTTAGTTTAAAGCGCTTTAAATATTTTTTTCGTATCAATAATAATTTAATTTTCAGTAAAAAATTAATTTTATAGATTTATTTGAAAAAAACTTCAAGGTTTAATTCCGATCCAGCGGTTTTATAATTTTATCAGGTTTGCGCGTTTGTTTTCAATAATTTTAATTTTATTTAAAAAATTTGATTTTATTGATTTTAAACAATTAATTTTTTTAATTTTAGCGAAATTTTATTTTATTCGGTTTAATGTTTATTTTTTTTCCACTGAATTTCCACAATTTAGATTCACTTTTCAAATAATTTCCACGGATTTTAATTTTTCTCTATCTTCTTTTCTGACTTTAATTTAATGTCCTTTTCGGATCTTTAAATTTTTTCCCCGTAATAGATTTTCACAGTCTTTTTTACGTTAAAATTTAAATCTCCTTTTCACGATGTTGATGTTTATTGTCTTTCAAAGTTTTGAATGTTCCTTTTGATTTTAATGTTCACTGTTCTTTTACGATTTCCAAATATTATTTGACTTTGATTTTTTTTCACTCATAGTACTTTTCCAAATTTTTTTAATTTTTTTTCACAATTGTCCATTTCGGATCTTTTCAGATTTTCCGCATTTTACATTGCTTTTGTTTTACGACGATTGTTTTTTTTTTTTCACTAAATGTCATTTTTCCACATTTATTGTTCTTTTCACATTTATTGTTCTCTTTATTTTAACAATTTATTGAAATTTATTTTAATTTTTTTTATTTTTTTTTTCACAGCAATTTAATTTTATTTATTTCTCTTTATTTAGGTCCCTGCTCGGGCGCCATTGTAACGACAGGTTTTTCCCACTAGGCTGGGATAGGCTCAGTCACGTCCAGGGTTACAAAAATTTATATTTTGCAGAGAAATAAAAAGAGTTTATTTAAATTTTTTTTTAGAAAAACGTTATAAAAAGTTTTATTTAAAGACGTTATTTAAAACACACAAATAAAATTAATTACGACGCGCACTTTTACATTTAACTTTCTTGTCAATACGAAGAAATGTGGTTGTCTGCAGTGGGAAAATCCAATATACGTTGTAGAATACTCATGCCATCGCATGAAGCCAGCCGCCGCAGACTTGATTCTGGTTGCAAATCCGTCGCCGTTGTATTAAAATCAATATTCCGTTGAAAAGTATAAGAATACGCATGCCATCGCATGAAGCCAGCCGCCGCAGACTTGATTCTGGTTTAAGTCCGTTGCCGAAGTCGCCAAAATTTAATGTTCCTCCAATTTAGTGCAGGTGTACTGGGTCGTAGAATACACATGCCATCGCATGAAGCCAGCCGTCGCAGACTTGATTCTAAGTTAAGTTCGTCGTTGGTTGAAATCAACAAATTGCAACCACCCTACTTGTCTCCGTTGTATACCAGTAAAGTTGAAATCAACGAATTGCAACCTTACTGCCTACTGTCGACCGTACCACTTGCCTTCCTCCGAATGACTAAGCTCTCGTTGTCTGGTTGATCGCGCTTTTATACAATTTTGTCCAACACAAATACACATAAACATTGAGCTGTTACATGAATTGCCAACCACTCTGGTGCTAGGGTTGTATTTGTAAGCTTATACTTCTGACACTGACATCCAGGTGGCGTTACTACTAAATATTCAAATCTAACGGACTTAACTTAAATTTAAAATGGTTTTAAGCAAAAACGTTAATTTGATTTGAGATAAATGGATAATATTTTTAATTAATTAAAAGTAAAATATAAAGGTGGGACTAAAACGAGCCTGTCGACTTTAGTCCTCACACGTTGTAGAATCAATTCATGTTTACAATTTAAAATTACTTTGTTAAAGTCTTCAGCAAATCCTAATAACAATTTCTGTGGTATGCAAAAGTTGAAATGACAGTTTTTAAGATCTAGATCATCCACCTTATTCCAACCAGCATTTTGCATTCATAAATTTTTAATTCATTTTTCGGATGTTTATAAAATAACAATTCAGTATGTGCCCAATTTTGGTTACCTATAACAATTTTATCCTCCGTCAACTTTATATCGCTATTACCATAGACTTTATCCATAGACTTTATCCAGTATATTTTTACTCTCTAAATTCGATAAATTTATGATGTTTGTTGTATTATTGATTTCATTCGAGGAGATATCCTGATTAGTGTAAAAATAATCTTCAGTTGTGTTATCAATATTCTTTGATGAATTAATATATGTGCTATTTCCATTGTTTTTCATGGGAGTAGTTGATTCCAATTTCATTGGGAAATTCCTAAACATTAAACTTGAATCGTTTTCCAATTCATTCGTTATTTAATTCTTAATTTCATTTCTTTCCTTCTTAATAATATGATTGTTTTTTTTTTTTTTTTTTTTTTTGGTATGAATCATTAATAAAGCGTTTTAATGGTGTTGTTAAGGGCTTAAATGGATTTTCTAACACATAATTTGTATCAGCTTCACCCATTTTTATACTCTGAAATTATTTCTTAAATTCATTTCTTGTCTTTATCTATTCTTTTAACACCTTCTCATTCATCTTTTATTAGGGTTAAATCAGATCAGGTTTGATCAGACCAGGTGTTTAAATTGATCGGGTTTGATTATATCAGTTATTTTATTAATCAGGTTTTGACCAGATCAGGTATCGAAATTTAAAATGTTCGTGATCTCGAGCATTTCCCATTCAACTTTTCGTGCAGAACGGTACACTAAGAAAATTATGTCATTTACTGTTTGTAGGTTATTTTAAAAAGTAATCAGTAAAGTTATTTTAAAAGAAAAATCATTAATTTTATAAAGGATTTCTTGTTTTATACTATTTTTGTAGTTTAAAAAAAAATATTTACTGTCTTAAACATTAATTTTCTGTTACATTCAATTTCGGCAGTAAAAAATGTCTTCTATAGTTTTACTGTTTTTCAATACAAAATAAGTGAATATTTACTAGTTTTTTAATGTTTTGATTAGTCATTTAATTAACATTTAAAATTGACTGTAATATGTTTTTATTTTAAATGAAAAAACAGTGGAATGGTTTTTAAATAAAATTTCATTTGTGTTAAGTGAATATTCACTGGAATTTACCTATATAATTTTTTGAGTGTAGGAAAAGCTCCATGTATACATAATATGAATTATAGGTTTATCATTGAAACGAATTTTTTTAATATTTAACTCCATTATTGTTCTTTAATGTTTAAAAACTGTTAAATATTTTCTTAAGTGTATTCATTTTATACTTCAATAAAAATATCAAACATCTTTCTATATCGACCATCATTCAAATCATTATCCTTAATGATTGTTAAAAATCCATATTTATCTTTCCAACATTCGCTACATATTTCACAAAAATTTACAAAGCTCATATCTGTTCCTACATGATCATCGTATACATGTCTCATGTTCCTTTCATCCTGTTTAAACATTATAATCATATTGGCATAATCTCGAAATAAATGCTAAGGAATACGCGTGTAAGATTGACATAAAAAGAAAATATCTGTTTGCTTATGTCGATACATACAGAAAAACGCTCATATGTTATTTTGTTTCTCACACGCAAATTCATCAAATATAAATATTTAGTTGTTTCTAGCTTTATCAGGAGGTATTATCGACTCGTTTTTAGAGAATGTAAAATAACCCATTCCTTTTATTGGTGTAATCAACTTTTTCAAATATTCATATTTTGGTTTATATAATGATTTCTAGTATAAATATATGTTCTCGAATTTAAGACCGTTAGGACTTTGAATCAATCCTACCATAAACAGGCATAATAAAACAAGGGAAGCCATAGCAATGGGAAAAGGTATCTTTCTTAAACCATACAAAAAAGGTTATGAAATTGTAAACAATACATAATCAAAAAACTTATAAAGGTTGTACCTTAGAGGTCTCTAACTGATGTCGACTTGCAGAAGTTTACAAAAAATTTACGACATTTCAGAGGTGTCTTTATGACAGATTCGCTTCCAAAATTTCCTCGAATAAGAGAATGTGGTATTAAAAACTTGGATTCTTCAATCGGAGCCGGTACACATTGGGTAACATACTATAAAAATAAAGAAGACATAGAATATTTCGATAGCTTTGGAAACTTGCAACCACCATTAAAAGTGATAAAATATTTGGGAAAAGATATTAAATTTAATTATACACAACACCAAAAGTTTAATACTCTTAATTGTTGTCATTTTTGTTTACACTTTTTATATACAATTGAAAAAAAATCGCATAGAAAATCTTATCAAACAATATAAAAACCTTTTACATGTATTTAATCGTTAAACTTTTTAATAAAAATATTTATAATCTTATTACAAAACAAAAAATGTTTTATTGACTAAAATACAAGATCAGCAAATAACATCACAATTGTATATATTGAAAACAAGTCCAATTTTTCAGAGCAATAAAAAATACAGACGAAATCTGATATTTAGGAAAAATAAACAAAAAACTAAAATTGTGTACAACAAAGTATGATACTCTAAACCAGTGGGAGGCACACACATACTATAACATTTATGCTTATGTAGTAGTAGCAAGCGAAAAGGCAATAAAGCAACAGAGTTTTATAGTGTACGTGTGTCGACTGCGCTCAAGCAGCATTTTTTAGCCTATTCCCGCAGGAATAGGAATTACAAAAATGTCCGACACTGCTCTAAACTGTGGTTATTTATGCCATTTTTTTTTTATATAGAACTGGAGATCAATAAAAATCTTTGTAGAATTTTTAATTAATTAATATGAAATATTGTATAAACAAACAAAAAATATTTTATTACAAAAATGTCTATGCATCATATGAAAGATGTTGATACTTAAGAGTAAACACCATTAAAAACAAAATAAAAGCAATCCTTTGTTAAACCCAATTTGTTTTTTTTAAAAACAAACTGAATATTTATTTAAAAACTAGAATTTTAATTTGAAGTACGAATATAAACCAAATTTAGTCAATCTTTAACAAGCAATCAAAGAAGTTTCAAAAAATAATTAAAAACAAAAAGTATAGTAATGGAGAAAATTAATATCGAATGCAGCGAGTGTTATAAAATTCTTGAAGGTGTTTTTAATATGGAACAACATATAATGACTTGCAACATCAGTTGTGAAAGAGATCTTTTCCCTAAAGAGGAAACTGAAAATATTATAGAACCAGGGCAAGAAATGAAATCATCAGAAGATATACCCGAAACTCTAGACAGTTCTGGAAATAATGAAATATTATCGGAAGATATAGAAATCCCTGAAACACCAGAGTCATCACAGGAATTTTTTATCCCTAACAACCAGATGGGAATGCCTGCAGAATATTTTTTTGATTCAGAAGATAATTTACTAGATTTTAAGTTTTAAAAACAGTATTTTTATAAAAATTTTTATTGTAAAAAATAATACAATTTTTGCATTTCATGGTAAACTATTATAAAAAATAAAATAATCATAATTTTTAGTTGTAAAAAAAAAATAATAAAATAAAAAAATATTCAACATAAAAAAAAAAAAATCTTTGTAATCATCATAATTTTTTTTTAATTTAAGATTTTTTAGTAAAAACTTATTTTATTCTTAGCTGATGATGTTTAAACCGATGATTATGATGATGAATTAAAATAAGTAAATCTCGTTACAACTGTATACAACGATTGAAAAAAAAAATCCAATTTTTCAATGAAAAAAAAAAAAATATAGTTAAAAAAAAAAAATTGTATTCAAAACAGCAAAATATATTTCTTATATAAAATTCATAAATTTTAAATAAAAAATATCAATGTGTTTTAAAAAAAGTATTATTGTGTTTTATTAACAAACAAAATCTATAACCTATATCATGAAAAATAAAAAACCCTGTAGAAAAAAAAAAATCTCATAATCAACAATCTCAATTTTTCATAAATTTTAAAATTTTACTCTCTTACTTTATGAAAGTAACAAAATTTTCATCATTTCATATAGATTTATGTTCAACATAGAAAAAATATCTTTATCATGAAAAAAAAAAAAAAAAAAAATATCACTCAAATCAGTTAATGATGAAAAATTTATTTTAAAATTTAATCAAAAATAAAAAAAATACTTAAAACAAAACCACAAAATATATTTCTTACATAAAATTCAAAATAATCGTTTTATTTTTCCAATTCTAATAACTGACCATACTCAATATCTTGAAATGCAAACTAGTATTCAATGTTCTACCATATATAATAAAAATAATATCGCGTTACATTGAATATTTTGCATGTACAAATTGAGAAAAGTCAATTCAATAAATGAGAAATTATATTCTTCGAATATTAATTCGAAAAACACCAGCTTTGAAAAAATCGACTAATACTCTAAAAAAAAAAAAAGTTTTATTGGTTGGTGTTCTAAAAGACTTCAATGGAACATCTAAAACTTATTAATGAATTTGTTTACATATTGGATTGTAATAAAAACCGAAGCTCAGTCGAATCAATTCATGGAAAACACTTTGCTGACTGTGTTTGGTCAAAAAACTATAATGTCATGGCTCCAGATACTTGTGAATGTTTATTTTATACCATGAGAAAAAATCGCATAGAAAACCTTATCAAACAGTATAATAATCTTGTACATGTATTTTATCGATAAACTTTTAAATAAAAAAAATATTTATTTTATTATCACATAAAAAAAAAAATGTTTTATTTGTTAGAGTTCTGAAAGACTTCAATGTATCATTGAAGTGGACAAAAAATCGTATCGATGTTGCATAAGGGGAAATTATTAATACACACAAGATCATCAAATTACACTCACATGAAAAATCGGTTGGAATGAGGTTGCCACAACCGCAATACGGTTGTCGTAACCGGCTTGCGGTTGTCCCAACCGTACGCGGTTGCAGCAACCGTAAATTGAGGTTGTTATAACTTTTTTAAAATATTTTTGTGCCAGTTGCCACAAAATTAAAAAAAAAGTTACCACAACTGCAAACCCCGGTTGTAGCAACCGTAAATAACGGCATTTGTCGGTAGTTGCCACAAACTCAAAAAAAAGTTGCTACAACTTCCAACCCCGGTTGTAGCAACCGCAAATTGAGGTTGCAATAACTTTTTGAATTCAATTTGTGCCTGACTGACAACCAAAAAAAATATTTAATAAAAATAAAATAAAATTAACAAAAATAAAAAATTACGATAAGAAATAATTACGGAAAAAATAAAAATCGTTTGGATGTCAGCACATCAAATAACGCGAATTCAGCATAAATTCAAGTAAGTTTTATATTAAATATATTTAAAAACCTTCGGATTTTAAGAAATTCTTCTATAGAAAAAATGTCTCAGAATCTGAGACTGTTTCCATTGAAAAAATGTCTCAGAATCTGACACTTTTTCTGTATAAAATATGTCTTAGAACCTGAGATCTTTTTTTAAGGAAAAATGTCTCACCATCTGAGACTTTTTCTACAGAAAAAAATCTCAGGATCTAAAACTTTTTCTATAGGAAAAATATCTCAGAACTTTAGAATTTTAGTGTAGCAAAAATGCTTCTGAATCATATTCTTAGATTCTGAAAAATTTTCACGGCAGTTTTTTCTTTAAATTTATAGATACATTGGAATATGTTTCGGCAAACACGATTTCCATTTCGGCAAACAGGATTTCCACATTACGGATACCAGAAAATACTCTCTGAAGCAGCAATTTTTTCCTCATTACGAGAAGATATGTATGTAAGGAACTCATGTTAGATCGAAAATAACAACTCTATGATTATTTTTTTGGTAAACCAGCGCCACTCAGAACATGCATCTCGAATTAACCCCATGCGAAGGAAGTCCTCAAGTTTAAGCTCTGCAGAATATGGTGACATTAAAAGATCAGGAAAGGTAGTTTTTGAAAATTCCATGAAATCTATAGAAAAACTGACCCAGAATCTGCGACTTTTTCTTTAGAAAAACTGTCTCAGAATCTGAGACTTTTTCTATAGAAAAACTGTCTCAGAATCTAAGACTTTTTCTACAGAAAAACTGTCTCAGAATCTGAGACTTTTTCTATAGAAAAACTGTCTCAGAATCTGAGACTTTTTCTATAGAAAAACTGTCTCAGATTCTGAGACTTTTTCTATAGAAAAACTGTCTCAGAATCTGAGACTTTTTCTATAGAAAAACTGTCTCAGAATCTGATACTTTTTCAATAGAAAAACTGTCTCAGACTCTGAGACTTTTTCTATAGAAAAACTGTCTCAGAATCTGAGACTTTATCTATAGAAAAACTGTCTCAGAATCTGAGACTTTCTATAGAAAAACTGTCTCAGAATCTGAGACTTTTTTTTATAGAAAAACTGTCTCAGAATCTGAGACTTTTTCTATAGAAAAACTGTCTCAGAATCTGAGACTTTTTCTATAGAAAAACTGTCTCAGAATCTGAGACTTTTTCTATAGAAAAACTGTCTCAGAATCTGAGACTTTTTCTATAGAAAAACTGTCTCAGAATCTGAGACTTTTTCTATAGAAAAACTGTCTCAGAATCTGAGACTTTTTCTATAGAAAAACTGTCTCAGAATCTGAGACTTTTTCTATAGAAAAACTGTCTCAGAATCTGAGACTTTTTCTATAGAAAAACTGTCTCAGAATCTGAGACTTTTTCTATAGAAAAACTGTCTCAGAATCTGAGACTTTTTCTATAGAAAAACTGTCTCAGAATCTGAGAGTTTTTCTATAGAAAAACTGTCTCAGAATCTGAGACTTTTTCTATAGAAAAACTGTCTCAGAATCTGAGACTTTTTCTATAGAAAAACTGTCTCAGAATCTGAGACTTTTTCTATAGAAAAACTGTCTCAGAATCTGAGACTTTTTCTATAGAAAAACTGTCTCAGAATCTGAGACTTTTTCTATAGAAAAACTGTCTCAGAATCTGAGACTTTTTCTATAGAAAAACTGTCTCAGAATCTGAGACTTTTTCTATAGAAAAACTGTCTCAGAATCTGAGACTTTTTCTATAGAAAAACTGTCTCAGAATCTGAGACTTTTTCTATAGAAAAACTGTCTCAGAATCTGAGACTTTTTCTATAGAAAAACTGTCTCAGAATCTGAGACTTTTTCTATAGAAAAACTGTCTCAGAATCTGAGACTTTTTCTATAGAAAAACTGTCTCAGAATCTGAGACTTTTTCTATAGAAAAACTGCCTCAGAATCTGAGACTTTTTCTATAGAAAAACTGTCTCAGAATCTGAGACTTTTTCTATAGAAAAACTGTCTCAGAATCTGAGACTTTTTCTATAGAATAACTGTCTCAGAATCTGAGACTTTTTCTATAGAAAAACTGTCTCAGAATCTGAGACTTTTTCTATAGAAAAACTGTCTCAGAATCTGAGACTTTTTCTATAGAAAAACTGTCTCAGAATCTGAGACTTTTTCTATAGAAAAACTGTCTCAGAATCTTAGACTTTTTCTATAGAAAAACTATAGAAAAACTGTCTCAGAATCTGAGACTTTTTCTATAGAAAAACTCAGAATCTGAGACTTTTTCTATAGAAAAACTCAGAATCTGAGATTTTTTCTATAGAAAAACTCAGAATCTGAGACTTTTTCTATAGAAAAACTCAGAATCTGAGACTTTTTCTACTGAAAAACTGTCTCAGAATCTGAAACTTTTTCTGTAGAAAAACTGTCTCAGAATCTGCGACTTTTCTATAGAAAAACTGTCTCAGAATCTATGACTTTTCTGGGACATTTTTATTACAGAACAAGATTTAGATTTTTCCGATAGAAAAACTCTTAGATTCAGAGTTATTTTTCTCATAGAAAACAGACCAGATTCTGAAATACTTTTACTTTAGAAAAAGTCTCAGATTCTGGGAAGGAGAATTCTTTATATCGGATGTTTTGCAAACGAATTAAAACCGCCTAAAAATGTAACATTTGGTTTAGTATTTTAAGTATAAGTCATTAATATAACTATATTTTTTTTTAAACAATAAAAAAAAGCAAAAAAAAAATAAAAATGTGTTTTATTTTTGGAATTTTATTTTGTATTTTGGCATAATATCGAAAATATATTAAACACAGCTCTGGTTGGAGCAACCGGCAATACGGTTGCTACAACCGGCAAATGTCGTTATTTGAGGTTGCTGCAACCGGAATTTGCCGGTTGCCACAACTGTAAATTGTCGGTTGCTACAACCGTATATTTACCGGTTGCCGCAACCTCAATCTGAGGTTGGAACCTTGTACGGTTGAGACAACCGTATTTTGCTGTGAGTGTACATATCATCAATTTTTAAAAGCAATAAAAAAAAAATTAAGACGAAATCTGATATTTAGTACAAAAACAATTGTACACAATAACAAAGTATACTAAAAAAAATTATTAATTTATTTAACATTTTTTTTTTGTTATCCTCTGCCCAACCTCTGTTCATAATTTGACCCTGTGCTCGTATTTTGATCCTCTGCTCATATTTTGATCCTCTGCTCATATTTTGATCCTCTGCCCGTATCTCTGCTCGTATTTTGATCCTCTGCTCGTAGCTCTGCTCGTATTTTGATCATCTGCCCGTAGCTCTGCTCGTATTTTGATCCTCTGCCCGTAGCTCTGCTCGTATTTTGATCCTCTGCCCGTAGCTCTGCTCGTATTTTGATCCTCTGCTGATCCTCTGCTCGTATTTTGATCATCTGCCCGTAGCTCTGCTCGTATTTTGATCCTCTGCCCGTAGCTCTGCTCGTATTTTGATCCTCTGCTGATCCTCTGCTCGTATTTTGATCCTCTGCCCGTAGCTCTGCTCGTATTTTGATCCTCTGCCCGTAGCTCTGCTCGTATTTTGATCCTCTGCCCGTAGCTCTGCTCGTATTTTGATCCTCTGCCCGTAGCTCTGCTCGTATTTTGATCCTCTGCTGATCCTCTGCTCGTATTTTGATCCTCTGCTGATCCTCTGCCCGGAGCTCTGCCCGGAGCTCTGCCCGGAGCTCTGCCGCTCCTCTGCTGCTCCTCTGCTGCTCCTCTGCTGCTCCTCTGCTTGCGCTAGAACATACACATTACTACTACTTATTTGACATTTATTTTCCTTGTAAAATTGCGCGTTGATTCCGAAAATGAAATCAAAAAGTTAAAAAGTAGAAAATTTTTTAAGATATTGCCAAAATCCAAATTTAAAAAAGTGGTTATACATAAATAAAAATATTTTCGGACAAAATCAGAGGATTTGATCCTTTTGCTTTTAAATTAAAGCTTATTAAATACTTTATCAATTCTCTATATAATATGTTTCAATCTGATAATCGCCTCAGAATCTATTCATCGATATATCGACAAATTTACTTCAAATTTAACGAAATTTAGGAAAAAAATTAAATTCTATGTAGACATAAATAAGTTAATTTTTTTAATTTTATATCTGTATTTAAATTTTAAATCTGTTTTACAACAGATTTTTTTAACAAAATCCGTCTAAAATTGTAGAAGTTACATGCATTTAAACAAAAAGTAATAAATTCAGTTTTATACAAAAGCAGTTGTATTTGTTAATTTCGGGTGTGCCGAATATAAAAACACACGAATTTAATTGTATTTGTATGAAACCCGAATTTCTGCATTTTTACTCAAATGCACGTAACTTTTACAATTTTCAGCTTACTTTTTTAAATGCCTTTATATAACATTCATACGCAATGGTGCACAATGGATAAATTTTAATAACACTACTCTACACGGTTTTTGCATAGACATGTTGAATACATTTTCTAAAGTATTTTGGCCTCCTAATCCCGAACCTGTCATCAGAAAAGTTGTATCAAATCACCTTCTAGATATTTAAATTTTTTGTGGACCAAGCCCTCAAAACTGACAAATTTTTTAATATTGGGAAAGTGTATGTTAAAGTTATTCATATTATTTTTTATTCGAGTCCCCAATAAAATTACCTAAGGTTTGAAAGAAATCCAGACTCGATACGATCAAGGATACCATCAGGACATTTTAAAGAATTTCAAAATATCCTTTTTTTAGTTTAATCCTTATAAGTATCCGAATTTTGCAAGAAATTCCCTGATGAAAGCAGATATTTTATGTATACACCAAGAGAACATGGTGTTAAAATCCAAAATACATTCAGTATATCCAGAAAAAAATACAAAAGAAGTAAAAGTTTTTCATACATTTTTTCGCACCATGTTTTTTTTTTTTTTTTTTGTAAAATTCAAAAAAAAATTAAACACATTTCCAAAAGTATTTTTGCCTCCTTAACATGAATCTGACATCAGAAAAGTTGTGTCAAATCGGCTTCTCGATATTTAGGCATTTTCATTTTTTCATTATATGCAAATTTGGTTCAAAATGTTGACTTCTTTTGCAAATATTTCTGGATATGAGTATATGAATTTTGGATTTTAACCCCAGGTTCTCTTTGTTGGAGTATCTACCTAACATATCTGCTTTGAACAGAAAATTTCTTTCAAAATTCAAATACTTATAAGGATATAACAAAAAAAATTATTTTGAACTTCCGTATAATGTCCTGATGGTATCCTTGATCGTATCGAGTCCGGATCCCTTGTAGAACTTAGGTAATTTTATTGGGAAATCGAATAAAAAAATATGAATAAATTTAACATGCACTTTTCCAATGTTAAAAAATTTGTCGGTTTGGACGGTTTGGTCCACAAAAAATTAAAATGCCAATATCTTGGGAAGGCGATTTGATACAACTTTTCTGATAACAGATTCGTGTTTAGGAGTCCAAAATTATTCAGAAAATGCATTCAAATTGTCTGGGCAAAAACCGTGTAGAGTAGTGTATTTATCGAAATGTTTTGAGATTTTAGTAAAATCTCTTAACAACCGAAATGTAATTTTTTATGGGAAATCTTATTAAAATCTCGTAAAATAACTAAGAATTTTATAAAAACCTCGTTAAACGAGTTGAATTCGCGCCTGCTTTGTACCAGAAAACCTTCAGCATAGTATTTTTTACCGATATAAGTTACTAATTTGTTTGGTTAGAGTAGGAAAGACACCTGGTGTATGATTATTATTTAATTGAACAATAGTAATTAATGCATCAATCATACGCCTAGAGTTACAATGACTAATGAGAGATTTATTTAACGAATTTTGTTAATCTCTTTTAATAATTTTTTTGAATTTTGACGTAGATCTAGAAGTGTTGATAAAAATTTCAGCCACATTCAGCATCGCCAGGTACAATTTTTTCGTTGTCCCCAAAAAAAATGACAAAATATATATGAGGCATTCCACACCAAATATCGCGCTACAGAAAAACATGTGTCCCATGAATGTCTGAATAGGTGGTATGAATAGCCCTATATTAGAGTTTGCAAATAATCGAGATATTTCATAATCGCGATTACGATTAAAAAAAATAGCCGTTAATCGCGATTATCGATTAATCGAGTTTTTTAAATAAATATAATTGCAATAGTTTATTTAAAAAAAAACTCTTTTAAAAATATCTATAGCCCTATATGAAACTAAGAAAATTGCGTTTTTTTGTTTTTCAATTTGATAAGAACTGGGCTAATGAGGCGTGGTTAAATATTGGAAAAATTGTGTCGAGTTCCCTTGATTAAATATTTATCAAATTTACGAAATGCACCACAATCGCAAAAATTAACATTCATGTATATTTTTTTATTGGCTATCTACTTACATTTTTTATTTTGGAAAATTTTCAGAAACGGTTCTGAAAGTTTTAATTTTTTAAAAAAAGTCAAAATCCGGCCACATTTTTTTGTAAGTTTAGATGTTTGTCTATCCACACAAAAAAAATCAGGAGGACATTTTTCGTATTTTTCGAGAAAATAGCATTTGAATATTAGATTTCATAAAAATTCTATAATTCTCTTGTATTTTATTGTGTGAACACCGCGTATGAGTAACGAAAATTCATTGGATTCGCAAATAGTCGTTACTCATACGCGGTGTTGACACAATAAAGTACACTTAAAATATTATGTAAGTAAATTCAACAGAAAATACGTTTGAAACAAATGAAACTTTATTTAAAAAACGGACTACTTACATTTCATTTAAAACAAAAACATTTCTCAGTTATTTTTAAATGTTAATTAACAACTGTTGAAATCCGTAAAAATAACTTAAAAATCCGTAAAAAATTACTGACAAAATTTTACGGAAAAAACGGTTAAAATAACGGAAATTTACATTCATTTTTATTTATTTTTTTAGAAATAATTTTAAAAAACTTCGAACCTGAGCAGAATCGAACTCATAATTTCTGGCTGATAGCCCAGCACGCTACCCTCTGTGCCACAAGCTACTTATATTTTCAGCAACTAAATTTCATTTTCAAATTCACAAAAAAAAAAATCTAATTTTAGAAATTTTTAAATAACTGACAGATAACAAACGACAAATAAAATAATGTGGTTTGTTTTTTAAATAACTGAAAAAAAAACAAACGTTAGTCCCAATTTATACAGGGCAATTTTAATTGCCGCAATTCTTAGTTTATAGGAGAGAGAGGTGAGAGGAATGGAAAGGGGAAAAAACTTGCTCGTACTGGCAATTCGTTTTGTTTTTTCATTCGCAACTCTAACTCTATAGAGTATTTTCACATTCCTTTTTGGAATTGCCGAACAGAATTGCCAGTGTGTGAACATATACAGCAAGTTCAAAAGAGAAACACAAAAATTGCCGCAATTAAAATTGCCTGTTGTGAATTGGGACTTACGGAAAATTTTATTTAAAAGACAGTTATGTATTTGAATAAACGTTCAAAAAGTTGTTTAGAATATTTGTAAGGGAAACAAACGAATTTTCTTTTAATATTAACTGAAACGAAAACTATTTGTTTGACTGTGAAACAGTAACTGTAAAACTTTTATGAGTGTACAAGAGAATTATAGAATTTTTCTGAAATCCAATATTCAAATGCGATTTTCTCAAAAAATACGAAAAATGCCCTCCTGAATTGTTTATGTAGATAGACAAACATCTAAACTAAAAAATAAAAATTTAAAAAGTGTGACCGGATTTTTGATAAATTCTTAAGGGGACAAAGAGGGGTAAAATTTGGAATACAGGATCCTTTGGTAAAAAAACGTCTTAAAAAAAAGTACTTGTTGTAAATTTAATTTCGAAGGGTCGTAAAATTGGTTTAAAAAAGTGTTGTTTTAGTTCTTTTCATTTTTATGAATTTAATTTCGAAGGGTCGTAAAATTGGTTTAAAAAAGTATTCTTTTTGTCCTTTTAATTTTTATGAAATAACGATCCTGGAATCTGGAAATTTGTAATGGAGAATCCTTTGGTAAAAAACGTCCCGAAAATTGTAATCTTTTGAATTTCGTGTCAGAATATCTACCAATTTCCACTGAAGAGCTGATTATGTGAAAATTTATAAGGGAATTTAGAAAGAGCGCCTTCAGTCTACAACCAGAGAAAAAAATTAAATTTTTTGATAAAACTTCATGCCCGAAATTTTTGACCAAATCCATTATACCCTGTGGTACAGGGTATAATGGATTTGGTGACGAAGCCTACACTAAGAAAATTATGTCATTAACTGTTTGTAGGTTATTTTAAAAAGTAATCAGTAAAGTCATTTTAAAAGAAAAATCACTTATTTTATAAAGGATTTAATTTTTTTACTGTTTCTGTAGTTTAAAAAAAATAATTTACTGTATTAAAAACGAATTTTCTGTTACATTTAATTTCGGCAGTAAAAAATTTCTTCTATAGTTTTACTGTTTTTCAATACAAAATAACTGAATATTCACTAGTTTTTTAATGTTTTGGTTAGTCATTAAATTAACATTTAAAATTGACTGTAATGTGTTTTTATTTTAAATGAAAAAACAGTGGAATGGTTTTTAAATAAAATTTCATTTGTTTTAAGTGAATATTCACTGGAATTTACCTACATAATTCTTTGAGTGTATTGAAATTGGAGAAAATCGGTCCATGTTAAGACCTAGCCCCCATACAAACGCCCCCTTTGGATTCGGCTTAAATGACTCTAATAACCGTATTATAATAGATATCGCTTTGAAATTTAGCAGGTAGTCAAATTTTTTTCGGGGCAGTCCTTCTGGTAGTTCCCATACAAACCTCCCTCCCGATATTCACATAATTCCCTCAAAATTCATGAAAATGGAAATATTTAATAAAAATTTTATTTTTAGGTGTTAAACGTGTACTTTACTAACCTAATCAAATCGGAATGTTATTGGACCATTTTTTGGACTTAGTCCCCCACATAAAAATTTCGACCGATATTCAGTTAAATCGGTCCATTGACAAAAAAATAAACAAATTCCACTAAAATTTGATCTGTGTGTGTTTTCTACACTAAATAAAGATCTAACAAAAGACAGATCCAATCGGTCCATGTTTGGACTTGGGACCCATTTTCCGGAAAACACTGGTGTAGGGTATAATATGGTCGGTCTTGGCCGACTATAACTTTCTTACTTGTTTTAAAACAAAATTGTGGGGTTACTAAGATGAAAATTTAAATTTAACTTTAAATTTAAATTACTTTTACAAGAAAAAAGGAAAGAGAAATTGCAAATAAGTTAAATGAATAAAATAATATATTTTAAAATCATTATAAAATCAGTGTATTTCAAAGAAAATGATTAATCGTAGTCGCATGATTTTTTTGTCGATTACGATTAATTGGTGCGATTAATCGCAATTACGATTACGATTTTAATCGTTTTGCAAACTCTACCCTATATAGACCTAAGAAAATTGCGTTTTTTTTTGGGGTTTTCAATTTTTAAAAAACTGGGCAAAGGAAGCGTGGTTATATATTGCCAAAATAGTCAAATTTGTATCGTATTTTCTTTGTTTCATATTCAATCTCAAAAATTTACATTCTTGTATATTTTTTTATGGGCTATTGAATTAAAATTTTAGTTTTGAAGAAATGCAGGTGGACATTTTTCGTATTTTCGAGAAATACGCATTTTAAAATTAAATTTCATAAAAAATTTTTTAATTCTTTTGTATTTGATTGTCTCAACCTGGCGTATGAGTATCAAATATTTGCAAAACCAACGAATTTTGCAAATATTTGTAACTCAAACGCCATGTTGAGACATTAATATACAAGAGAATTACAGAATTTTCCAAAGTTTATAAAATTTTATTTTTTCAAATATCGTTTTTAATAATTTTTTTTTAGTACAAAACGCAAAAAAATGTGTCTTGAACTAACAAGGGAAGTCTCCCTGGTGTCATCCTCCGATCTTCATGAAATTTGGATATGTTGTTAAGTACGAAAATTAATTCGACACGTATTTTTTTTAGCGGCCCAAACTCGTTTTTAGGGGGGGTCGATTTGTATGGGGGAAATTGACCTTTTTCAGTTTTTTACGATTTATGTCTATTTAAATAAAATTAATATAGGCATGTGTGGTATCAGATTAAAGGTATAAAATACCTATCTCGTGATGCTAACGACGGACCAAAGACGTTAATATTTTTTGACTTATTAACAAAAATGTCCTAAAATTTTGGTATTTTACTCAATATGACGAAAAGTTGTGCATGTTTGGTCACGTTCTTAGCACACGTAGATAGGTTTTCCAAAGACCTTATTGCTTTGCATAATATAGGAGATAAACGAAAAAAACTGAAAAATTACCTTGTCTTCCCCCCTCCTTTTTACCCCCTAAATATTAATTTTGGCCGCTAAAAAAAAATACGTGTCCCTTTATTTTTTCTGATCTACAAAATAAAACCAATTCCATAAAGATCCGCGGGTGACACTAGGGAGACTTCCCTTGTAAGAAAATTTTTAAATTTTGTTCGAGAATTGGTAAAAACTGAAAATTTTGGTTTTGTCCTATTATCTTTAGTCAAGGGATAAGTTTTTTTTTGAGACAGTTTAGTAATAAGTCCAATTATCACCAGTCCCGTAATAGGTATTTTTATGATATGTCCTGTTTTCACCAGCCAGGGGATAGACGATTTAGGATCTAGAGACAGAAATGTACTTACATTTTTTTCATGATCAATTAAAGTTTTTTTCCAACTTTAAAATTTCAACTTCGTCAATAAAAACAAACAAACATACTTTTTTTTGGTAATTTTGGGTTTTAAAATTTTATTTTTGTTTTAATATTATAATAAAAACGTTCACTACAAAGTTTACTTTCTTGTTTATCGTTAAAACATGTAAATTTTTAATTATGTTGTTTTAAGAATATTTTTTTGTGTAATAGATGTATATAATTGTAGTATTTTGTATTTATTTAATATTTTTTGTTTATAAAAACAAAAAAAAAACAATGAAAATTTTTAGATTTATACTAAAAATGGTTAAAATTAAAATAGAGATATTCAGAGTCTTGTTCTGCCAGCCCTGGCAATGTGGCAAAAGAGTACTTTTTTTTTAACAATTTTGAAAGGTATTTTGAAAAATGTGCTCTTTTGCCACCAGTACCAGGGCTGTTATAATTAAAATAAAGGTATTCAATGTCTTGCTGCCAGCGCTGGTAATGTGGCAGAAAAGTACTTCTTTTAAAAAATACTTATATTTTAAAAGGTACGTATTTTGAAAAACGTACTCTTTTGCCACCAGTACCAGGGCTGGGAAGTAGCACTCTGAATACCCCCAATGTTTTTTAAAGTGGAAAGAAAAAATAGTTAACATTTAAAACAGATAAAAAAAAATTAAACAAAGTTTTTTTTCAATACTTTAGGTTTTAGAATTGAAATTATTGTAAAACACTTAACAAAAAAAAAATATATATTTTAAATATTTAGTTAAACGTCTTTTAGAATTAACGAAAAATATTATTTAAAATTATAAATTAAATGGAATCAATAGCAGAAAAGAAATGGAAAAAGCAGGAAAAAGGTACTTATTTTATTTTTAATATTATCTCAATAAAATGCTTTCATTAGATTTTTATGGTATTTTTTTTTTTTTGTGGGTTTTCTTTTTGGTTAAAAAGGTAAAATTTCAAAATATATTTTATTTTTTACGTCTCTATTCACTATGTAAATTGATTTAAAAATGTAATAAATAGTTTAAAATGTATTTGTTATAAACTGTGAAGAACAAAATTTCAAAAAAAAAAAATCAGATTCAGAGATATTTTTTCTATATATAAAAATTCTTTGATGCTGGACATTTTTTCTATATAGAAATTTTCTCAGATTATGAGATATTTTTTTTATATAGAAAAATTTTCGATTCTGAGATATTTTTTTCTATATAGAAAAATTCTTAGATTCTGAGACATTTTTTTTTCTTTTAAGAAAAATTCTTAGATTTTGAGACATTTTTTCTATACAGAAAAATTCTCAGATTCTGTGACATTTTTTCTATTTAGAAAAATTCTCAGATTCTGTGACATTTTTTTATATAGAAAAATTCTCAGATTCTGTGACATTTTTTCTATATAGAAAAATTCTCAGATTCTGAGATATTTTTTCTGTATAGAAAAATTCTCAGATTCTGAGAGATTTTTTCTATATTCTCAGATTTTGATTTTTTCTATATAGAAAAATTCTTAGATACTGAGACATTTTTTCTATTTAGAAAAATTCTCAGATTCTGAGACATTTTTTCTATTTAGAAAAATTCTCAGATTCTGAGACATTTTTTCTATTTAGAAAAATTCTCAGATTCTGAAACATTTTCTCTATTTAGAATAATTCTCGGATTCTGAGACAATTTTTCTATATAGAAAAATTCTAGATTCTGAGACATTTTTTCTATATTGAAATATTCTTAGATTCTGAGACATTTTTTCTATATAGAAAAATTCTTAGATTCTGAGACATTTTTTCTATATAGAAAAAGTCTCAGATTCTGCGACATTTATTCTATATAGAAGACATTTTTGTTAGATAGAAAAATTTTCAGATTATGAGAAAAATTCTCAGATTCTGAGAAAATTTCCCAGATTCTGATTTTTTTATATATAGAAAAATTCTGAGATTCTGAGACATGTTTTCTATATAGAAAAATTCTCAGATTCTGAGAAATTTTTTCTGTATAGAAAAATTCTTAGATTCTATAAAGAAAAATTCTCCGATTCTGTGATATTTTTTCTATATGGAAAAATTCTTAGATTCTGAGAAAATTTCTCAGATTCTGAATTTTTTTTTATAGAAAAATACTCAAATTCTGAGACATTATTTTTATATAGAAAAATTCTCAGATTCTGAGACATTTTTTCCATATAGAAAAATTCTCAGATTCTAAGACATTTTTTCCATACAGTAAAATTACACTGTGCTACAGTGAAAAAATACTTCTGATGTGACATAGTATATGTTGTTGGTCTTGTCGAGTAGATCACAAAAATGCCCATTAAACTTGCCAGACACCATCAAATTTTGGAGTTATTGTCAAAAAACGTTTTTTTAGGGACTTTTCTCACTAAACCTTGTGTAATTCAGAAAATTTTCAACCGATTTTAAATTTTTTAACTGTTTTTGAAAGAAAAAGAATGGGGCTTTCCATGTGTGTGAATTGGTCTATACATATAAGAAAGATATTTATTGATTTTTTCAATTAAATCAAAATTGTTTGTTACTTTTTGAAAATTTTTCGAGTTTATCAATTTTTTTCTGCTATATTTTTTTAACAACCTTTATATTTATAAACGTATTTTTAAAGGAAATTTAATTCTGAATTCGATAATCTTTATCCTGACGGAATCAGATAACAATTGGCAGAGTTGTGATAATTTTTCTAAAAAAGAAAATTAAGATTTTGCAGGAAATCGCCGTTCAGATATCCCAGGCAAAAAAAATAAATTTATCAAAAAAGAGATCATGTACAATATTTTTAAAGGTTTTTGACGCGCTGAATCCGAATCTGACCTTTAAATTGCTCTACCTCGTCAGGTTTTTGAGATATTTAACATAAATTGATATATCAAAAACTTAATAAGATAGCGCAATTTCAAGGTCAAATTCGAATTCAGGACGCCAAAAACCTTTATATGTTCGTTTATTTTTTTTTTTGCCTGGGTTATCCGAACGGCAATTTCAAGCAAAATCTTGATTTTCTTTTTTAGAAAAATTATCACAACTCTGTCAATTGTTATCCGATTTTTCGGCATAGAGCTCATCGTATTCACAATTAAATTTTCTTTAAGAATACGTTTATAAATATAAATGTTGTTGAACGAACTATGGCAGAAAAAAATCGATAAACTCAAAAAATTTTCAAAAAATAACAAAAAATTAGATATTGTTGAAAAAATCAATACATATCTTTTTTATATGTATAGACCAGCGGTTACCAACCTATGGTACGCGTACCACTAGGGGGTACGCGAAACTGTCCGCGGGGGTACGCAAAATTTTAGAAATTTGGACATTTGTTTTAGATTAACCTTTCAATGCTGGTTCCGCATCTGGCTTCCAAAGTTTTCCATAACGGTTTTTAAGAAAGTTGAGGTCAAAGTTTACAAAAAAACGTATTTTTGTGCAATTTAGAGAGCATTTTTTGCGATATTTGAAATCTGACCACTTGTTTTCGATTAACCTTTCGATGCTGATTCCGAATATGGTTCCCAAATTTTTCTAAGATGTCAGGTTTTTGAGAAAATGTATGTCAAAGTTCTCAAAAAACGTGTTTTTGGGCATTTTTGAGACAGTTTCTGATAGAGTGGAAATTTTGGTACCATTTTGTTAAGCTCAAAATGTCCTTTCATTGTACATATATACGGGGGTGTTTCATTCGAAAAGTCACGAATTTGTTGATCTGTCCTTGTATTAAAAAAAAAAAAAATAAGAAAATCAAAAACATTTTATTTCCGCCCTCTGTGATGTGTTTTTGGAACTTTTTTTAAGAGTTCAAAAACGTTTGTTGTTTTAAATTTTGGTGTAGAATCGACTGGTGAAATCAGATTTGCAATATTTTCAGCTGTTATTGCTCTGCAGAAAAATCAGCTCAAAATCCACGTTTTCAGATGCATTGAACCACCCCAAGGAGATAAAATTTTTCCCCAAAAAATACCACCATTATTTTTCCCCTAAAGCCTTCAAAAAAATTATAATACCCGCAGATCAAAAATTTCAAAATTAACTCTAATATTTATATGAGGCATTCCACACCAAATGTCCAGCGAAAAAAAAACATGTGTACTGTAAACTTCTGAATAGGTGGTATGGATAGCCCTATATGGAACATAGAAAATTGCGTTTTTGGTTTTTCAATTTTTCAAAAACTGGGCTTAAGAGGCGTGGTCAAATATTGGAAAAATGGTCAAATTTGTGGCGAGTTGCCTTGATTAAATATTTATCACATTAAAACGGAATGCACCACAATCTCAAAAATTTACAGTCTTATATAGTTTTGTATGGGCTATCGGTTAAAAATTTTTTTTTTTGGAAAATCGCATTTGAATTTTAAATTTCATAGCAATTTAGTAATTTGCTTGTATTTTCTTGTGTCAACAGAGCGTATGACGAATATTTATGCAATTAATATTACTCATTCGCAACTTTAAAACAAAGAAATACAAGCAAATAACAAAATTGTTATGAAATTTAAAGTTCAAATGCGATTTTCTCGAAAAAAAAAATGAACGTGTTTCTGATTTTTTTTGTGTGGATGGACAAACATCTAAACTTTAAAAAAAATAAATAAAAAAGAAAAAAAAGTGGCCGGATTTTTGATAAATTGACTTTTTTAAAAAATGGAAAATTTCAGAACGGGTTCTGAAAATTTTCCAAAAAAAAAATTTTAACCGATAGCCCATACAAAACTATATAAGAACGTAAATTTTTGACATTAAGGTGCATTCCGTTTTAATGTGATAAATATTTAATCAAGGTAACTCGCCACAAATTTTACCATTTTTCCAATATTTGACCACGCCTCCTAAGCCTAGTTTTCGAAAATTTGAAAAACCAAAAACGCAATTTTCTTAGTTACATATAGGGCTATCCAAACAACCTATTCAGAAATTTAAGGGACACATGTTTTTCTGTAGCGGGACATTTGGTGTGGAATGCCTCATATGAGAAATTTTTTAACGAAAACAAAAAACTCGCTAGGGGGTACGCGGCTGATAAAATTTAAAATTAGGGGTACGCGATCCAAAAAGGTTGGTAACCGCTGGTATAGACCAATTCACACACATGAAAAGCCCCTTCCTTCTTCTATCCAAAACAGTTGAAAAATTGAAAATCGGTTGAAAAATGTTTAAGTTTCACGTGGTTTAGTGAGAAAAGTCCCAAAAAATCGTTTTTTGACAATAACTTTAAAATTTGAGGGTGTCTGGCAAGTTTGATGGGCATTTTTGTGATCTTTTCGACGAGACCTACAACCTTAACTACATCATTTTAAAAGTATATTCGATTTTGTGTTTTTTGTAGCACAGTGTTATCAGATTCTAAGTCTGTTTGCGTACTTTCCCAGTAAAAATTATCAAGCAACAAAATGTTAGAGAGTAAAAAAGAAATCGCTCTCAAAAAGGAAAAATTGTAAAAAGTACGCGAACAGAAATCCGCAAAAATTTGCAAGTTAGATAAACAGCTGATTTAAATCAGCTTATAAAAAATTTTGCATTCATTTGTAAATTTTTAGTTTGTTGGTATTTATTTTTTAACTTGTTAATAAAAGAAATTTAATTTTGGGATGTATTTTTTTTATTAATTAGTTGATATTTAATCATATTTTATGCACAAAAATGTAACTGCAAAATATTTTTGTGTATCGTTTACAAAAATATAATCATATGTTTTTAAAACAGATGTTTTTTCTGCTTGATAATTCTTGCTGGCAAAAATTTATCCATGGATTTTTTTAGAAACTTGCAAGTTTTTACTGCAGTAAAAACTTGCAAGTTTCTAAAATAGAACTGTCACTTTTTTCTCTCATTTTCTCTCTCGTTACTGGGGTTTTAAAGTACGCGAACGACTTTTAGACAAAATTCGTAATAATTTGTACAAATTCGTACAAATTATTGAGTTCGCGAACACAGCTTCAGATACAATTTTTCTATAACAAAAATTCTCAAATTCTGAGAAATTTTTCCTTAAAAAAAATTCTTGTAATTACGTCCTTCACTGTATATAACTTTTTTTTATAATTATTTAAAGTAGGTATGTAAGTGTGTGTATATATATAATTTTATTGTTTTATTACTTTACTTTCTTACTTTTGTTTGTATATTAATATAAACTAATAGTCAGTGTGTATGGTAAGTGTATATAAAGGTTTTTATGTATAATTGCTATTACGGTTTAATTCCCATTCAAATGTTACGATTTTCAATATTTATTTATGTTTTTTTTTTAACCTAATATTTATTTAATGTATTTTTTTCTGTAGTTTTTTGGAATTAAAATTTAATTTTAAATTTGATTTTTGTTTTTTTCCCAAATAAATATTACGAGTCTTATTAAAATTTTAAAGATTTTAAAATTTTCATTTTCACTCTTGTCCATTCGATTGTTGTGTTAATTCGTTTGTTGTATTGAGGCTTGTGGTGGATTCGTTATTAAAACATTTTGGCGCTTGTAATAAATCTGTATATTGGAGTAGTGCTTCTCTGAGGGATCGTGATACTTCTGGTGATGTAGTGGTAGTACAATCTACTAAATATGGATAGAGACCAATTAATTGATCCCAGGCTGGTTTATTTACTAAAAGAAATTAATGGAAAAATAATTTAAAACTTTGTGTAAATTTTTGGGAAGGGGAGAAAAATTGTATCACCTTTAGATGCGGGAGCCTTTTTCATCGAGATAACCAACGTGGCGATGGCTTTTAAAACAAATGAAATTTCCGATAGACGAAATCTGAAAAAAATAATAGTAAATGCCGTTAATATTTTATGTTTATAATAAACTAGCTGAAGCGCCCGGCGTTGCCCGGGTCGACTTCGATATGAGTATCTTGATAGCTTCTCCCCAGTGCCACCTATCGGGTCCGTAGTAATACATAATTTTCTCATGATGAAACATATATACATTTAAGTGTCGTAAAAATTCACTGACATGAAGAATTTTGTTTATAACTTTACCCCAGCGCCTTACGAGAAGGGAATGTCGAGCTCTGACGGGAATAATAACTGGTCACTGTCTCATCGGCATTCATGCTAAGAATATTAGACTCATCCCGGACGCCAGTTGTAAAAGATGCGGCTCACCAGGAGTGGATGAAACGATAGAACACATACTTTGTCACTGTCCAGCGGTGGCAAGAAGTCGCCGATCGATTACTGGTCAGATAAGCTTTAATACTTTGGAGGATATAACGCGAATGGATCTTAGAATATTAAAGAGATTCGCAATGACTTTGAACGTGTTTAACTTGCGCCGTTAGCGAAAAAGAAAAAAGTTTTGTGGTATCGCTATGGACCAAAAGGTCTATGCGAGGTGTAAATCGTACACCGCCACCCTAACCTAACCTACCCCAGCGCCATCTAGAGGGTCCAAATCTTATCAGAAAACTTATTTTTGTTTAATAAATATATCATGTGAATTTGAGCCAACTTGTACCATAAATTAGAATTAAAACGACAACATCGCAAACTATCAATTTCAAATTTATCAGGAAAATAAATATAATGTGCGTATTTTAGCCAAATCGTATCAAAAATACAAAAAATTTAAATATTGCGACAACAGCGCCACCTATCGAAATTAAACTTAAGAGACCTGGCTCCAGACTAAACTAATATATTGGCCAAAATTGGAATCGGTCCAGCATTGGTTATTACTACCTAAGGGGGCCCCCGTAGGCTAGTTGGTAGCGTGCTAGCGTTTCAACGTGGGGGTCGTGGGTTCGATTCCCACCAGAACCCTTGTTTTTTTTCGCTACAACGAGACGACGGTCATTGTTACCAGTTCTCGGTTAGGTGGAATTTATTAAAAATGAGTTGTAAATAATTAGAAAAAATAAAAAAAAAAAAAAATAATTGATCATGTGATCAAAACTATTATTACTACCTATGGTACAAATTTCATTAAAATCGGTTCAGCCGTTTATGCGTGATTACAGAACTTGCAGAAATAACGTTCAATAAAATGAAAAGGGGCGTGGAATTTTACGTTTCTTTGTCCGATTGCTCTCTTTTATAACATATCGTTCCCGCCTCAGTTATTACTATCTGTGATAAAGATTTTTAATAAAATCTGTTCAGCCCTTTATGCGTGATTAAGGAACAGACAAAAATACCGTTCAATGAAATAAAAAGGGGTGAGACATTTTACGCCCCATTGTCTGATCGCTATATTTTATGGCCTATAGTTCTCGACTCGGTTGGTAGGATCTG
Source organism: Pegoplata infirma (assembly GCA_963921195.1). Classification (NCBI taxonomy): domain Eukaryota; kingdom Metazoa; phylum Arthropoda; class Insecta; order Diptera; family Anthomyiidae; genus Pegoplata; species Pegoplata infirma. The sequence continues at coordinate 108,139,205 of OY992537.1, forward strand.
TAGTGAAAATTTCATGGAAATCGGTGGAACCGCTTAAGAGTAATTGCGGAAAAGGCAGAAATAACGTTAAATAAAATAAAAAGGGGCGTGACATTTTACGCCCCTTTGTCCGATCGTCATCTTCAATTGCCAATAGTTTACGCCTCGGTGAGTACTATGTGTTGTAAAAATTTCATGAAAATCGCTTCAGCAGTTTAAGTGTGATTGCGGAAAAGGCAGAAATGACTTTTAATGTAATACAAATGGGCGTGGCATTTGGCGCCCCTTTTTCGATCGCCCTCTATTGTGGGTCATATTTTCCGCCTCCGTTAGTTCTATCTGTGTTAAAAATTTCATTAAAATCGGTTCAGCCGTTTACGCGTTATTACGGAAAAGGCAGAATAACGTTTCATAAAATAAAAAGGTCGCTTTCTCTTATGGCCTATAGTTCCCTCCTCGGTTAGTGAAAATTTCATGAAAATCGGTTCAGCCGTTCTCCCCTGATTGCGGAACAGACAGACAGACAAACCAACACTCAGATTTATAATATTAATAGGGGTTTAATAAAAAAAAGTAAAAAAGTTTTTAAAACTTAGCTAGATTTCTTTTTTATGGCCCACTGAAGTTTTTAATTTCTTTTCAAAGACGTTTGGAATAAGTCAAAAGAAAAGTATTAAATCTAATTCTGAGGTAAACAATGTTGAAAGATGTCTTCAGTGAAATGTTGTGGCGATTCTATTCTTAGAACATATTAAGCCTCTATCTTCCATTTTAGGGGTAATTTTGGTAATTTTTTAAAAATATCCTCATAGAACAGCACTAAGGCATGCCTATAGAAAAAGTCTCAGATTCTGAGACATTTTTCCTTAGAAAAAGAAAAACTTTTTCTAAAAAAAAAATGTCTCAGATCCTGAGACATTTTTTCTATAGAAAAAGTCTCATATTCTGAGACATTTTTTCTATAGACAAAATCTCAGATTCAGAGACATTTTTTCCAAAGATTCTTTTATTATCCGGAATTGCATATAATTGGTAAAGAATTACCGGCAGGCATGCTAGTAAAACATATTTACAAACTTACCTTGGTAATGGACATTTCCCACTTTGTCGTTCATCATCATTGAATCTCTTTAATACCTCTTGGAAACGATGCAACAATGCGGTAACCGCTAAACGACCAGCAAAATCTTTACCACCATTACCGCCAGCAACAGCATTGGCAATGTTAGCATTTAAAGCATTAACTGCTGACGATGTTGTAGGCATTGTTAAGGTCGAAGAAGTCGACGATGCACGATTATTATTACAATTATCGTCTAATAGAGAAAATTGTAAAAGTGTTTCAAAACATGTTTTGGCAAAAATTTCTCTTAATTTCCAATCGGATTCATAGCAAATATTCGAATCAGAAGCGGAATGTATAGAACCTTTGTTGAGTAAAACAACAATTTGCATAATAAATTGATGAGGCATTTCATGGGCATAAGGCAAAACTTCATCACGTAATAATTCGATAACTTGACAATCGATGGTTTCATCTAAGACAATTTCTTCAAGGCCACGATCTTCAATGGTGCAAATGCTAAAAAAAAGTAATACAAAATTTAAAAAACTAATATTTTTAAGAAAAGTGGATGAATGTATCTGAGTCATACCTTTGAGGGAATAAAAATTTATCCAATGTATCGGCTAAATCATCCCACATGCCAGTAAAATGATTTGGTTTCGCTCTAGCCACTTTTAAACCAGTATGCAAAACAGTTATTAAACTTGAGATCGCTAATTTCCAAGTACTGGATGCCAAACATTTATATTTCATAGCCAATGGAGTGCGTAAAGCCTTAAAATATTTTATAGAAAAATTATTTAAAGAAAAAAAACTTTTCAAGTTACTTTTTCAACCAAATTACCTTTATTATTTCGTGTAAAATATGTTCCTGCATTACCGATTCTTCGGTGGCGGTAGATTGATATAATTTTACACATATACTTATAGATTTTTCACCAAATGGTATATAATTCATGCTAACAACTTCCACCGAACTATTGTTACCATAATGATTTGTGGTCTTTGTATATTTATGCTGTTCACTAACTTGCAAAGTGGGTGGTGTACAAGCAAATTTGCTAAAGACCAACAATTGACGGAATATAGCAGGAATCATATGACTTAGAGAGGAATCTTCTTTTGTGGCTTCCTACAAAGGAAATGTAAAAAATAAATTTTAAAATAAAAATTGAATCTACAAACAAAAAAGAACACTATTTTTCTGAATTATCATTAAACCAAAATGTGCTTTTAACAGACAGACAAAGCTAGATCAATTTGAATTTTGTCAAGGATCATCAACATATATACTGGAGCGTAAATTTTCGAATATCGTGTCGTAATACCTGACAAACGATGGCCATGTTAGAGCTCATTATGGGAAAATTTCTGAAAAAATTTTGCAAGGTCATCTTCAGTCAACAATTAGCGGTCAAAGTTAAAAAAAACGTTTTTCGACCAAAATTCATGTCCGAATTTGTTGACCAAATCCGGCTCAAAAATTGGAAATATTAAAAAGTTCCAAAACGCGATTTTTGTCCACAGATGTTGATTTTTAAACATAAAACAATATTTTTTATCTAAATTGGTCTCAAAAGTTGAAAAATGTTAAGTATTTTAACTAAATAATAATGGAATTCACGTCAGAAATTTTAGTCTTGCAAAATTGCGCAATGTCAAAATTGCAACTTTTTTTGCTTGTTTCTTTGTGAATAAAAGCAACTGTATTTATATTAAAATAAATTGCAAATCTTTTCTTGCAACTACGCATCATATGAAAGGTAATAGAAAAATAAAAATTTTATTAAAATTTTTTTTTTTTAAAAAAGTTGCAATATTGCACTGTTGCAAGGGTCAAAAAATTCTGAAGTGAATACCCTGAATATAAAAAAGATATAAAAACGCGATTTTGTCCCAAAAATGCTGATCAGCGATTTTGGTCCACAGATGCTGATCAGCATTTTTGGAATAAAATCGTGTTTTTATTTTTTTTTAAATATTTTTTACTTTACAATTTGGTCTCAAAAGTTGGAAAATGTTAAGCATTTTATCTAAATAATATTAAAAATATATAAAAACGCGATTTTGGTCCAATTTGATTAAAAAATGGTTGTGTTTCGCACTCAATGTCATATAATCATAAACTTAAATTTTTGTTAAAGTAGCATGTAGAACTTACCTTTTGTATTAATTCCATACATTCTAGGATACTGTCATGTAATGGTGTTAATAATGAATCCGATACTGAAGACATTATATAAGGAACTGCTTCGGTTTGTACGGGTATACAAACAGAATTGGTTAAAACTGTACAAAACTTGTCAAAGTCAGCGGGTTTAAATCTAAAAAAATATATTGTAGTTTATTAGTTTATGACTGAGCAATCGTTTAAAAAAATGGAATTAGGTATTTGAAAAAAAAAATGTGTTGTAGGGGCGATCCAAAATGATTCGGTCAAGTTAAAGGGGGACCTTTTCCTTCGCTTTAAATGGTTACAAATTCATTTCTTATGATTTTTGCAGTAAACATAGTTTTATCCTTAGTTTAGCTATTTTTTTTCCTCCAACATAAAATTGTTTTATTTACTTAACAAAAATCCAAAAAAGTAGTAGTATTAAATAAATTCCCTTTTTTGACGTTGGTTAAGTTCTTCAAGGGGAAACTTTTTCCCCTGGTCCGATTTTGCCCATTTACGAACTTCGGCAGGCTAGGACCATAATACACGGCGTTTTTATATGAAAGGTGTGAGGTCTGCGATAGGTCACAGGGGTAGTTCTGTGATGTGTTTTGTGACAGGTTCTGTGACATTTCACAAGTGATGTATCCAGAGTTGAGATATTTCCTCACAAAATTGACAGGTGTTTATATATAAAAGCTGTCAACTGTGTTTGTGATAGGTCATTTCAGTACGTGTGACATGACAGGTTTGTTCACGCACTTAATTTGAACATTCTGAATCGTCTTCAGAATCTAACAAGTATAAAAGTTAAATTCGACTTGGCCGAATCTATGAATACCCTCCACAATGCCCTTTTTAAAGGATAGTACATTTTTTAATGTAAAAATTAATGTAAAAACAAAAATTAACAATTTGGATTAGAAATATTTTGTTTTGAGTAAAAAACTTTTTTTTTGTCATTTAAAAAAAGAAAAATAATAATTTACTATTTTTTTTTTTTTTTTTTTGAGTGTAAAATTTTTTTCGAGTGTAAAATTTTTTTTTAGCTTAAAAATATTGCTGAGTGACAAAAATACTGTGTAAAGTAATTTTGTGGCTTATAATTGTTTTTAAAGCTTGTTTTTTAAAACTCTGGTTTTTCAACACGTGAATTTAAGGTGAAACCAATCTGAAATTTAGGGTTTTGCTTATAACTTTTGAACCACTGGACTGATCTGGCTGAGATTTGAAACGAACTGGGACAGAGGAAAAGTAAATATATATGCCATACTTCAGCACTCTCAAAATTGTCGTTCGAAAGTTACCGTGTGTTTTATCTCGTAAAATCTTGAAAAACCCTTGCCGAAATTCAGTCTTTTGCCCATAACTTTTGAACCACTGGACCGAATTCGCTGGATTGCAATACCAACCTGACCAGGTAAATGCCCAACATACACGCCAAACTTCAGGAGCCTCCGTAAAGTCTTTCAAAAGTTATAAGTGTTTTCAACAGACAGACAGACGGACGGACGGACATCGCTAGATCGTATTAAAATCGATCGAGGATCATGAATATATGGGGCATTCCAAGTCAAATCGGACACTTTGAATTTTTTTTTTTTTTAGATTTTCCCAATTTGTTTAGTTTTTAGTACCCTTCGAAAACTCCTTCGTGGTAAATATCCAGATTTTTTTGATGAGCCGTTCAAAAGATATCGAATTTTTAAAAATTGGTAGTTCCTTTACTCAAACTTCTTTTACTCATAACTTCTTCAATAATGGTCCAAATTTCAATTTTTTTTTTTTTTTAATTTTTGTTTTTTTACGTACTTTAAAAAAAAAATCCCAAAAAATTCTTAAAAGCGCTCTAGTATGCGATTTTTAAGTTTTTAAATTTAAATCTCATTTTTGAAAATGTTTGTACTCTTCGATTTTTTTGAAATTTTTTTTTGTAAAACTTCTATCCATTCTACAAATTTTTTGCCCAGGATTTTTTAAAATTTATTTTAAAATTTTATTGTAATTTTCCAATCTTAAAATCATTTCTACTGCTCCAATGGTGCGTTATAGATGGGTCATTTATAGGACCGACCCCCATTAATTTTTACGTCTTAACATTTCTTTGGAACTAATACCCTATCTCTAATTTCTAAGGGGGCTCCCACACAAAACGACATTTTTTAAAATTTGCTCCAACCGCTCTAACTGCCCTAATAGTGCCCTTAGAGCAACAAAATGTATGACCGACCCACAATATTTTTTTATTCCAAACATTTTCTCTGAACACACCTACCCTCTATCTTTAACTGTTAAGGCGGGCCCCATACAATTTTTTTTATTTTTTGTAAATTTGTTTTATTTAATCAGCTTCTACCGGTCCAATGGTGCGTCCAAGAGGGGTCATTAGTGAGACCGACCCCCATTTATTTTTACCCTACAACATTTTTTTAAAACATACCTACGCCCCATCTCCACTCCTTAAGTAGGCTCCCATACAAATAACAGTTGGAGTAAATTTTATGAAAATGTAATTTTGTATGTGAGCCTACTTAAGGAGTGGAGATAGGGCGTAAGTATGTTTTAAAAAAATGTTGTAGGGTAAAAATAAATGGGGGTCGGTCTCACTAATGACCCCTCTCGGACGCACCATTGGACCGGTAGAAGCTGATTAAATAAATCAAATTTACAAAAAATAAAGAAAAATGTATGGGGACATCCTTAACAATTAGAGATAGAGGGTAGGTGTGTTCAGAGAAAATGTTTGAACGGAATGACAAACTTATATATACCCTCTATCACTAGAGTGGAGGGTATAAAAAATAAAATGCTTCCAAACAGCGAATTTTAATCAAATACCATTTTCGGTCAAACTGTTTGGATACAATTCTGAACAAAATAAATTAAGTATGTATGTATATTAAATTTGTTTTAAATTTTCTTATTTACCTTTTTTGTATTTGTTGAAATATAGCTGGAAAGATTTGCATTAGGGCAGTCAAATATGCCTGGCTTGGTATATAAAAATCTTCTTGATTGGAATCTTGAGATTTTGCAGATATTTTAGTACTTTCCATACCAATATTTAACCAAATTTTCCAGGCAATCTACGGAAATCAGCAATAAAAAATTAAAAATTTTTAACAAACGCAAAAAAAAAACTTACATTCCAAATTTCTTCACTCTTCAATTTAGTTTTATCACCATTGATATCAGTTTTGCTGCATTGTTTAGTTTCCGAATTATGATACATAATTTCTTGCAAAGATTTTAAAGCAGCCAATGACACTTCACCATTTTTACTTAAAGCGGCATTTTGTATAAATTCCAAAATTAAAGACCAAGCACGATCAAAATCACCCAACATTTGAATTAAATCACGTTTGGTATTAAAAACCTATACACAAGGAAAATTTATTGTTAAAGCAAGATATCTTTAAATTTAGCAGATAAAACTTACCCTACATACACCCGATAAAGTTAAAACTTGTGTTTCGGCCCATTGTTTTTGTGCTGTATTACGGGAATGATGTATTAATATATTACCACTGGCATCCACCTTTTCATTACTAGCCGAACTAGAGAGAGCTCTGACATTATCTAGCAGGGGAAATAGAACCTGCCACACTAATGCCTGCCAAGTGGGAGGATTTAAAAGACTACCATGTGCTGCAATGGTAGAAAATAAAGTTTGACCGGCCGATTTTCGTACAGCTGGACGGGAATCAACACAAAGTTCACCTAAAAATAAAACAAAAAATTATATGAAATTTTTATTTTCCAATATAAATCCTCATCTAAATTACCCAATTTGGCATATAAACACATCCATAATTTATCAAATTGTGGCATTTTAACAGTACCAGGAAAATCTGGTAATATGGCCGAATCATCGACTTGAGTTGACATTAATTTATCTTGATTTTGATTAAAGAAATCTGAAATGTTCCACTAAAGAAACGAAAAAAATGCAAAATGAAATCAACACATATATTTTAACATTTTTAATACCCACCATTAACCCTATGGCTGTTAGAGAAATATTTAATTCCTGTGTCTGTGAACCAAATTTGGCAGCCGTACTTATACACAAAGGTAAACAACGCCAAGGCATTACAGTTAAAAAATCCGTTATAACTAATTGCAGACATTGGAAAGCTGTACGTATTAACGGCTCACCATGATGCTCATTAACGGCTCCAATAATTTCTATAATAGCTGGCCAACCAAATGATAAAATTTCACCAGCTCCATTTAAGATTTGTAAAACACAATCTAGTTGTCGTTGTCTAACATCAGCATGAGGAACGGTAGATAGTTCAGAGAGGGGACTCAAAAGCATGGTTTGTAAATTCTAAAAAGAATTTTAGGTACAAAGGGGTGAATTATTTTATTTATTACACAGTGCAACAACCAAAATCGGAATGGGATGAAACCAAATGCAAATGAAAGTTGACATTTTCTATAACACAACCCTCAAGGCTTTTTTTAGTTTAGTGCGGGATTTTTTTTACACGCATTTGAATTTGGTGAACTGTTATTATAATTATATTTATAATTACTTGAAAACTGTATAAGAGACGTATACTTAATTTTGTTATTATCCTTAAATAACAATTTTTTTTTTTATTTTACCATTCAGTAAGTACTGGAGTGATTGCAGCAAAATTCATACCAGTTATAGCTAACGAAATTTTGATCTTAAGTTTGGACGCCAATAAGGCCACCACCAGAGTCCGCTAAAAAATATTTTAACTTCAATTTCCTAAAGTTTTACACACATTTCAATTTGGTGAACTATTATTATAATTATAGTTATAATTACTTGAAAACTGCCCAGTCAGAAATTGCCAACCGTACCAAAAATTTTGTGTTGGTACAATATCGGGCTAGCCAAAAATACAACATTGTATAATGTAAAACAGTTTTACTAAAAATATTGTGTTGGCACAACTTTGTGTTTACATAAAACACTACACTAAAAGTTTAACATTTTTATTTTTTTTTAAAAGTTTTCGATTTACATAGACCTCAACTCTTTAATCTAAGTAAACACTTAAGTAGTTGCTTTTTCAACCAATTTGTACAAAATGGTAACTAAAAAGTACTACATCGAGATTTTCAATACATCCCTAAGCAAAAGTTAAATCCAGCGTCGTAAATTTGTAAAATCAATATTAACCCAACGTTAAAACAAAAGTCGAGCGATCGTTGGCCACTGTTATCATTTCAACCTCGGAATGACGTCGTAGACTTAGAAACGGGTATGATTCGCCAACGTTGGTAGCGTCGCCGCCAACTTCATTCCAACGTTGGCCCGCTTGTATTTTTCTGCCTGGGTGTATAAGAGGCGTATACTTTGTAATTTTTAATAATTCCGCCATTCAGTAAGTACTGGAGTGATTGCAGCGAAATTCATACCGGTTATAGCTAACGAAATTTTGAGCTTAAGTTTGAACGCCAATAAGGGCACCACCAGTGGCCCCTAAAAAATATTTTAACTTTAAATGAGTGTAACAAAAATATCTCACTAAACTAAAAAAGGGGTTTCTTATGGAAAATGTGAGCTTTTATTTGCTTTTGGTTTCATCCCATTCCGATTCGGAAATTTCGATTTTGTTCCACTGTGTTATTACCATATTTTCTTTCAGGGGTTGGCTGTGTTTATATTGTAATGCTGATTTCACCAAATATGTTATAGCTTCAACACCCCATTCACGCATGCGTATGTGACGATGTTGGCATACTTCTAAAAGATGATTGGTTAAGGGACGCCATAAAACCTCTATACGTGGCATATTAACTAAGCCAGTTTCTAATAATTTGGCTACAGCAAAAAGGGATGGTTCCTGAAAAGAAAGTTAATATTTAGTTGGAATTAATTTTTAAATTGAATTCAAATGGATAAATTTGTTAATAACTCAATGAAGAAATATAAAATAAATGATAAGATTAGATTAGATTAAAGAGGCCCTATGCACTGCGACCAGAATGATCTTTTGTGCAGCCTGAGAGGGGGTGCCCTAAATATTCAGGCTTTTAATAAAGCCGAGAATCCTATTTGGCAAAGAGTTTCGTATGTCAGTTGGAGATAACAAGTGTCCCCCCAGATGTCGAAGCCTTCTACCAGTCAGTCTTGGGCATGTACAAAGAACATGTTCTGCCGTCTCCTCCTCTATCTCGCAGAATCTGCACGTGTCCGTGTCAGATAGATACCTTTTCCTAAGGTGGTAGCGTAAGTTGCAATGCTGCCGAACTGGATGGAGTGATGAATCTCTTCGCCTGCCGTTGGCCAGCACAAAAGTTCCAGTGTTCGATGAACTTAGATTCACTCCATATTTTGAGTTTTTCCCTAATGTGTCCCATCGGAAGACCAAAGAATGGTTCCGGACCGATGAATGGTCTACGGGCACCACGGTTTGCCAGACAATCGGCACGTTCGTTCCCCGTATGACACTCGTGACCCGGAATCCATACCAGGGTTAGGTCGTTATCCTGGCTTAGTCTGTTAAGGGATTCAACACAGTCCATGACAAGTCCGGATGACACATCATAAGCTCTGAGAGCTTTCAGTGCAGCCTGACTGTCAGACATTATATATATGCGTGAGCCTTTTGCCCTTCTACGAAGACATTCGGTCACGCATATGTGAATGGCGTACAGTTCCGCCTGAAATATTGATGGAGATTTGCCCATGGGCAAAGCGCGTTGAAAGTTGGGTCCGAAGATACCTGCGCCTGTATCCTTGTTGGTTTGCTTGGACCCGTCCGTATACCATATCATGGAATCAGGATCAGGGTCCCAGGTCACGTTTGACCATTCGCTCCGTTCAAGGATTTTAATTTCAAAGTTCCTGTTGAATACCCGTGTTGGTAATATTCTGTCCTTGACTTTTAGAACAGGGTCATTTATAAAAAGCTCAACGATTTTCATGTGTCCCCGTAAGTCACCTTCCTTCATATTACCAAGTTCTGTCAACCTAAGGGCGCTCTTGCAAGCATTCTCCATTACCGAGATATGTAATGGTGGAATGTTAAGCAAGGCCCCAATGGCGTAGGTTGGACATGTTTTACCAGCACCAGTGATGCCGATGCAAACGAGTCTATAGACTTTGTCCAAAATTGTCCTGGCCGTGCTTTGTTCAACCTTAGGCCACCATACCAGGGCAGCATAGGTAAGCATGGGTTTCACAATGGTGTTAAAGAACCAGAAGATCATATGCGGTTTCAGTCCCCAGGTTTTCCCAAAAAGCCTCTGACAGGCATATGTAGCCCTAGTGGCTTTTGTGGTTAAATTATTTAGATGCTGGTTCCATAGCAAGGATTTGTCTAATGTAATTCCAAGATATTTAACCTCATCTGAAAAACCTATAGTTGTGCCATTTAAAGTTGGCATGGTTAGGTTAAGTTTTCTCTTCCTAGTGAAAGGTACTAATATGGTTTTAGCTGGGTTAATAGATAACCCCTTTGATTGACACCAGTTTTGGGTCATATCAAGAGCCTGTTGCATGCGGTCCGAAATAGTCGGCTCATGCCAGCCGGTGACAGATCGTCAGCGTAGCCGAAGGTCTTAAAACCAGAGTCATTAAGTTCTTCCAGCAGCTCATCTATGACCAAGGTCCACAATAAAGGAGATAAGACACCACCCTGTGGGCATCCCCTTGTAGCGTTGATGGTCATAGATGTGCTACCAATATTGAACGTAATAACCCTAGATGTTAACATCTCCAGCGTCCAATTTATTATAAGCCTAGGAATATCCTTTCTTATCATAGCTTTCTCAATAGCAGCATAAGATGTGTTATCGAAAGCTCCCTGTATATCGATAAATGCACACAGAGCAATTTGTTTTGCTTCTATGGCCTTTTCAATCGATGTAACAACATGATGGACTGCTGTTTCAGTAGATTTACCCGGTTGATATGCAAATTGAAACCTATGTATCGGTTTGCTATTCAAGCAGGTTTCTCTGATGAAGCAGTCCAATAGTTTTTCCATAGTTTTAAGGAAGAATGAGCTGAGACTAATTGGTCTGTATGATATAGCCAGTTGCTCAGATTTCTTCCCTGCCTTAGCCTTAGCCTTTACCTCTCTCCAAGGTTCCGGAACGTAACCAAATAAAAGGCTTGATCTAAATAGTCTAACCAGTTGAGGAATTATTAGATCAATTCCCCTCTGGAGCAGACATGGGTAGATCCCGTCCGGACCCGGTGATTTGAAGGAGGAAAACTTACTGATCGCCCATTTAACTCGTTCGCTGCTAAATATATTGTTCGTTAAGCGAATGTTCCTACCAGTTAAAGAAGGAATTCTTGTAGCTGGTGGTAATTCGCAAACGGACATACATCCTGGAAAGTGAGTTTCCAAAAGCAGCTCACAGGTTTCAATAGGCGATTCAGTATAGGACCCATCAGGTCTTTTCAAAGTACTTAGGCCATTTGAATGGTCTTGAGAGAGGGCTTTTTGAAGTCGCACGGCTTCTGGAAGATCATTTATTTTCTCACAGTAGTCGCGCCACGTAGTCCTCTTGGATCGTCTAATTTCCCTGTTGTATTCAGTTAGTGCCCCTCTATAGGTTACCCAATCACCTGTTTGTTTAGCCCTATTGAATAATCTTCTAGCCTCCTGCCTAAGCTGTTCAAGACCGTTGTTCCACCATGGAACATCTCTCTTCACCCTCCTGGTCTTGAGCGGACAGCTATCCTCGTAAGCTAGTGTCTTGTTTGAATGTAATTCGATACTCTCCTGATCAATCTCATATGTACTCCTAATGATCAATTAATCAAATGAAACAAATGATTAATTGATTGACTTTTTTTAATGCAAAAAATATTCGAGATTTTGGAAGCAGTGCGTAAAAAATGAGCTTGTGTAAGCGAAAAAATTTTTTTTATGTCATTCGCATTACATATGGGCTCATGATTGAATTTATGCTCACGCACGCTCACGAAATAAAAAGATGGCTCACGCATGAACATTTTTTAAACTACTCACTTTCACGCACGCTTAAGTGAGTAACTAAAATTTTTCTCACGCTCAAGGGCAAAAGGGCAATTGGAAAACGATGGGGTTTTAGTCCTAAAGTCGTTCATTGGATTTATACAGTGATGGTGCGTCTAATTCTGATGTATGGAAACATTGTCTGGTGGCCTGCTTTAGAGACAAAACGGAACTGTGTCTTCATCACGAAGGTACAGAGAATGGCGTCGATGTGCATCACTGGTGCTTTTCGTACTACACCTACGGGTACATTAGAAATCCTCCTTCACCTGATACCATTGGACATATTGGGTAGGCAGTATGCGGCTATGTCGGCAATTTCGACTTAATAGCACACTGCAATTGAGGAGCAGCGATTGTAGCCATAGCGTGTTATTGAAGAAGATAACAATACCACAAAATGTGGACTGTGCTCCCTCTATGAGCCTTTTTGAGCGCCACTTTACCACTATGATACCATCCAGGGAGTCTTGGATGAGGGGAATTCCGGGTAATAGAACCTCTATAAATTTTTACGCGGATGGATCGAGGCTGGCTCGAAGATTGCCGAATCATTGCAGTGTTTAGATGCTGGCAATAAAGAAGGTGCATTCTGACAGTCAAGCCGCGGTCAAGTCCCTGGAGTCAATGTTTCTGAAAACAATATCTGCCCTTAACTGCCGCACGTCTCTAAATGAGATGGCAAAGCAGTTTGACATACGAGTCATATGGGTCCCAGGGCATAGAGATATTCCAGGGAATTGCAAAGCCGATGATCTTGCAAGACTGGAAAAAACCTTACAGGTTCCAACAGAATTGGTATGTGTTGGTATACCTTTAGATACTTGCAAGCAAAATCTACGGCTTCGTTCCGCGACGGAGACTGATGGGCGGATGGATGGACGTGTGAGACGACACTACAGATTTGGCCATATCTTAATAAGAAGCGCAAAAGTGAGCTGATATAGCTTCAAAAAGGAGAGATTTCGACGGTGGTTGCTATAATTTTCGGACACTGCCCTCGAATGACTTTTGCTGGAGTTGGTTGGATGAAGAGGAGTTGGAAACTATCGAACACTTCATCTGCTATTGCCAGGCCTTTTCTGGTCAGAGACTAGCTTCACTGGGATCTAGGGAGCTGCACGATCTTTCTGATTTGCCGGACGTCAAAATTTAATATCTAAGGAGTTTCATAAGAAGCTCAAATTGGTTTAACGGAAGGGACTAATAGGGAAACCTATTACAGTCCCGTGGTATCACAACAGACCTCAGAGTATACGTGTGTTGACGTAAAACGTCAGCAGCCACTTACAACCTAACCTAACCTATCATCTGAATTCAATATGATTCAGATTTTCTTACTTGCTTTCTCTTTCAAACACACGCTCACGCACAAAACTATTTTCTAATCACGCGCACTCACGATCATGTGACAAAAACCTTTTAAGATCCTCTCAAACTTATTAGTTACAACATTTTTTTTATTAAATAATCCAAATCATTACTTACCCTATTAGCATACGCCAATTCCATAGCTTCATGTGATAGCTTACACAATGCATCAATCAAATGATGTAAAGCCACATCATCCAAATACTGACTGGATTCAAAAAGTTGACTCAACATTTGTGATAAAACTGGTAAATCTGCCATAACGGCTGTCTGTATACCAACATTAGCCTCTACAGCTGGTTTAGGGAAAGCCTGTAAACTACCACCGGTCGAGGGTTTCAAACCCAAAATCCATACCAAATGTTGTAAAGTTTGTAAAACAATATGCCATGAAGTACCCAATATACTCCCATTGCTATGGGCCAAAAATAATATAGCACGCATACATTGTAAATTCTTGGTAGTCAACATTACTGGTGCCTGCATAACACTGTGCGGTAGAGAAGCACTGGGTAGTGGCGTACCAACTGCTACAATTTGTTGACGAAAATCTCCCGAATCAGCACAAGTACTCATAAATTGATTATTCAAATCTTGACTATTTGAACGTGTATGACAACGTAGTTCTACATCCATATGGGGATTATTAGCAAATATAGACATGGCATAGTGTGGTGGAAATGAAGCACGACAAATGGCCATAATGAAGACATCACGGGGATTAAGTAAATCCATAATGCCACATAAAGCTGCATAGTTTTGCATTGCTTTTAAAATATTATCGGTGGTTGCTTCATCGATAGAAGCATCTACAAGGGGAACAAATGCTGATAATAAACCAGACCAGCTGGAGTTTATAAGTTGTAAACATAAGGGTCTATGTTCTTCATCGGTAATGACTACAGTATTATGTGTAGGATGCTAAATAAAATATAAAATTATGAAAAGTTATTAAAAATATGTAAAAAAAGGAAATTTAAAAACTCCCAGTCTAACTTGACTAATTTCTATTTACCATTTCCGGTGTTCGCTGTATAACACCCCCAATAGAGCGTGTTATATCCAAAAGTATGGCATGAGCTACAGAAATGCCATAGCTATCGGGAATATTTGGAGCTTCCAATTTATCCAACATTTCCAAGCTAAAATAAAAAGCATAAAAAAAGTTAAATTTGGTCTGTCCGAATATCAAAATAATACTAGGGCTTCACATTCACGGGGTCCCAAGGTTCTTGATGCGTCACATATAGCCTCTCTCGAGCAACTGTCAACCTCAGGCTTCTAGCGGCGGACCCTGTTTTCACAGATGAGGCTCTGGCGTCCGAACAAAAGGCGGTATAACCTTTCAACACAACAACATGTTCTGAAGTAAATGATCAGAATAAATAACAACGAGAGGCAGGTTTGGAGGCCTTCTTGTAAATAAATCTATATGAAAATAGCAGCCCTGTCACCAAACTAGGTAACACTAGGCCAATCCCCTACTGGTACTGAAAACAACCGCGATTACTACAATCAACACAAGGAAAATAAATAAACAAACGAACATACTGATGACGACACCCGCATGCCCCGGGATACGATTTGCTACATGGAACGTTAATACACTATCAAACCGGTAAACTTGCACAGCTAACGGCAGAGTGCAATAGACTTAAAATAGCAGTTTTAGGCATCAGTGAAATGAGATGGAATGGAAGTGGAGACTTTACAAACTCACATGGAGATCGAATTCTTTACTCGGGCCACGAAAACCTAGATGATCCACATACGCATGGCGCACTATGCTTCGACCCATGGACAAAAATCAAAAAAAAAAATTTTGTCTCAAATTGTGTTTAAATACAGTTTTTTTGAAAGATAATAAGGTATCTCAAATAAATATTAACAAACATATTTTTTCTGATTGCTTTTGCCACCACGAGAGGGCGCTAAACTCAGAGAATTTTATGCAAAAATGATTTAACAGGAAAATGTGTTTTAGTTGTTTCACAAAAATAATTCTCAAAAATACATTTTTTAATAAAATGTTTCGAAATTTTGTTTTCAAGTACTTTGATATATTTGTAAATAAATTAAAATATAGAATTTTGCATATATTTACAAAAAAAAATATTTTTTATTGCGTAGAAAAGAAAATTTTTCTGTTAAAAATCCAAAAATTACTAAAGTTTGATGGAGTTTTAAAAAAAATTATATAAAATTTTATATTTTTTTTGTCGATTTTTTCTTAGTTTATACTCTTGTCTAACAGCGTATTCAAAAATTAGGGCCCACTTTTGACCACAAATTTAAAAAAAATGTGATTTTTTAAATGCTTAAATTCATGATTTTTAATCAAAATTCAGGCATTTAACAGTATTTAATATCATTGTGCAACGCGATTTTATGTTTTAAATGGGTAAAAAAGCAAAATGAAAGTATATTATTAGTAGACCAAAACCCTTAAAGAATTTCGTAAATTTAGCTCGAGTTTTTTTCATGGCCCACTGAAGTTTTTTATTTATTTTTTTTTCAAAGGCGTTCAGAAGAAGTCATTCAGAATAATTAAATTTAATTGTGTGATAAATGAGGTTAATTGATGTCTTTGGTAAAATTGGATGACGGTTCTTTTCAAGGAATATATTAACCCTCTACCTCCCATTTTTGGGGTCATTTTAGTCCCTTTTCCAAATACCCTCGTAGAATAACACTTACACTTTCGATTAAAGGGTTAACAAGTTATACAAAAAATTTCTGCAATTTCATTATTAGTTGTAAAAGACCAAAAGTTCATGAGATAAAAGCAAAATGCCTAAAAAAAAAATTATTTTAAATTGTTAAGTTGTATTTCACCAAAATCGTGTGAAATAATTTAAAATAATGTAACAAATGTACTTCTAAGCTTACTGTTAATAGATGTATTCAGTAAAATTCGATGTTTCTTTTTTCTTAGAACATATTAACCATCTATCTCCCATTTTCAGGGGTCATTTCAGTCTTTTTAAAATATTCTTATGAAAACCACTTAAATGTGTGTTTAGAGTGTTAAAATGTTCTACAAATATTTAGTAGATTTTTTTAATCATTCCAATCGCCTTATTTAAAGACTTCAAAACAATTCATGGGGTTTGGTTTACAAATGGCATACTTTAATTTTTTTGTTTTGTTCAATATAAGATACACTCCGTGAAAGTGACCCCAAATTTGTTGCACAGTGTATTCTACTGAAAAATTATAAATTATAAGCAACATTAAAAAAGGAATTTAGTATTACGCTTTAACCACCTTTAAACGCTCGTTTTATTGAATTTTATAAGAATATTTGAAATAAGGACTAAAATGACCCATTAAAATTGAAGATAGAGGGTTAATATGTTCTAACAAAAAAACTGCCATTGAATTTCACTGTAGAGAAGTATAAATATTTTTTATCTCAATACCCAGGTAGAAAAATACAACCGTTAAAACGCTTTTAAAGCGCTTTGTATGGTAGTACGAATGCTCTCAGACCATACTGAAAACCATCCTCAGAGCGCTTTCAGACTGTCCTAATGATAACACCGTTAGACGGTTTATTTGAAGCGTTTTTAAATACATTTATAATAATGATTTTAGAACGCTTCGTTATAGCGCTTTTAAAGCATTGCAAAAACCAAAAATGTATCACTTTTGAAACGGTATGTAAAGCAATTTTAAAGTGCTTTATATGCAAAAAAAGCAATTTACAAGCATTTCAGATACAAAACCTAAAGTAATTTTCCACCAATTTAAAAACCAAATGAAAGTTTATTTTTGTTTTAATTTTTATTGTTTTAACAAAAGATAAATATATTATATGGTTTTGAATTGAGAAAAGTGTGAAAGAAAAATTTTAATTTTTCTAAAAATTTAGACATCCTGGTTTGTTTCTTACTAGTTTCATATTATCCAGTTATAATAATCTTCAGAAAAACTTTTAATGTCAAATTTATTTAGTTAATAGTCAATAAAACTCTATATGTGAAAATTATTTACAGATAGCAGCCGACAAGAATTGAACTCATCATCATCTGTAATACTTTGCTATTAACTGCTTGTAACGTACAATCACTCTAGACCGATACGCCAAGTAGGCTGTTAAGCAAGTATCAACAAAATCTGATTTTTTCAATTCGAGTGTAGTTGTTGCTGTTGTTTTTTCTCACAGAAGACTTGTTATTGTAATGTGTAAACAAATTTTTATTTTTAGTAATCATTATTCTTCTTTCTCTCCTTCATCAATTCTGATCTAAGTACTTATTTTTGCAAACATTGCCAGACATGGTCTATATTTTAGACACAAATGTTAGGTGTTGCCATTTTTCCAAAGATACTGATTGCCACTTAGGGCGACTTATAGTCGTTATTTTTAAATTATTGTTTTCTGTAAAGACAGTCGAGCTCAGGCTCTAATTATAATTTAGATTTAGTTGATATTGACTATTAACTAAATAAATTTGTCATTAAAAGTTTTTCTGAAGATTATTATAACTGGATAATATGAAACTAGTAAGAAACAAACCAGGATGTCTAAATTTTTAGAAAAATTAAAATTTTTCTTTCACACTTTTCTCAATTCAAAACCATATATAACAAATCAAAAAATTATAATACATAATTATAATTAGAGCCTGAGCTCGACTGTCTTTACAGAAAACAATAATTGATAAATATATTATTTTTTTTATAAAAAATTACTGTTTTTTTATACCAAAATGATAACGTATGCCTACTTAGTAATGGGAAAATTATGATAGTAAATCAGATTTTTAGTACAAAACGAGCTAAACACAAATCTGATAGTATATTTTTGAAAGGCAATGTTTTCAATGAAATGAACGAGTTTTTTGATTACCCAATTTCATCAAAAGATATAGGGCTGTATAAGGTTAAACATTTGGATAAAAATGTAATTGAAATAAACATTAATATGGTAGAAGTTAAGTTAGGGCTGGCATATCGCGGCAAAAAGCCAACACATTAAATTGAAAAGGTTTCCCATTCAATGGTATGACTTCAAAAAAAAAATATATTTCAAGTTCATAGATTAATACCTTCTCTAAAGAAAACAATGGATTCCACCACAAATTCTTCTAAAACTCTCTAGATTTTTTTTAGATGCTGGGAAACCACCCCAATTTTTGTTTTTGAAGCGCCGTCACAGCAATATATTTTTGGTTTTAAGGTACTTTGCCAGAGCTTTGAGAACCTACGGCACTATATTGCAACGGTGTTATATATCTCGTACTTACGCAGTACTTATATAAGAAAGCTGGCAGTACTTGTACTACCATGCAAAGTACTTTAGCTGTACTGGCCCGTTTGTATTTTTCTGCCTGGGTAGTGTAAAAAAATGTTGTAAAAAAAATGTATGTATTCCTAAACCAACATAAATTTGGCGAAAAAGTAATCTCAAAAGGCTTTTTCAAAACGTTCATAAAGCGTTATGAAATAATGCTTTAAAAATGCTTTATTTTTGATAAGTCACGACTTTTTTTTTACCGTCATGAATTTATACTTGGAAGTGCTTTAAAAATGCTATTTTTTTATTACCGTCATGAGTTTCTACTTTGGAGTGCTTTAAAAACGCTTTTTTTTTATAACCGTCATGAATTTCTACTTGGGTAGTTTTTTAGTACATTTTTCGACTTATTTCCATCTACTTTGGTAAAAGCTATTTTACAATATGTGATACTTAACAATTTTACTTTTTAAAGCATTTTTATTATATCGCACGATCTTTTGGCATTTGACAACCCCTAGTAAAATTTGATGCTTAACATTTTTGTAGAAGATATTAACTATTTAAACGCACGTTTTAGTGTCGTTCTACGAGGATATGTAAAAAAAGGACAAAAATGACCCCTAAAAATGGAAGATAAGGGGTTAATGTATTCTAAAAAAAAGAACCGCCATCAAATTTTACTATAGACATGTATAAACATTATGTAGCTCAGAAGTTGATTTAATACATCTCTTTGACCTTTTTTAGACGACATAAAAAATAAAAAATAATTTTTTTTTAAAAAAGGATGTTTTTATATTTTCCACACTACTAATCCGATTTTGCCCAAATTTAGTATTAATATATATCTAAGGAATATTAATTTGCTTACAAAGTTTTTTTACGATCGGACAATTTTCGTAGGTGTTATAGCGTTTTAAAGAAAAAGGATATATGGCAGGACCTTGAGTCCTTGCTCCGATTTAAATGAAAATGTATACACAAGTTGCTAGTTGAATGTGTATCAGCATGACCACTTTTTTTAATTTTGTGGGCATTATTGAAGCTAAAATTAAGTTTTTCAATTTAAGGACACATGGGCGGTAGGCGTGTCCTTGCACCGATTTTTCCAAAAATTCATATTTTTCTTAACTAAGACGTTTTATGCACGTCTACCAAATTTCAAAAATATGTGACAACTCCTTCTATTTTTGTCCCTTCGTTATATGGGAACGAAGCACTGTGTGGCGTGGGTATTTTTCTGAGCAGAAAAATACAAAATACCCTCATAAGTTGGTCTGCTATTTCAAAACGCATTATCACAGCCCGCCTTAATTCTAGCATCGGGAAAATATCAATTGTACAATGCTATGCACCCACCGAGGTTTCCGAATTCATTAATAAAGAGAATTTTTACGACGAACTACATAGAGTCCTTAATAACATCGACCGAAACGACATCTTAGTGCTAATGGGCGACATAAACGCAAGAGTTGGAAGCTGTAACAATGGGTTCGAGCAAATCATGGGTAAACATAGTCCCGGCAACAGAAACGAAAATGGAGAACTTTTTCTGGAGACATGCGCCGACTTTGACCTTGCCATTGGCGGATCGTACTTTCTCCACAAATTACAACATAAGTACACGTGGAAATCTAGAGACACGCGTTCGGACATACTTAGTCAAATCGGTCATATATGCATATCCAAAAGATGGTTCAAAACTCTTCAAGACGTCAGAGTATTAAGAAGTGCAGATATAGCTTCCAACCATTATCTAGTTATAGCTGAACTCAAACTCACGCGCAAAAGGCACAGTATCCAACCAAATATACCGAAAATCCAGCGACGACCATTCAACATATCGAAACTGAAATCCGATGTAGTTAAAACTAGGTACGCTACTAATGTCAGCAACAATTACCAACGACTTATTCCGTCACCTCAGCCCATAGATGTAAACGAAGAATGGAAAAAACTACACTATTTTCGGCGACGCAGCTAAGGAAATAGTTGGTTATGCTGAAAGAGAAAATAAAGAATGTCTCTCGGACGTTTTTTGGAACCTACACTCAAAAAATTATGACGGTAGATTCCACTACAATAGACAGTTGAAACTACTACATTTGCTGTTGTTTAGGCGTCCACTACATTTTACGGTAAAATCAACCAAAAATTGTTGTTGTTTTTAACTATTGATTAACAACTACAAAAAACGGTAAAAACTACTTCAAATTACAGTTGTTTTTACCGTAACTCTAATTTTTTCTAAATGTCAAAAACGGTTAAATTTTTTGAAAATAATTCCTGCTGCATCTGACACTTCCAACACGTTCAACATATCCGATTTTCTAAAAATTTCTAGAAAATTAAAAGTTTTTTTATAGACTAAAAACAACTACATAAAACAACTGTTACTACAGTGTAGTAATTTTTTGTATTTATTTTTTAAAACGACTACAAAAAATAGTTGTTTGGATTTTTCATACAAAAACAACTGAAGTTGTAGTTGAAAACAACAACTACTACATACTACACAAATGACCGGCATGTAGTAACTGCAATAATTTCTAAGTGTAGTAGAAGAAAGACGAGAAACACAACAACTCCTTCTAAACGAAACTAATCTTGTTCGAAAGAACGAGTTACGCATAAAACACACATCCCTTGTTAAGAAGGTGAAAAGGCAAGCTAGAAATGACAAGCGAAATCACATTAACAACCTAGCATCCGAAGCCGAGGCCGCTGCTAACACGGGGAACTTGAAGACCGTTTTTGATACTATCAGGAAACTCTCTGGCAAGAAATCTTACTCGAACACACCAATCAAGGATAAATCTGGAACCATCCTTACGTCCGTAGAAGATCAGCTCAGCAGGTGGAGAGAACATTTTCAAGAGATCTTAAACCATAACAACAACTCTGATACAACCCAGCCTTACACAAATACAAACTCACGAAGCGAAATTTCGGTAAACATCGACACGCCTAGTATAGATGAAATTACAGCCGCTATTGATCAACTCAAAAACAACAAAGCCCCTGGTATTGACAACCTTCCAGCCGAACTATTTAAATCAGCTTCCCAAACTACCGCAAATGTCTTACAATCAATATTCAGGCGAATATGGGAAACAGAAACAATTCCAGATGCATGGAAAGAGAGCCTTATTATTAAAATCCCAAAAAAGGGGGACCTGAAACAATGTTATAATTGGCGGGGTATAGCCCTAACTCCCGCTGTGTGCAAAATTTTTAATAAGATAATTCTTAACCGTATCCTCCAACCCTTAGACGAAAAGCTACGAAAGGAGAAAGCTGGTTTTCGTCCTAACCGCTCGTGTGTTGACCAAATCAATAGCCTCCGTTTGATAATTGAACAGTGCAATGAATTTAACACCACAACCCAGGTAGAAAAATACAACCGTTAAAACGCTTTTAAAGCGCTTTGTATGGTAGTACAAATGCTCTCACACCATACTGAAAACCATCCTCAGAGCACTTTCAGACAGTCCTAATGATAACACCGTTAGACGGTTTATTTGAAGCGTTTTTAAAGACATTTATAATAATGATTTTAGAACGCTTCGTTATAGCGCTTTTAAAGCATTGCAAAAACCAAAAATGTATTACTTTTGAAACGGTATGTAAAGCAATTTTAAAGTGCTTTATATGCAAAAAAAGCAATTTACAAGCATTTCAGATACAAAAGCTAAAGAAATTTTCCACCAATTTAAAAAACAAATTAAAGTTTATTTTTGTCATCATGATTTTAAAAAATATAATGGAAATTGAGCAGTATATGCATTTTTTAATTCTTTATACAGCTTGTCGTATTTTGTCGTCCATCAAATTAGCTACTTTAAAAGCGGTTTATGTGAAGGCAATTTTAAAAAAAATTGTGGAAATAATGCCACATTTTTATGGTCCTAATTGCCAAACAATGAATTTTCACAACCTTATTCACATCGCGGATGATGTAGTTAATATGGAAGCGCAAATATCACAGTTTTCTGCTTTTGATTTTGAAAACAGTATAGGTTTCTTAAAATCAATTGTTAATGCTCCAAACAACCCTATTGCTCAAATTTAAAGAAAATTGCATATTTTTCATACAAATTAAAACACCATTGGTATACCCACTCTACAAGAACACAAAATATTCTCTAGGTAAAATAATAGAATCTACTGAAACAAAATTGGTGTTTTCGTTTATTAATATTCAAGGTTTTCGTATTGCTGCCTCTCATCCTGATAACGTATGCCTACTTAGTAATGGGAAAATTATGATAGTAAATCAAATTTTTAGTACAAAACGAGCTAAACACAAATCTGATAGTATATTTTTGAAAGGCAATGTTTTCAATGAAATGAACGATTTTTTTGATTGCCCAATTTCATCAAAAGATATAGGGCTGTATAAGGTTAAACATTTGGATAAAAATGTAATTGAAATAAACATTAATATGGTAGAAGTTAAGTGTATTCTTTCTAAATTTTGTAACGAAACAATTGCTATAACTCTTACATAAATGATAATAAAACTTAAAATTATTAAAAATAAAGAAAAATGTATGTGAATATTATTTTATAAAATTTAATAATTTCGACAGCATTTTTGGTCGTCGTAAACCATATTTAAAAAGTAGTGTAAAAAAAATTTGTAAAAAAATTGTATTCCTAAACCAACATAAATTTGGCGAAAAAGTAATCTCATAAAGCTTTTTCAAAACGTTCATAAAGCGTTATGAAATAATGCTTTAAAAATGCTTTATTTTTGATAAGTCATGACTTTTTTTTACCGTCATGAATTTATACTTGGAAGTGCTTTAAAAATGTCATTTTTTTATTACCGTCATGAGTTTCTACTTTGGAGTGCTTTAAAAACGCTTTTTTTTATAACCGTCATGAATTTCTACTTGGGAATGTATCTTATCTTTGTAGACTTTGAGAAAGCGTTCGATGCCATCGACCGGAACAAGATATGGCATGCTCTTGCCAATAAGGATATACCTGCTAAAAT
Organism: Pegoplata infirma; assembly: GCA_963921195.1. Lineage (NCBI taxonomy): Eukaryota > Metazoa > Arthropoda > Insecta > Diptera > Anthomyiidae > Pegoplata > Pegoplata infirma. The sequence goes on from OY992537.1 coordinate 108,163,004, forward strand.
TGTCCACCTCAAAAAAGCACAATATGACAACTCCAAAATGCGGGTGTCACACTGCGGAAAAATTAGCCAACCTTTTGAAACATTAAGCGGCGTTAAGCAAGGTTGTCTCCTGTCCCCTATTTTTTTCGTTACATCACTAGACGAAATATTATCGATAACATCTGGCGGAAGTAGAGGTATACAATGGAGGATTAACGAACAACTTGAAGATCTAGACTACGCGATGATTTAGTCCTTTTAGCATTAAACAAACATGATATGTAAAAGAAGATAGATGACTTAGCTTCAACGGTATTGAAATACGGTTTGCGAATCAACGCAAACAAAACAAAATGTATGGCTGTTAAATCCCACCAAACGCCAACATTTTTGCTAAACAACGTGCCAATCCAAAACGTCAACAACTTCTGCTACCTTGGAAGCAACATTACTCCGGACGGAGGTGCTATCGGTGATGTAAATTCCAGAGTACAAAAAGCCAAAACAGCATACTATAGCCTAAGAAATATCTGGAAATCTAATGCTCTCTCGCCTTAAACTAAATTACATATTTTTAACGCCTGCATAAAATCCATTCTCCTCTACAGATCCGAAACCTGGTTATTAAGCGAAGTCATTAAACACAAAATCCAAACATTTACAAATAGATGTTTACGAAATATTCTAAAAATTTGGTGGCCTAGAGTGGTCTTTAACGAACAACTTCCTCAAATCGCGAACCAGGACAACATCAACACCCAAATAAAGAAGAGAAAATATAACTGGCTTGGACATACACATAATGAAAACCATATAACAAAATATGCCATGAGACACTTGAATGGAACCCGCAGGGCTCAAGAAACCGAGGACGACCAAGGTTAACATGGAGACGAACATTTTTTAACGAAACACGTTAATCTTTTAGCGAACTAAGACACATCGCAGCCGGCAGACAGAGATGGAGATACTACGTACACAGCCTATGTTCCTGATGGAATTTGCTGAAATATATATCACATTGGGATTGGTTTTTCTGAATACCGGTATTTGGGATTGAAGACAAATTTTCGGGATCCCTGGATTTTTGGGAAATTTTGAATATCGGGATTTATTGAAAATTTCGGGTTTTTTCGGGATTTTTTAAAATTTTCAGTATTTTTTGTCAATTTGTAAAAATTCACGCGTTCGTAATGATTTACGAAGTTTTTTTAAAGTTGTGAATCTCAAAAAAGGTAGAGAGATTTCTCCTGTGAAGGATATCCGTATTCGGTTATTTTGCTTAACTTTCTTCGTGGCTCATCGTAATCAACTATTAGTTGCATTACCTCATGAACTAAATAAAATTTGGTGATATTAAAACGAATGCAGTTTTTCCCTTATAATTTTTTAAATTTTAATCATTTGATTTCAACTTCGAATGAAACGTGATCAAAAAAGTACTAAACTTGATTTCATGTGATTCGGAAATTTTCATGTGAATTGAAAAGTTGTGAAAGACAGAACAGAGGCCCAAGATCGTGACAACCCCAATTATTTTCTAAAACAAATCTTTTTTAAAACTTACTAAACAGCTTTTGATAAACCAGGAGCAAAGGTGGCTACTAAAGGCATATAGGCACCACGAAAAACAAAACCACATTGATTGTTTGTATTATGAGCAGTTAAAGCATTTAATTGTGGTGCACCATTTTGTTGACCATTCAATACTGAAAATAGAAAATAAATAACAAAAAATTTTCCACCTCTCTCCCTTCAATGCCACTATACTTACATGCCGCTGAATTAATTAATGAATATCGCACATAAGTACCCAACGATGTTATCATATCTTGTACAATATTTGTGGCATGATTTTTACAATCATACGATTTACAAAAGAATGCCACCAATGATGGTTTTGTAGCCAATTTATGTATAACTTCTAAAGCTAATGCTCTCTGCCAATGGGGTTTGTCGGGATCCAAAAATTTTATAATCAACGATAAGAATATTTCACATTCTGTAACCAAGATGGTGTGATATTTTTGTATTAATATTGCCACCAAACGAAGTAAACGCATACTAATGGGAAAGTATGGTTTGTCATTGGGTGTATTTGAATTTCCATTGGCATTTTGTGTGGGCAATGAACGATGCTTAACATTTGGTGAGAAAAGTTTAATGACCAAAGCGCAAACACGCTCCTTAAGTAACAAACGAAAATCACGATTTTCATGAAAGACAGCACTGAAATTAGTTAAAACAGCTTCCAACAGTTCTAAACCAAAAGTGCGTGTCATTTCATTCATGCCAACAAGCCAAAATGGTGGATCAGCATTTACCAAGTGCACAAGATCCTGGAATGAAAAACAAAACAAAATTGAAAGGAAAAAAGTTATGTAAATATTCAGTAATCTACTTTTTTGTATAAATATAGTATTCATCGACGTATTTTTAAGTCGCCAGCACATCAAGCTCATCCAATATACATAAAGTTCTCAGCCAGAAATTGCCAACGGTTCAAAAAACAAGTAAAAATGTTATATTCGACCTTGCCGAATGTATAATACCCTCCGAAATGCAAAAAAAAAAAACTTTATTTAAAAAAAAAAATGTGATAAATTTTGTTCAAAAAATAGGTAAATGAAATTAATACCAAGAAATTAATACCGAGTCAGGGGGTCGTGGGTTCGATTCCCAGGCCTTGGTCTGTTTTGCTACAACGAGACAATGGTCATTGGCATCCGATCTCGGTTTGTTAAATTATTATATGATTTGTTGTTGTAACAGCTCGACCTGTAAATGCATGTAAGTTTATGGTTAGTATTTTGTTATGTTTCCTCTCCCTGTTCTGTTGAATCGTCCAAACCCGAGCTCCAAAAAGAGTGCCACCTCTATGGGCTGGGTCCATAAAGATGTTGGATTCAAACAAGTCGGGTTTGCCGTGCAGTTGAAGAGGTGTGGTACGTCATGTGGAGAATCTCCGCATGCAGGGCACGTATTGAGTATAGTCGGGTTAATTCTCAACCATTAAGAATTGAGCCGACTACAATACCCGGATCTTAATTGTGCTAGTACCACTCTTGTTCTTCTTGGCAGACTTCTATCTTCTTCTGCGATGGGTGGGGGACGGCCTCCAAGTAAGACATTCACTCGGTAGTTGGTTGTTGTCGATTCTACCGTATCCCTGTGAATGTCATTCAGAGTTGCCCGATATGAGATGGAATCTAGCTGTTGGATGTCGTATTGATGGATATCCATCTAATAATACCGAAGATCTTTTCTGACATGTCTCGGGGGAGGATCAATTTCCGTAAGGTGATGGTTCGGATGATCCCTCCGATGACACGCCAGAAGGAACTTTTTCGCCAACATGTGACTGTGTTCCTTAACCGGGAGTATCTTCGTCTCCTCATGTAGATGGTGTTCTGAGGACATCTGAAGGCAGCCCGTTACGGTTCTTAGGGCAGCATTTTGACAACTCTGAAGCTTCTTCCACTGCGTTTAGCTCACACAAGGTGACCACACCGGCGCTGCGTAGTTTGACACTGGCCGGCCAATCGTTTTATAGGTAGCCAACAAGGCTTCTTTGTCCTTGCCCCAAGTGCTGCCGGCTAGCGACTTGAGGACCTTGTTTCTACTGCGCAATTTATTGCACGTTGCAGTGGCATGCGCCGAGGACGAATAAAAACTGTCGAATGTTACCCCCAATATTTTGGGGTGGTTCACTGTCGGAATTTTTACGCCATCGACTATAACATTCAGTTCCAGTTGTACCTCTTTCGTCCATGTGGTGAAGAGCGTCGCCGATGATTTGGCGGGGGAAAGCTGCATGTTCCTTGCAGTGAAGAAATTCGTAAGATCATAGATGTATGCATTTAACCTACCGCATAGCTCATCAATGTTATGACCCCGTGCCATTAATGTACAATCGTCGACATAGGTGATCAATTCCACCCCTTGCGGTGGAGCCGGGAGTTTAGAAAAGTAGAAGTTAAACAAGATCGAAGAGAGAACTCCACCCTGTGGGACTCCTTGTTTAACTCTACGGGGTTTTGACTTCTTGTTTCTAAACTCCACAAACGACTGACGGCCACACATATAATTTACCACCCACCTCTTGATGGTGTTAGGGCGACTGGAGTTGGCGATGTCTCCGAAGAGGGTGGCATGACTGACCGTATCAAAGGCTTTTGACAGGTCTAGCGCAACCATCACTGTGCGCTCACATGGCTTACTTTGATTCAAACCATGGCTTATATGTGTGGTAATGGCAGTTAAAGCTGTTGTTGTACTTGGTGCTTTCGGAATCCGTGCTGATGTGTTGCCGCTTGGAGGTGCGTTGTAAGGCTGGGGAGAAGAAGTACCTCAAGTGTCTTCGCGACTGGTGACAGCAAGGAGATCGGTCTGTACGATTCACCTTGGCTCGCGATTTTCCCGGGTTTTAAAATCGGGACCACTCTACCCATTTTCCAGACTTCGGGTACTATTAGAATGGATAACGACAAGTTGAGTACTTTGGTCATATACTCGACTCCCGGCACGTCCACGTGCTTAAGCATTACCATCGAAATTCCGTCGGGGCCTAACGCTTTTGATGGTTTTGCGTTTTTGATGGCTTCTGCAACTTCACTCGACAGAAAAACTGGTGGTCCGTCAATGACTGGAAGGTTGTGTACTTTCCTGACAACACTTCGTTTCGCCTTGTCTCTCTCGGGGTGCTCAGTAGCGCTTTAACCCTTAGGGCACACTGGGCACGTGCCCAGGGCCCCGACCTCAAGGGGGCCCCCAGAAGTAGAAAGTATAACATATTCGCTTAAAAGATTTTTTTTTTTTATACAAATTTTATTTCGGATTTTTACTACATATTATATCTCATAAAAATTTTTTTAGAGTGTATTTTTGGTTTCCTTGGTTATCAGTTTATAGTGAGTGTCGCTGTCAGACTGAATTCATAATATGAAAAGCTGTCAAATTTACTTGTTATGTTAATCTTTATTGGGGGATCCCTAGAATTGTCAAACTTGAAGTCATTCAACAAGTGACATGATTTTTTTTTTGTTAAAATAAATTATTTAATGGTGATTTCTTTATTGAAAAAAAAAAAATGTTTGCCTTTTAGGGTATACATTTTTAAAATGTTTAACTCACACCTTCAAAAATTTGCATTTTATTTGACTGTAATAGAACACAACATCCAGAAATACTCTGCCCTATATTTTTTAACAGCTGTTTTGAGAAAACAACACAGAAAAAGTCAGCTGTTGTATAAGGCAATTTCAACCCCGTTATTTTTTACGGGGTAAAAAGTGCAACTTTTTTGCACTTTATAGGGCAGACATTTTTAGAAAAGAACACGATATTCTTTATAAGGGTTGACATTTTTTAGAAAAGAACACAAAAACATAATTTTTGGGGCGAAATGCAAAAAAATGCACATTTTTTGCCAGAAAAGAAAACACCATAAGACAATTAACAGAAAAGTGTTCGATTTAAACCGCTCGTTTTCACAGCTAAAGAGAATAAAAAATAAATTACGAACTACCATGTCACACGAACGGCTAACTAATTTATCAATTATGTGCATAGAAAGTGATGTCCTCCAAAAAATAGACTTTGAAGATATAATTGAAGATTTTGCAGAACAGAAATCACGAAAGAAAACTTTATCTTAACCAATTCAAAATAGGGCTTAAGTTGAGTTTACTGGCATTGGTCGGATTGATAACAAATTTTTACCAGAGATAGATATTTTGATTACAAATCGAAATTCGCGAGTTATGTCGACTTGAAATTCGAATATTATAACTGGAAAAAGGCTTAAAACACAAAAAACTTTATTTAGCGAAGCCGCTAAACTAATTTATTGAGTTTGAAATCCCTAAGCCCACCCGAAGGTCTTTACGCAGAAAAACTACGTGTAGCCGGCCTTTCTTGTCATTCGATTTTTAATTTGTTTTCCAGGGGGGCCCCCAAATACTTGTGTGCCCAGGGCCCCCGGCATACCTTAACCCGGCCCTGGGGGTGCTCTATGAATTGGCGGGCGAAACATGCCGCGCACCGCTTAGGGTCCAACAACATGTTGTTGCCGAAGGTTATTGCGACCCGGTCATTTCCTGTTTATATTTCCCGAACCTGTATTTCCAGTTAATATTTTCCGAACCTGAATTATCCAGTATTTCCTGTTAGTAGTTCCCGAACCGTATCCAACCCGTTTATACTCGAAAAATCATTTCTTTATTTCGCTTTTAGCTTAGACACGAAATCTTTTGTTTATTTCATGTATAGTTTATATACGAAATCTTTTGTTTATTTCGTTCGTAGTTTAGACACGAAATCTTTTGCTTATTTCGTACGTAATTTATATACGAAGTCTTTTGATTACTTACAAGGGAAGTCTCCCTGGTGTCACCCTCCGATCTTCATGAAATTTGGATATATTTTTTAGAACGAAAATTAATTAGACCCGTATTTTTTTTTAGCGGCCCAAACTCATTTTTATGGGGAGTCGATTTGTATGGGGGGAAGTTGATCTTTTTCAGTTTTTTACGATTTACACCTATTTAGACAAAACGAATATAGTCAGATGTGGTATCAGATTAAAGGTATTTAAAATACCTATCTTATAGTGCCAGCAAGGTGCCAAACAAATTATTATTTTTCGACTTACTAACAAAAATGTGGTAAAATTTTGGTATTTTACTCAATATGACAAAAAGTTGTGAATATTTAGATCTGTGCTTTACATACGTAGATAGTAGAGTGTCCCTTATTTTGGAAATGTTGGAAATCTTGAGACGGTACCCGCTCATTTTTTTCCTTTTGACTTAAAAATAACTCAGGAAAAATTTTACGCCCCTAGGACCACGCCTTCCCTACGCGACGGGGCCTTAAAGAGCGGGACCTAAAAAATCATTTTTCCATACAAACCAAAAAATTTTTTTTTTGATTTTTAATTTTTTTGTTATTAATTATTATATTACTTGGTTTGCTTATTCACGACAAAAAATTTGATTTTGGAGGGATAAGTCTTTCAGCGCTAAAAAATTTTTCGCAAAAAAAAAAATTTGGGCGGCCGGGGTCCTACAGTAAAAAATTTTTAAAAAATATTTTTTTTTAGTTTTGACCAGCAACGGTTTTATATGCCATTTACATATACCTCGAAATCCAAAAAAAATGGGATTTCAATGAAAATCCAATTAAATCCAATTACTTTTTTGGATTTCAAATGTCAAATCCCATACAAAAAAAAATTTGGATTTTGGGAAAATCGTAAAATCGCAATTTAAAATCCTAAAAAATTTCTACTACTTAATTGTACAACTATGGGTTTTCCCAAAATAATCATCCCTAATGCGTTTTTTACAACGCTGCACACGATTTTTTATCAGCTGTTGTTGTTTTTTACACTCAACCAAAAATCATTGTATTCCCAAAGAAAATCGCTGTAAATTCAACAGAAATCATTGTTGATTTTGACCCTACAAATATTTATGTTGATTTCAATAAAAATTGTTGTCAGTTTTTGTAAAAGTTGATCACTCGTTTTTTTGTAAATCAACTCGTATTTTTTGTAAACTCAACTCATATTTTTGTTGATATAAGAAATTTTATTAAAAAAAAAGCTTGTTGTTATTTGTAAATATTCTTTTATTAAGTATAAATCACAATAGTTTTTAGAATTATCACCGGCTTTTTAAGCTGCAATATTTAAACAAGATTTTCACACACACTTCGTTTATTTATGTTATGCACTCGTAAGCCATTATCCAGTTTTCTAATGACACCAAAACAAAATCCTAAAAAAAAAAAAAAAAAAAAACGTTTTAATATAGTATGAATACATAAAGTAATCAATGTATTTTATTACTTACCGATTATTTACAGATTAGGTCCTATTTTTATTTATTTTTATAATATTAAATATTTTTATAAGAAACAAACACATAAAATAATTTTATAAGAGACAAACAAATTTCACATTGCAATGCATTGCTACCAACTTGATAATACAAAATTGAACGAACAGGGTTGTTTTTTCTTTTTTGGTTTTATCTATTGAATTCCAAAAACTTAAATATATAAAGACTATGCAAGAGTCAATTCTTTTTGACGTTTAAAGGTGGTGTTAGTTTTACAAATGGTATCTGGGAAAGCTGGAAATTTTGTTTACCTTTTATTTTTCGTTTAATTTTGCTTGTTGTTTTGATTTAATTATATTCATTTCTATTTTTTTTATTTTCAAGTGACACAACAATAATTTTCATTCATAATTTTAAAAATGTTTAATGTTTATTTTTCGTTATTCCCAAATCGTTCCCAAATACTTTCCAAAAAAAGATTGCCATCTGTAGATAACGACTTCGTTATGACTGACACTACTATTCATGAGTTACCCCTGTTGAATTCTGTATAAGCGTTGTAAATAGTTGATTCAAATTTACTGATTATTCAACGATATCAACATTAATTTTTGTTGAATGCGGCAATATTCTGTAAAACTTTATCTACAATGGGTTTACTAATTTTTCTACTAAGATATTTCTATGAGTGTATAAAGTAAAAAAACAATTAAAATTTATTTTTTTAAAACTATTAAAAGATTAATAAAAACAATGTTTAACAATGTTTCATTTAAAATTTACCATTGCAAATGGTAAACGCACAATTTAGTTGACCAATTTGGTCTTCCTAACAAAGAAAAACACTCAATGGTGGCGGCCCCAAACTTGGCAAAAATTTTAATTTTCTTGCATTTAAAGAAGCAGCTCTACATAAAAACACATTTTTTGATATTGTGGTCCCAACATATACTAGTGGGATTGAAAATATTGGCTCCGGCAAAGAAAAATCATTGTTTTTAGAAATATTTATAAAATTGGGTAATTTTCCAACTAACAACCCTGTACACAAATCAAAAGAAAATACAGAGTTAGTACAAAAAAAATCCCGCTAAATGTCAAAAAAGCATATGTAAACGGTATAGATTTTAATTGGATTTGAAATCCAAATTTATGTGGATTTCGGGGTATATGTAAATAGCATATTAGCTGCTATGTTGCTTTAAATGATATATATTCCAAAAAAAAATTATTCATATCTGTGACATCTTTATCTTTTTCGAAAAAAAAAATTTTGAGCCGTAGGAATCCTACGGTAAAAAATTTTTAAAAAATATTTTTTTTTAGTTTTGAAAAGCAATGGTTTTAGTTTTTATGTTGTTTTTAATGATATATATTCCAAAAAAAATATTATTCATATTTGTGACATTTTTATCGTGTATCGAAAAAAATCATCAATGCATTTTTTACCCTTTTTTAGAACACGATTAAGATGTCACAGATACAAAAAATATTTTTTTATGAATATATATCATTTAAAGCAACATAGCAGCTAAAACCGTTGCTGGTCAAAACTAAAAAAAAATATTTTTTAAAAATTTTTTACTGTAGGACCCCGGCGGCTCAAAATTTTTTTTTGCGAAAAATTTTTTAGCGCTGAAAGACTTATCCCACCAAAATCAAATTTTTTGTTGTGAATAAGCAAACCAAGTAATATAATAAATAATAACAAAAAAATTAAAAATCAAAAAAAAAATTTTTTGGTTTGTATGGAAAAATGATTTTTTAGGCCCCGCTCTTTAAGGGCCCGTCGCGTAGGGAAGGCGTGGTCCTAGGGGCGTAAAATTTTTCCTGAGTTATTTTTAAGTCAAAAGGAAAAAAATGAGCGGGTACCGTCTCAAGATTTCCAACATTTCCAAAATAAGGGACACTCTAGTAGATAGGTTTTCCAAAGACCTTTCATTTGGTATGTAACATGACTAGGTTGCTTTGCATAATATATAAACGAAAAAAAAATGAAAAATTACAGTTTCTTCCCCCCTAGTTTGCACCCCTAAATATGAATTTGGGCCGCTATAAAAAAAAATACGTGTCCCTTTATTTTTCCTGCTCTACAAAATAAAACCAATTCCATGAAGATCGGCCGGTGACACCAGGGAGACTTCCCTTGTTAGTTAATGTTTCATATACGAAATCCCTTGTATATTTCGTATTTAGTTTATATGCGAAGTCTTTTGATTACTTCGTTACGTTTCGTACGTAATTAATATACGAAGTCTTTTGATTACTTCGTTAATGTTTCATATACGAAATTCCTTGTTTATTTCGTATTTAGTTTATATACGAAGTCTTTTGATTAATTCGTTAATAGTTTATATACGAAATCTTTTGCATATTTCATATTTAATTTATATACGAAGTCTTTTGATTACTTCGTTAATAGTTTATATACGAAATCTTTTGCTTATTTCGTACGTAATTTATATACGAAGTCTTTTGATTACTTCATTAATAGTTTATATACGAAATCTTTTGCTTTCCTTTAAAACTATTACTTAACTTGATCGGTTTCAAAAGAAGTTAAAGGGGGAACACAAAAAACATAAAATCGGGCTCCTCGGGTTCTATTAGTGTCAAAAATAAAGACTTTCCACCGACAGACAGGCAAACAGACGGACATCGCTAGATCGACTTTAAATCTATTAGGCATTTTTAATTTTAAATCTAATTGTAAGTAAATTTCATTTGATAAATTTTATATTTCGGATTAATATCTATTTAAACATTTTATGTATGCTTTAGAAAATGTATAATGATGACACATACTGTTTAAAATGAGGTATTATCAAGTTGATTACAGAAAATAAATTCTATTACAGTTTATACACATATTTCAAACAAACTATATCTATAATCAAACAAACTGTGAAAAACTGCTGATAACATTTTGAAAAGAAAAAATCCCCTACTACCAAATGAAACCTTTTTTATCATAAATACAAACAAACTTACAATCACTAAATATAATTGAACCATAAAATAAAACACTTACCTGAAACAAAAAGAAGGCATCCGAAGCAAATGGAGACATTTCATTGGGAGCACCAGGTACAGATGATCCTGAGGTGCCACCGGTAACACTACTATCGCTAACATCAATTTCTACAACATTACCGGACGAATCTTTTTGTTGGAGTGAAGTTAAGGAATCTTTCTCTAAATAAACACGTTCAAAAACCAACGAAACCAATTGTCGAATAGTGGCCCCAGCCGTATTAACAATAGTCGAATTTTTTGTATAATGAAGACGGAAACAAAGTACCAAAGATTTGGCTAAAGTATCACCATGAACTACAGTATTAGTAGTAAGCAAAAGTGTTACAGTTTGTAAAACTTTGACCTCTTCAATATTATGTTCCATTAACATCCACAAAGCATCGGTTATGTAGCGAGCACCTTTTTGATCCACCACCTGCTGGGTGATAAGACGCTGCATCATACCCAAACAAAACTAGGACAAAGAAAATTTTGTAATTTTAATAATGTATAAAGATTAGTTGGAAAATCATGTCAAGTATTCAGATTTTGAAATGTATAAACTTACTTTTATAATTTTTAAATCTTTTGTTTCGCATCCTTGTACCAAAGGATACAATATTTGATTGACTGTATAATAAACAGATTGTTGTTGATTAGAGCCAGCTGAAGATAATTTTGAAATAGCCTCTTCACAAGACTGCAATAAGAAAGAAAAATGTCATGGTAAACACAAACAATTTAAAAAAAAAAATCAATTATCCTTAATTTGGAATAATTATGGTCTAACCGAATAAATTGTTACTATGTAGTTTTAACAAACTGAACAAATTTTTTGTCTTCGGTATTTGAAAAGGATCTAAATACCAAAAATGTCTCAGAATTTGAAATTTTTTCTATATAGAAAATATACCTCAAAATCTAAAAAATTTTCTATATAGAAAAAATATCTCAAAATCTGAAAATTTTTCTATATAGAAAAAATGTCTCAGAATCTGAGAATATCTCAGGATCGTAGAATTTTTCTATATAGAAAAAATATCTCAGGATCTGAGAATTTTTCTATATAGAAAAAATATCTCAGAATCTGAGAATTTTTGTATATAGAAAAAATATATCAGAATCTGAGAATTTTTCTATATAGAAAAAATATCTCAGAATCTGAGAATTTTTCTATATAGAAAAAATATCTCAGAATCTGAGAATTTTTCTATATAGAAAAAATTTCTCAGAATCTGAGAATTTTTCTATATAGAAAAAATATTTCAGAATCTGGGAATTTTTCTATATAGAAAAAATATCTCAAAATCTGAGAATTTTTTTAAATAGAAAAAATATTTCAGAATCTGAGAATTTTTCTATATAGTAAAAATATCTCAGAATCTGGGAATTTTTCCATATAGAAGAAATATCTTAGAATCTGAGAATTTTTCTATATAGAAAAAATATCTCAGAATCTGAGAAATTTTCTATATAGAAAAAATATTTCAGAATCTTAGAATTTTTCCATATAGAAAAAATATCTCAGAATCTGAGAATTTTTCTATATAGAAAAAATATCTCAGAATCTGAGAATTTTTCTATATAGAAAAAATATCTCAGAATCTTAGAATTTTTCTATGTAGAAAAAATATCTCAGAATCTGAGAATTTTTCTATATAGAAAAAATATCTCAGAATCTGAGAATTTTTCTGTATAGAAAAAATATCTCAGAATCTGAGAATTTTTCTATATAGAAAAAATATCTCAGAATCTGAGAATTTTTCTATATAGAAAAAATATCTCAGAATCTGAGAATTTTTCTATATAGAAAAAATATCTCAGAATCTGAGAATTTTTCTATATAGAAAAAATATCTCAGAATCTGAGAATTTTTCTATATAGAAAAAATATCTCAGAATCTGAGAATTTTTCTATATAGAAAAAATATCACAGAATCTGAGAATTTTTCTATATAGAAAAAATATCTCAGAATCTTAGAATTTTTTTATTTAGAAAAAATATCTCAGAATCTGAGGATTTTTATTATATAGAAAAAATATCTCAGAATCTGAGAATTTTTCTATATAGAAAAAATATCACAGAATCTATATAGAAAAAATGTCTCAGAATCTGAGAATATCTCAGGATCGTAGAATTTTTCTATATAGAAAAAATATCTCAGGATCTGAGAATTTTTCTATATAGAAAAAATATCTCAAAATCTGAGAATTTTTTTAAATAGAAAAAATATTTCAGAATCTAAGAATTTTTCTATATAGTAAAAATATCTTAGAATCTGAGAATTTTTCTATATAGAAAAAATATCTCAGAATCTGAGAAATTTTCTATATAGAAAAAATATTTCAGAATCTTAGAATTTTTCCATATAGAAAAAATATCTCAGAATCTGAGAATTTTTCTATATAGAAAAAATATCTCAGAATCTTAGAATTTTTCTATGTAGAAAAAATATCTCAGAATCTGAGAATTTTTCTATATAGAAAAAATATCTCAGAATCTGAGAATTTTTCTGTATAGAAAAAATATCTCAGAATCTGAGAATTTTTCTATATAGAAAAAATATCTCAGAATCTGAGAATTTTTCTATATAGAAAAAATATCTCAGAATCTGAGAATTTTTCTATATAGAAAAAATATCTCAGAATCTGAGAATTTTTCTATATAGAAAAAATATCTCAGAATCTTAGAATTTTTTTATTTAGAAAAAATATCTCAGAATCCGAGGATTTTTATTATATAGAAAAAATATCTCAGAATCTGAGAATTTTTCTATATAGAAAAAATATCACAGAATCTGAGAATTTTTCTATATAGAAAAAATATCTCAGAATCTGAGAATTTTTCTGTATAGAAAAAATATCTCAGAATCTGAAAAAATATCTCAGAATCTTAGAATTTTTCTATATAGAAAAAATATCTCAGAATCTGAGAATTTTTTTATAGAAAAAATATCTCAGAATCTGAGAATTTTTCTATATAGAAAAAATATCTCAGAAACTGAGAATTTTTCTATATAGAAAAAATATCTCAGAATCAGAAAATTTTTCTATATAGAAAAAAAAAATCTCAGAATCTGAGAATTTTTCTATATAGAAAAAAAGAAATCTCAGAATCTGCGAATTTTTCTATATAAAAAAAATGTCTCAGAATTTGAGAATTTTTCTATATAGAAAAAATATCTTAGAATCTGAGAATTTTTCTATGTAGAAAAAATATCATAGAATCTGAGATTTTTTCTATATAGAAAATATATCTCAGAATCTGAGAATTTTTCTATATAGAAAAAATATATCAGAATCTGAGAATTTTTCTATATAGAAAAAATATCTCAGAATCTCAGAATTTTTCTATATAGAAAAAATATCTCAGAACCTGAGAATTTTTCTTTATAGAAAAAATATCTCAGAATCTGCGAATTTTTCTATATAGAAAAAATATCTCAGAATCTGAGAATTTTTCTATATAGAAAAAATATCTCAGAATATGAGAATTTTTCTACATAGAAAAAATATCTCAGAATCTGAGAATTATTCTATATAGAAAAAATATTTTTCTAATTTTCTACATATAAAAAAAAAATGAGAATTTTTCTTTATAGAAAAAATGCCTCAAAATCTGAGAATTTTTCTATATAGAAAAAATATCTCAGAATCTGAGAATTTTTCTATAAATAAAAATGTCTCAGAATCTGACAATTTTTCTATATAGAAAAAATGTCTCAGATCTGACAATTTTTCTGTATAGAAAAAATGTCTCAGAATCTGACAAGTTTTCTATATAGAAAAAATGTCTCAGAATCTGACAACTTTTTTATATAGAAAAAATGCCTCAGAATCTGACAATTTTTCTATATAGAAAAAATGTTTCAGAATCTGACAATTTTTCTATATAGAAAAAATGTCTCAGAATCTGACAATTTTTCTATATAAAAGAAGGGTCTCAGAATCTGACAATTTTTCTATATAGAAAAAATGTCCCAGAATCTAACAAGTTTTCTATATAGAAAAAATGTCCCAGAATCTGACAATTTTTCCATATAGAAAAAATGTCTCAGAATCTGACAAGTTTTCTATATAGAAAAAATATCTTAGAATCTGAGAATTTTTCTTTATAGAAAAAATGTCTCAGAATCTAGGAATTTATATAATAACAAAAAAACTTTTATCACCTAAATTCTTCTAAAAGTAATAAATCAATCTTCGGTTGTACACTTTTATAGTCAACAACCCTAATTGAGTACGAGCCCTCTTATTCATTTTTAAAACCACATATAGATAGGTACTCTTGTTACCATCAATAGATTTTTTTTTTTTTAATTTGGGTGCAGCTAAGATATTCCCACCCTATGCGCTGTATTGATTTTCATCATTATTACCTCTTTAATTTGTGGATATTTCTTTTTAGTTTCCAAAGATAAAGTTTTAAAATCAGCCTGTAAAGCCTCAACAAATTTTTGCACCGATTCTGCACTGCCTGCTGTGGCAGCACCCGCTGCTGCAGAAGTACGCACAAATGACATTTTTTTCTTTCTATTCTATTCTTATTTTTTCGTCATACACTTCCAACTTTTTTATTTGCAATTATCTTTAATTTATTAATGTATTTTTCACTTTATTTCGGTTGCATTTCACTGAAATTATGTTGAATTTTAGAAATTTCATAAATTTATTGCAGTTTTATTTATTTAGACGTGTTAAAATTATTCACTTTTTTCCAATTTGTTAAAATATTTACGTATGAAAAAATTGCTTCTTCTTTTCTTATTGGTGATTTGGAAATGACAGTTGACGTAGCAGAGACTGGCCGTTGTTACATTAGAGATGACAAAGATTAACCCTATTGTAAGTATGGAAACTTTTTAGGGACATTTATGGAATCGGAAAACATTTTTTTAGAGAAAATCGATTATTTTTGGAATTTAAATGCTTTTTTTTTTAATAACTATAGGAAATGCTATCTAATAGTACGTTCAGATTGGCCTCGAAACCCCGTTCAACGAGGTTTCGTGCCAAACCTCATTTGAAAATAAATTTAAAGCTTTTTGTAGTGAGGTTTCAACGAAAGTACGATCGAAACCTTATAATTTTCATATTTGTACCACTGTGCGACATTGCGAAATAGAGAAAATGCCAAATATGAAAATATAAAGAAATCAATTTATTTACAAAATTTCTGTGAAATATTTATTTATTTGAAATAAAAATAAAATTAAACAGTGTTAAAAACTAATTTCAGCATAATTAAATTAGTTAAAGGTACCTACAGACGACGCAATATTATGTACAATATTCAATTATATTGATGGTGTGTGGGTAATATTGACGATTGTACAATGGTCAATCAAACCGCTGAACCGATATCGCTCAAATGCAATACCAAACTTCTCGGGAGAACTTCCAATAAATATTTTAAGTTTCAGTCATATCCGTGTAGTATTTTGGTCGTGATCACCATTTCCACAGACAGACAGACGGACATTGCTAGAATATCTTAAAATCGAACGGGGGTCATGAATATATATACTTTATGGGGTCCCAGACCGATATTTCGATCAGTTACAAACGGAATGACAAACTTATATATACCCTCTATCACTACACGCAAAAAAATATTTTACCAAGCGCTTGGGAGGAATCACATTAAACAAGATTTTTGCGTATATTATGCGAGAACTAATAATATTTTACCAAGCGCTTGCATAATTATACCTAACTTTGCAAACGTTTCAAGAAGTTTCCCATAAGCTTGCATAATTTTACTAACTTTAAGATAAAACAAGCAAACGCTTGGTAAAATGTTATAAGTTTTTGCATAATATACGAAAAAGTATTGTTTAACGTGATTCCTCCCAAGCGCTTGGCAAAATATTTTTTTGCGTGTAAGTGGAGGGTATAAAAATGCTAAAGTTAATTTCGCTGTCATAACTTAAAACACCATTCATTTAGCAAAAACAATGGAGTCCCAGACGTATGTTTCGATGAATTTCGACAATTACAAACACCAATAAGGTTTAATAGATTTTTAATAAAAAATTAGTGTAGTATATTTTACCAAGTTTTTGCTTTGTCGGTTGTAGTTTTAGCTTATTTTTGGTTAATGTATACCAAATTCGCGTTCATTTTTTTAAAGATGCTTAACCAATTAAACATGTTTAAGTTTAAAATTGTTGAGGTACATAAACATGTGTTACAAGTGCATAATCATGTTTAAGAAAATGAATGCGAATTTGGTATTATGCCAGATTTTTGCTCACTCTGAAACAGATTTTTTTTGCGTGTGGGTCCCATCAATTTTCAAGCGACGAAATGGCGATAACTAAAACAAGTAGAAAATTTAAATTCGACTTGGCCGAATCTATGAATACCCTCCACAATGCCCTTTTTAAGTTATAGTACATTTTCTAGAGTGAAAAAATAAAAGTTTTGATTAGAAATATTTTATTTTGTGTAAAAAAACTTTTTATTTTAACTAATTTTTGAAAAAAAAAAATAATTTACTAAATTTTTTTTTGAGTGTAAAATTTTTTTTAGTGTAAAATTTTTTTTGAGTGTAAAATTTTTTTCGAGTGTATTTTTTTTTTCTTTTAGTGTAAAAAATTTTTGAGTGACAAAAATGAGATGTAAAATATTTTTGTGACTTACCAATGTTTTTAAAACATGTTTAACAGGTTTTCAACACGTGAATCTAAGGTGAGGCGAATCTGAAATTTACGGTTTTGCTAATAACTTTTGAACCACTGGACCGATTTGGCTGAAATTTAAAACGAACCGGACCTGAAGAACGGCAAATATATATGCCACACTTCAGCACCCTCAGAGTTGCCGTTCGAAAGTTACCGTGTGTTTTATCTCGTAAATTCCAAAAAAACCCTTGCCGAAATTCACTCATTTGCTTATAACTTTTGAACCACTGGACCGATTTTGCTGGATTGCAATACCAACCTGACCAGGTAAATGTCCAACATATATGCCAAACTTCAGGAGCCTCCGTAAAGTCTTTCAAAAGTTAGCGTGTTTTCAACAGACAGACAGACAGACAGACAGACGGACAGACGGACGGACGGACGGACGGACGGACATCGCTAGATCGTCTTAAAATCGATCGAGGATCATGAATATATATACTTTATGGGGTCCTAGACCAATATTTCGAGGTGTTACAAACGGAATGACAAACTTATATATACCCTCTATCACTAGAGTGGAGGGTATAAAAATAGTTTGTCATCTCTAATAGTAATAAAAATATTCTCTACAAAGTACACAATTTTACAACCATGCTACAGAGATGGTATTTAGTGATGACCACTTTAACGGGTTTTTTATATTACCGTAAAAGTTTAGCGATTATTTTTAATCAATAATTTTTTATTTCTTTATACATAATACAAATTTGGTATTTTGATTAAATACTATAGTATGGAAATACATACAATTTTAATACATATTAAACCCATATATATGCACTATTATTAATGTGTATTTATTGTTATTTAAATAAAATATTTTATATATTTTTTAGCGTGTTTAGTTTTTAATTCATGTTGACAACACCGGCCGCTAATACAATGAGATAAATATCAACCAAATAAACTCGCTGTATATAAAAAAAATAGTTTGCGAACGAATTTTGAACTACTAAAGACCAGTTAAAGACACTTTTTTCGCCAACGAAAAAAAAAGATAATTAACTTTTCAATAAACACCTTAAATACTCATTTTATTTATAACAAACTAATTGCAACAATAGTAAAATCAATAATACGATTCTTAAGTAAAAATACTTTTTGTTTTTGTTGTGCAAAAAACTAAATAAATTATAAAAATACGTGAGTGAAAATCAGTGAAAATGTAAAAATGAATGAAAAATTAAAGACAAAAAAAAAATACTCAACCAATAATGAAACCCTCCAACAAATTTATTAAGAAATAAGATCAAGAAAAAAAATGTATACAAGTTTAACAAAGTGTTTTTTTTTTTTTTGTAATGTTAATTAGTAAACAAGTAAAGAATTAGTAACAAATACAGAAAATAATTTGTATCAATGTCATGTTTTAGTTTTTTTTTTTCTTAAGTATGATGGACGATGGTGGTATGAATAATAAAATGAAAAAAATTAAAAAAAAAATCTGCCATTTAACTACTCCCTCCTCCTTAGTAACCTACTAAATAAATGACACAATACAACAACAATTACACATTTTTTTGATAGTTTCGAAAATGTATTTTTATAAAAAGTATACAAATTAGTAGTTTTGCATCTGATTATGGAATTAATGCCGAAATTAAAAGAACCCTAAATAAAAAAATCTTTTAAAAATAGTGCTGCCAGAAAATGAAAAAAGTGTTTGTCCTTATATTAAAAACTAAAATTCCTAAAACCCCTTATAAAAAATGGAGAAATTTAATAAAAAACGGATTTGGTATATTATTAGGGTGTTCAGTCGATTAATTCTTGTTCGATTAATCGAACAATTTTAGACGAATAATTGTTCGATTAATTTAAAATTGCTATTTTCGATTAAAGGATTAATCGAAGAATTTATTCCGATTAATCGAATAATAATAATGTATGGTTTTTCTGGAAATATGTATAATTTTTAAAAGTTTGAAGTCCAATAAACAAATCAAATGTATGTTACCTTTGGAATTAAAAATAAAAACACAGTCATGTTGACTTGAGTGGTCCCTATTTTAAATTTGTTTTCAGATTTTCGCTGCTCCTGAAGCTTGGATTTGTTATACGACCTAAGTAAGTACCTGATAAAATTTTAGGCCAAATCGGCTAACTGTATGATCGCGCTAAAATCTGTCAAAGCTTAAAATTTTAGGAAAAAACGCACCAACAATAAGTTATAAAAAAAATAAAATTACAAATTTTAAATTTTCCAAAATGTAGTCAGATAATTTTTGTGATATCGGTAATCAAACTAATTTGTCAAAAAAAAAATTTTTTAATTTTCTTAAACAAATTAGCAGAAAACTTAAATGTTGATACATTTTGAAATTATTTTAATTTTGTTTTTTTGTTGTTAATAAAATGTTAAAACACTTGTAATTAATGTTGTTTATTTACTCAACTACCAATTTTTTCTAAAATTGTCGAAAAAAACCTTGTAATTTAGAAAATTTCTGAATTTGTAATTATTCGATTAATCGAACAATTTTAAAATTTTATTCGTTTAATCGAATAATTTTAAAATGGCAAATATCGATTAATCGTTTAATCGAACAATTAAAAAACCCGATTAATTGAACACCCTATATATTATATAAAACGTCTCAGATTCTGAGACATTTTTCAAATATAAAAAGTCTTAGATTTTAAGACATTTTTCGTATAGAAAGTCTCAGATTCTAAGACATTTTTCCTATAGAAAAAGTCTCAGATTCTGAGACATTTTTCCTTTAGAAAAAGTCTGAGATTCTGAGACATTTTTCATATATAAAAAGTCTCAGGTTTTAAGACATTTTTCCTATAGAAAAAGTCTCAGATTCTGAAATATTTTTCCTATACAAAAAAAAAATCTAAAATTCTGAGACATTTTTCCTATAAAAAACGTCTCAGATTCTGTGACATTTTTCCTATAGAAAAAGTTCCAGATTCAAAAACATTTTTCCTAAAGAAAAAGTCTTAGATTTTGAGACATTTTTCCTATAGAAAAAGTCTCAGATTCTGAGACATTTTTCCTATAGAAAAAGTCTCAGATTCTGAGACATTTTTCCTATAGAAAAAGTCTCAGATTCTGAGACATTTTTCCTATAGAAAAAGTCTCAGATTCTGAGACATTTTTCCTATAGAAAAAGTCTCAGATTCTGAGACATTTTTCCTATAGAAAAAGTCTCAGATTCTGAGACATTTTTCCTATAGAAAAAGTCTCAGATTCTGAGACATTTTTCCTATAGAAAAAGTCTCAGATTCTGAGACATTTTTCCTATAGAAAAAGTCTCAGATTCTGAGACATTTTTCCTATAGAAAAAGTCTCAGATTCTGAGACATTTTTCCTATAGAAAAAGTCTCAGATTCTGAGACATTTTTCCTATAGAAAAAGTCTCAGATTCTGAGACATTTTTCCTATAGAAAAAGTCTCAGATTCTAAGACATTTTTCCTATAGAAAAAGTCTCAGATTCTGAGACATTTTTCCTTTAGAAAAAATCTCAGATTCTGAGACATTTTTCCTACAGAAAAAGTCTCAGATTCTGAGACATTTTTCCTATAGAAAAAGTCTCAGATTCTGAGACTTTTTCCTATAGAAAAAGTCTCAGATTCTGAGACATTTTTCCTATAGAAAAAGTCTCAGATTCTGAGACATTTTTCCTATAGAAAAAGTCTCAGATTCTGAGACATTTTTCCTATAGAAAAAGTCTCAGATTCTGAGACATTTTTCCTATAGAAAAAGTCTCAGATTCTGAGACATTTTTCCTATAGAAAAAGTCTCAGATTCTGAGACATTTTTCCTATAGAAAAAGTCTCAGATTCTGAGACATTTTTCCTATAGAAAAAGTCTCAGATTCTGAGACATTTTTCCTATAGAAAAAGTCTCAGATTCTGAGACATTTTTCCTATAGAAAAAGTCTCAGATTCTGAGACATTTTTCCTATAGAAAAAGTCTCAGATTCTGAGACATTTTTCCTATAGAAAAAGTCTCAGATTCTGAGACATTTTTCCTATAGAAAAAGTCTCAGATTCTGAGACATTTTTCCTATAGAAAAAGTCTCAGATTCTGAGACATTTTTCCTATAGAAAAAGTCTCAGATTCTGAGACATTTTTCCTATAGAAAAAGTCTCAGATTCTGAGACATTTTTCCTATAGAAAAAGTCTCAGATTCTGAGACATTTTTCCTATAGAAAAAGTCTCAGATTCTGAGACATTTTTCCTATAGAAAAAGTTTTAGATTCTGAGACATTTTTCCTATAGAAAAAGTGTCAGATTCTGAGACATTTTTCCTATAGAAAAAGTTTCAGATTCTGAGACATTGTTCCTATAGAAAAAGTCTCAGATTCTGAGACATTTTTCCTATAGAAAAAGTCTTAGATTGTGAGACATTTTTCCTATAGAAAAAGTCTTAGATTGTGAGACATTTTTCCTATAGAAAAAGTCTCAGAGTCTGAGACATTTTTCCTATTTCTGTCTTTTCTGTCTTTATAATCTAGGTCGAATCAAAAGAAAAATGTTTCAAGACACCAGAAAAATCTGCTGATGAACATCTAAAATGTATTTGAATCTGAACGTCTAAACTGCATTTTCAAATAACTCTAAAAAGACTTCAAAGTATAAAAAAATTTCCGTTTTTAGTATTTTTGTGACTAATTCTTGAGACTAAAAAGAGGGACCTTTCGAATGAACTACAAAAATTTGAAATTTCTGTTAAATTTTTTGAGCCCATTTCGGAATCTAAAATGGCTCTGGTTGATTGCTGGGTAGGGACAAAAAAACTTTTCTTATACCCTCCAACCACAGTATGGGGGTATACCCACTTTGTCATTCCGTGTGTAAGGCATCGAAATATCGGTCTAGGACCCCATAAAGTGTATATTTTTTTGATCAGTGATCGATTCTACGACATTCTAGCTATGTCCGTCCGTCTGTAGAGGACACGATACAGTCCAAAATATAAAAGCTAGACTTCCGAAGCTTGGCATGAATATGTCTTATATTCCTAGGCAGGTTAAGTTCGGAAATGGGCAAAATCGGACCAAGGGGAAAAAAGTTCCCCCTTGGAAAACTAGAGAAACCGCATTTTTTGCAGGGTTTTTTGTACATTTGTTAAGCAAACGCAACATTCTTATTTCAGAAGAAGTTCAAAATCGCAAGAGGAATGTGCCCCCCTAACGTCTCCCACCAACGACTTAAAATTGATCAAGGATCATGAATATATAATATATTATATATACTTTATGGGGTACTAAACCAATATTTCGTGGTGTTACAAACGGAATGAAAAACATATATATCGAGGGCCTATATTCAAAACCCTCTATCTTACATTTTCACGACTTTTTAATGGCAAAATATTCAGTAAAACGGCCCTCATCTATGGTGTAAAATTCAGAACAAAAATATTTTTGTTTGCTATTTTATTTGCATTTTTGGTTTTCTCTATCTCTTACACAATTTATTTCTCTAAATGCAAGCCCCTCTATCTTTTCAAATAATTAATTTATAAATATTTTTTTTTTTAATAATTTCATCATGCATTACATGTTTTCATACTAATTTTTGCATGCTGAACATGAATTTGTCAAAAAAAAATCCAAAAACCACGATTTTGGTCCACTGATGCCCATTTTTCCCGAAAATTCTTGTTTGAATTTCTGAAAAATATGGCTTAAAATTTGGATGTCTTGTGTACATTATGAAACAAAAATTTTACTCTTAAAAATCGCGTTTTTAATTTTTATACTATTTTTTACATAACATACTCAACAGTTTGTTCCATTTGTAATTCGAAGATTCCAATTGTAATTCGAAAAAGATCAATTGTAATTCGAAAAAGATCAATTGTAATTCGAAAAAGATCAATTGTAATTCGAAAAAGATCAATTGTAATTCGAAAAAGATCAATTGTAATTCGTAAAAGATCAATTGTAATTCGAAGATTCCAATTGTAATTCGAAAAATATCAACTGTATTTCCATTGATATTTTTCGAATTACAATTGATCTTTTACGAATTACAATTAATCTTTTACGAATTACAATTGATCTTTTTTGAATTACAATTGATCTTTTTCGAATTACAATTGATCTTTTTCGAATTACAATTGGAATCTTCGAATTACAAATGGAATCTTCGAATTACAATTGGAGTATTCGAATTACAAATGGAATCTTCGAATTACAAATGGAATCTTCGAATTACAAATGGAATCTTCGAATTACAAATAGAATTTTCGAATTACAATTGATCTTTTTCGAATTACATCTGTAAATGGTGTAGTCTAGCACATTTTCTCAGATTCTGAAACATTCTACACAAAAAGTTTTAGATTCTGAGAAAATCTTCGCTTTTTTTATAAGAAAAATAATTCTGATTCTGAGACCTTTTTAAAAAGAAAACAGTATAAAAAAGTCTTAGATTCTATAACCTTTTTCTTAAAGAAAAACTCTCGGATTCTGAGAAAATTTTCATAAAGAAAAAGTCTAAGATTCTTAGACATTTTTCCTATAGAAAAAGTCTCAGATTCTTAGAAATTTTTCGTGTAGAAAAAGTTTCTAATTCTGAGACATTTTTCTTATAGAAAGTCACAGATTCTTATAGAAAACGTCTCAGACTCTTTGACATTTTTCCCATAGAAAAAGTCTCAGATTCTTCGACATTTTTCCTATACAAAATGTCTCAGATTCTCAGACAACTATTCTACAGAAAATATCTTAGATTCTGAGACATTTTTCCTATCGAAAAAGTCTCAGATTCTGAGACAGTTTTCCTAAAGAATAAGTCTCAGATTCTGAAATATTTTAGAAAAATACTCGGATTCTGAGACATTATTCTTATAGAAAAAGATATTTTCACAATAGAAAAAGTCTCAGATTTTGAGCATTTTTCTGTACATAAAGTTTCAGCTTGTGTCTCTGAGACATTTTTCCTATACACAAAATCTTAGATTTGAGATAATTTTCCTTAAAAAAATTCGTTGATTCTGAGACATTTTTTGTAAAAAAAGTATAAGATTCTAAGACATTTTCCTAGATTGTAGAAAAATTCTCAGATTCAGACACATTATTCCTCCAGAAAGTTCTCAGATTCTAAAACATTTTTCATATAGAAAATCCTCAAATTCTAAGAATTGTTTTATAGAAAAAATATCAGATTTTGAGACATTTTTCAGATTCAGAGACATTATTCCTATAGAAAGTTCTCAGAGTCTGAAACAATTTTCATATATTCTGATTCTGAGAATTTATTCAGATTTTGAGAATTTTTTATAGGAAAAACTCTCAGATTCTGAGACATTTTTCCTATAGAAAAAGTCTACGATTCTGAGAAGAGGCCTATATTTTAAGACATTATTCCTATAGAAAAAGTCTTAGATTCTCTGACATTTTTCTTATAGAAAGTTTTAGATTCTGAGACATTTTTTTTAGAAAAGTGTAAGATTATGAGACATTTTTTATACACTCAAAATAATTCTACAGTAAAATGTTTATTAAGTGATTTTGTACAAAAATCTACTAATTATTTACTAATTTTAGTATCTTCAAAGTACTAAAATTAGTAATTTTTACTGGTTTTCAATAAATTTAGTAAAAAATTTTAGTATTGGTTACCAATTTATGCACTAGGTCCTTTTACTGGTTTTCAATAAATTTAGTAAAAAATTTTAGTATTGGTTACCAATTTCTGCACTAGGTCCTTTTGAACTAAAAATTAGTTAAATTTTTAGTATTAAATACCCACGTTTTTTTTGGGTGTAGAGATAGTCTCGTTCTGAGACATTTTTCTTAAAGATAAAATCGCATTTTAAGATATGACTACATTTTACTTACAATTAGGTCCATTTTTTGTGTACATAAAACTATAGGTTCTAAGATATTTTTTCATTAGAAAAATTTCAAATTCCAAGAAAAAATTTTCTTTTTTTGAGATTTTTTTAACAGAAAAATTCAGTTTTAAAACATTGTTCTTCAAAAAATTTTAGATTCTTAATGTTTTTCGATTTTTTTTAAGAAGTTTTTTAATATTGTACTTGTTATTTCATACCAAATCCTGAAATTTGTGAAATCATATACGCCACTGTGTCAACCCTTATAAAGAATATCGTGTTCTTTTCTAAAAATGCCTGCCCTATAAAGTGCAAAAAAGTTGCACTTTTTACCCCATAAACAATCACGGGGTTGAAATTGCCTTATACAACAGCTGACTTTTTCTGTGTTGTTTTCTCAAAACAGCTGTTAAAAAATACAGGGCAGAGTATTGCTGTATGTTGTGTTCTATTCCAGTCAAATAAAATGCAAATTTTTATAGGTTTTTTTTAAGCGTGTTAAACATTTTAAAAATGTATGCCCTAAAAAGGCAAACATTTTTTTTCAGAAAAGAAAACACCATTAAATACATTTTTTCAATTTAGAATTTAAAGACAAATCCCCATATCTGGCAACACTTAGAAAAGAGTAAAGAAAATCAAATACATAAATTCCATATGTGCGTATTTTTTTTAATGTTGAGTTGATTTCATTTCTTTTTCTAACGTTTGCCTTGGGTCTTTTTTCTTAAGTTGATAGTTTTTATTTTCATATTGTTGTTGTATTTTTGTTTCTTCGTGTATTTGTAATATGTTCGGTTTCTAGTGTACGACAACAACCGACAAGTGATTATGTTTGACCGTGGTCCAGCTAATAACCAACAACAAACATTATAATAATAACAAAAACCAACAACAATCATCTGTATACAAAACCGCTAATAACCCTCGTTTACTCCACCACCAACCATCGTAAAATTACAACAGGTGAGTTTTATTTTTATTGTTTTTCTCAAACTTTTCTTTCTTAAATTAAACATTATACTTCCCTTCATTAATTTATCATTAACAAATTTATTTCTGTTTTTAATTCGTTTTTTTTTCTTTTTATTTCTGATTACTACACCATTTATAATTTGCTTTTGTTTAAACTAAATTTTTGATTGACCTTAATATTGTCACATGTATGTCAAAATTTTGTTTTATTTTTCTTGGTAACTTGTTTCTCAACATGTTGTTTTTGTTTCTTTTTTGACAATTCATTCAATCCATTCATTAAATTCATTGATTGATTTTGTTTTTCTTTTATGTTTACTTTGCTTTGTTAACAACTTTTCTTTTCATTGGTTGTTTCATATTTTTTTTTTATATTGTTATTGATAATATTGCATGTGGTAAAACAATTGGTTGAAATTTTGTAACTAATCACTTATGCATAGAACACAAAAACAAAAACTCAAGTTCGGCTGTGCCGAACATTCAAGTACCTTTATAACCTGAATAAAGACTGTATTCACACTAGGCAATTTTTTATTGCGGCAGTTTTTATAATTCTCTAATACTTGCAGTTTATGTTTACACACCGGCAATTCTGTTTGGCAATTCCAAAAAGAAATGTCAAAATAATCTATTCAAGTCTTACGGCCGTACACTCAGAAAATTATGTAAGTTACTACATGTTAATTAACATGGTACATAATATTGAATCGTCTGTAGAGGCCTTTAGTTGTTTGTACACTTTACAATAGTTAGTTGTTTTTAACTACAAAGTCAGTTGGTTTAGTATGAAAAATATCAAACTACTATTTCTGTTAGTTATTTTAAGTCGTTTTTTTGAATAACTAACAAAAAAGTACTGTAATGTAGTAACGGTTATTTAATGTTGCTTATATTGTTGATGGTTATTGATGCAACATATACCGGGTTATTTGGCCGGTTTTTCACCAGCGAACAGAATACCTCTTCAACAAAATTTTTTCGCTTTTGTAAAGCCAGTGTGAATTTTACGTTTTTTTTTATATGGAGTTTGACAGATTTTCACGTGAAAACCGAGCAACTTACCCACCTTTAAAAATAAACCAATGTCCACCGTTGCGTATGCTTGTTATTTAAAGACAATTACAAAATAAAGTATACGCCACTTATACAGTTTTCAAGTAGTTAACCCTTAATATCCTGACTTTTTTCTGAGCCGAAAAAAATATATGTTATAAAACTCGCAATTCTAAACAACTTTTGTTCTACGACTTGTTTATAGGTTACATTTATTTTTTTAGCTTCGATTTCGACGCATTTAACACAAAAAACAATTTTTCGAAAATGCGTAATTTCAAAAAATTTTTTGGTTATTTTGAGGTTGGGACACTCTGATGAGCATACGGGTGTCAAAAAAAGGGGCTTCTAAAGCCGCCCAGAGACACAATACATGTTGGATGACTTGTTACTTACTTAATCCATCCCCTTCTACCTTTCAGTGTGGGGTTGTCTACAACGTTTTCGTCATTCCTGTCTTTAGCCAGTGATTTAGCAATTCTTGGGTCTATACCACGTTTTAAAAGTGATGATTTTACTGATTCGTCCCATGTCAAACGTCTTCTTCCTCTGGGCCTCGTACCGTTGCACTT
The DNA here is from genome assembly GCA_963921195.1 of Pegoplata infirma. Taxonomy (NCBI): domain Eukaryota; kingdom Metazoa; phylum Arthropoda; class Insecta; order Diptera; family Anthomyiidae; genus Pegoplata; species Pegoplata infirma. The sequence goes on from OY992537.1 coordinate 108,190,936, forward strand.
AACTTCTAGCACCTTCCTCGGCAATCTTTCATGTGGCATTCGCATGACATGCCCGTACCATCTCAGTTTTTGCTGTTCTATATGGATGTTCAGGATGACTTGTTAGTTGACCAAAAAATATTTTCAAAATACACTTATCCGGCATATTTATACACATGTTGGATGACCGCTCATTTTTTTTAAAATTCCTAAAGGAGTAACATGAATATTTTTTTTATTTTTTAACTCTTTATGTTTTTTATACCCTCCACTTAGTGATAGAGGGTATATATAAGTTTGTCATTCCGTTTGTAACTCATCGAAATATCGGTCTGGGACCCCATAAAGTATATATATTCATGATGCCCGATCGATTTTAAGACATTCTAGCGATGTCCGTCTGTCCGTCTGTCCGTCTGTCTGTCTGTTGAAAATGCTCTCGCGGACAAAATATTGCACAGAGATGACTGAAACTTAACATATATATTGGAAGTTCTCCCGAGAAGTTTGGTATTGCATTTGAGCGATATCGGTTCAGCGGTTCAAAAGTTATGAACGAAAATGTAAGCACATCTCAAAAATTTCAGTACATTCAACATAACCTAAAAATACAAAATGCTTTAATTCGGCTTCTGGTTGACATATGTGAACATAATTGGACACCAAATGGTATTTAAACAAGTACGAACATATTTTTTGACAAAAAAAAAAAAAATCGCGGATTTTTTTTTTACCAAAATTTTTTTTCGCGGAAATTTTTTTCAATTTTTTTTTTTTTTCAAAAGTAATTTCCATTTAAATAAAGTTGTTTGCAATAATCTTTTTGAAATTGTGGAGGGTATCACTACATTCGGCAAGGCCGAATTTAACTTTTTTACTTGTTTTTAAATAAATTTAGGTTAAAATTCACTTATTAATATCATTGCTTTATACAAAAACGTCACTATGTAAAAAACAATAACAAAAATGTAATAAAAACGCCTCTGTTCGTACGACGGTCGGATGACAAGTCAATACACTATCCGACATGTCATCCAACTTTTCATCCGACCATCGAAAAATCAAAACTTTTTGATTTTTCAGCCGACTAGCCATCTGACCATTCGACAGCTCCATACACGAGTAAAATTACATTGGTCATCCAACAAGTCATCCAATTTGTTTGAAATGTATGGCAGCCTTAAGTGGTGAATGGCGAAAATTTTAGATTTTGTATCAATAAACATTGGTTAAGTAATTTTTTTTTGGTTCCTTGCGGAACCAGTAGGATATTAAGTGTTAATCTTAATTCTACTTGAAGTACCCACGAAAATCACCCTCCCGATATAAACATAAATCTGTCAAAATTCATGAAAAGAAAAAAGAAAGAATGAAATATTTATGATATTTATATCTGATTTTGCAGACCGGATTATGATTAGGATTAACTCTATTTAGCGAAAAATAATTGTTCAAATCAAGCCCAGATATTTTTTTTCTAAAATTACATACATTTAGTAAACATAAACAGTAAAAAATTAATAGTTGTCCAAAATTTAAAATGGTATAAATAAATCAGGATTTAACTAAATTTTTTTTCATTCATTTCGTCCCGATCGGGATCCCGAAAATTTTTCTTCAATACTGAATCCCGGGATTCAAAAAGCCAAACCCGATTTGAAGCCTTAGTATCAATACATTCGGCAAGCCCGGGTTTTACTTTTTTACTTGTTTTATGTAAATATTTTTTTGACAAAAATGCAGTGTGAAATATTTTTTTTAATTTCTTTCGGAAGTTAGAGTGTTTTTAAACATGTGAATTCAAAGTGAAACTTTCAAAGTTTCACTTTGAATTCACATTTTTTGCTCATAACATAATAACCTTTGGCCATATTTTGCTGATATTCAACACCAACCTGAACATGAGATTGAAAATTATATATGCCAAGTTTCAGCAGCCTTCAAGTTGTATTTTGAAAGTTAGCGTGTTTTCAACAGATGGACTGACAGATGGTCAAACGAACATAGCTTTATCGTCTTAAAACCGATCGGGGATAATTAATAGGCCAATATATCGAGGTATTGTAAACGAAATAACAAACATACTTATACAGTAGAAGAAATTTGCTAAAGACAAAATTTAAAATACCAGACCTTTTTTTTTAGCAAACGAGTATTTTTCTTATAAGGTGTTTTGTAGATAATTTATTAAGCTTTAATTGAAGCTTTATGGCGTCTAGATTGAATTAAAAATAAATGTACTACGAGGGTCGAACCGGAAAATATTAACACCGCTCAACACTCATTTTCCGTTTTGAATTCTGATGATCAATTTTAGTAGTCTTTGATCTCCTGATTCCAAATCTGTTTTCCTAATTTTCCCATCACATCATAGATAGAAAATGCGAAAAATGGCGTTTTTTCACTGAAAGAATTTTGTTCATTACGGCTATGAAAACGTACATTGATTCTATGAAAAAAATCATTAGAAGTGAGCCAATGATGCCCTTCATAGAATCTATGAATCAAATTCATAGAAACCAGAAACCTATGAAAAAGTTCATAGGCTATGGAAAAAAAATTATTATTCAATTCTATTTTTATTTATTTTTTTATTTTAATTTTATTTTTTTATATTTTATTTTTATTTATTTTTATTTTTTTTATTTATTTACAATTTTTTATTTTTAAAAATTTATATGTTTTTTTTATTTTAACTTATCCCCACCGAGATTCGAACAGAGAACCTGTTGTTCGTAAAGCATAGTCACTAGCCACTGAGCTAAATTATATAAACAAGTAACAACACTTAAAATGAATTTTGATTAATATATTGAGTTTGTGTTTATGCTCTGTCACAATGCTCTGCCAAAAGCTGTGTGCGTGTTTTTAGAAAACAAATATTTTGTGTATTTACAAAAATGAAGCGTTATAAAACCATGCGTTAGTTGGCGAGATTTTTCTTCTTTGGTGGCGCTGATAGCTAAGGCGTCGACAATTACCACTTCAGCCGGTAGGTCTTGGGTTCGAACCCCGGTCAGGGCAGCAATGATATTTTTTTTTTAATGTTTTTTTTTTTATTTTTTTAATAAATTTATTCAACTATTTTAATTATTAAAACATTATTTTAATTATTAAAATAATTAAAAGGCATATTGATGGCATTTTCTTCTATGAATGACATTCATAAATTCTATGAATTTTTTCTATGAATTTAATAAAATCTATGAATAAAATTCTATGAAATATTTCAAAATACTAATGAATATTCATTCAGCCAATGAATTATTTCATAGAATCTATGAATTTGGTTTTATGAAATTTGTTCATAGATATAATGAACAATAATTCTTTCAGTGTTTGCATTATTTGAAAGCCTGCACAGCAGCCATTCAGTGGAATACAAATCTGGTACAAAGCGCACCCAGCAAAAAATAAACGAAGTGGTTCAAAAAGAATTAGTGGTTTCAATACATACAAAGTAGCGATAGGTGCCGAACTTCATATTCCGTAGGAAGTACTTTTAAAATCACTTCCAAAAATGCTACAAAATAACAATAAAACATCTTTCACCAGTTCTTTGCTTAATGATTTTGAAGTACTTTTTTCATATGTTCTTAGGAATCAAATAAAATCACCACAACATATGAACTTCTTTTTTAACTGAAACAATTAGAATGAGGGTGATACACGAAGTATGCAATTTTTTCTACGTCCAGCTTCAAATAGATTTAGGTTTTGCAAAAATGGTGACAAAATTTGGTAATGGCATTTCATTTCTCTTTATTTAGAGCTTAAAAAACTGAAAAGACGAAAATCGATTATTGATAAATTTTTTTAAATTTCATATCTTATATCAAAAAAAGTTGGTCCTAAATTCAATAAATACATTTACGAACTAAAGCGGATGTTGCTGCATCACATTATTAAATATTGTTTAAGCTTTTTAGAAAATTTAGGTATAGGCTTGTGGTCAAAACAAACTTGTGAATCAATTCGCCGTGAATTTTTATAGTTTTGTGATCTCTATAATTGCTCATTTTTTAATTCGAAGTATATACGTTTGATTACACAGTGCAACACCCAAAATCGGAATGGGATGAAACAAACAAACCCCTCAAGGCTTTTTTCTAGTTCAGAGCTAGATTTTGTTTTACACGCATTTGAAGTTAGTGCACTTTTATTATAATTACAATAATAAATGCTTGAAAACTGTATTAGTGGCGAATGATTAATATTGTAATTGCCTTTAAATATCAATCATACGCAACGGTGTCCAGTGATTTATATTAATAATTGCCTTTAAATAACAATCATACGTAACGGTGTACATGGTTTATTTTAATAATTTGGCTATTCAGTAAATAGGTACTGGACCGATTGCAGCAAAATTCATACCAGTCATAGCTGAAGTAATTTTGAGCTTAAGTTTGGAAACTGGACCCTACATCTCCAATAAGGGCACCACCAGGGGTCTTTAAAGACACGTTTAGTACACAAAAACTTTAAATGCTCTAAAATCACCAACTTTAAATGCGTGTAAAATAAAATCTAGCTCTGACCTAAAAAAAAGGCCTTGAGGGTTTTGTTATGGAAAACGTCAGCTTTCATTTGCTTTTGGTTTCATCCCATTCCGATTCCGAAAGTTCGATTTTGTATCACTGTGTTATCAATGAATTTAATTTTTCTATCACGTAAGGTTTTTAAGATACTCGCGTTTAAATATTGAAATATTTGGGTCTCCTCTGTAACGTATTCTTAAGTTGTTCAAACACAATAGTACTCGATTTAGTAAAAATAAGACATCTTTTTTATTCCAAATCTGGTATCCAAATTTTTCTATCGCGTACTGTAGCGGTGTTCTATAACTCTCGAATCGAAAGATTTCTCACATGGAACATGAAAAACAACACAAAAACATCGTGAATCGGCACAAACCCTGACTTTTCGCATTGTACTGTTTCTGTAATTTTGTTATGCGGAAACTTTCTGTCAATTATGATTTTTTTTAAATTATTGGAAAGATGCGAGTAAAACTGTTTCTATAAACCAATTGATCGAAAACTTTTGAAGTTGAAGTGTCAAAATCACTCACATTTAAAAATGGTGCGATATTTCCTAAATTAAACAACTTTTGAATTATAATAAATAAAAAACAATATTTTTTTCAGGAAAATATTATTAACTAATATTATTAATGATATTCTACACATTATTTTCATTAAGTTAATTTATTATTTCATTTTTGTTTGCCAATGTTACGGGTGTTGTTAAAAAAATGTGAAATTGCGTTTTTTTTTTGTTGAGATTTTTATTATTTCTCGCCTTATTTACCTTTTTGACAGCTGATTTGGAATATTCCAATAAAAATGCTGCCGCTTTCGCATTGATATACAGAAACAACTTTTTTTCCAGAATCGAGAAACGATGGAATTTTTTGTTTCATACTTTTCGATGCGAAAACTTTTCGCATAAATTACAGAACACACCCACTGTTTTTGAAATATTGGCGTTTCAAAAACTCAAACTCTACTGTTACGCACTTATATTCTTTATAAATCACACTTAAACTTTCAAACGCGAATATCTCAAAAAAAGAACATGCTTGAAAATTGTGGATTGCAGTTTTGGAATCAGGAGGTCCATTTTATATGAAATCAAGTCCTATTTCGTGGAAGCAACGTAAGAATACGTAACAGTGGACCCCTAAAAGTGCCTTTTTTACTTTTTAACAGCGAATATCTCAAAAACGGTACGTGCTAGAAAAATTTGGACGGTAGATTTGGAAGCAGGAGACCAAAATCCATAAAGACAAGTTAGAAATTTCTGTTTTGCTGTCGAACAGTGTTTTTAGTGTAAATATTACAAAAAATACTCTTTCAATCAATTTGCAAAAATAAGTGAAAAAGAACTTCTAATTTAGAAGTTCTAAATCACCAAATAAAAATGACATAATCACACCCAAAATGCCAAGAAATATGTACTTCTAAAGAAGTGATGAAAAAAGTGCTTCCAAAAGGTCAAGTTATATTAACATCCGGATCACTACTTCAGAAGTTGTGATAGAAACACTAGTGATATATGTTATACTTAAGTGTCAATCTTTCGCCACTGAAAAGTGGCGATAAAAAGAACATACTTTGTGTGTCACGCCCATATTAAATTCATCAATGTTTCAGTTGAAGAAGAAGTACATCTGGTTCATAAGTTGTTCACCACACAATAGTAGAATTTGTTTATAGTCCACATAAGAAACAATTTTTTTCAAATGATTCCGTTTGGTTGCACTCAGAAAATTATGTAAGTTACTACATGTTAGTTGTTCGTATATTTTACAGTAGTTAGTTGTTTTCAACTACAAAGTCAGTTGTTTTTGTACGAAAAATATCAATCAACTATTTCTGTTAGTTATTTTAAGTCGTTTTTTTTAATTACTTACAAAAAAGTACTGTAATGTAGTAACAGTTATTTAAAGTAGTTAATTTTATTTTTTTATCTCTAAAAAATTTTGAAAGTTTTTTTTCCAAAAAAATAAAAATAAATTTTCGTTTTTTTTTATGTTTCACAACTTTTTTTTAAAAACTTTTAAAATATTTGGTCTTAAATTTTTTTTTCTGAAAAATTTTTTGATTATTTTATTTTTACTACATTTTAGTTGTTTTGACTACAAATGTAAGTAGTTTTTACTACATAAGTCAGTTGTTTTTTGTCAGTTAAAATAACTAACATTGTTAGATTTAACTGAAAATGTAGTTGACCCCAAAACAACTTACGAAGCAGTTATTTTAACTGACATTTTCAGTTGATTTTACTAACATAATTTTTTGAGTGTAGGTTTTACTTACGTTTTAAAATGATGCTGTTAAAATTACCATTTTTAAAAAATTTAGCTTAGTTTTCTGATATTTTTTAAAGAAAAACAAAAAAAATAAATATTTTACAAATTTAAGTTTTCTGTTATTTTTCATATAAACCGGAAGATAAATTTAATGGTTTTAAAAGTCTATAAGAAAGAATTAACTTTTTCCTAAATTTTGAGCTCATCACAGTAAAGATTGGGTTCTGTTTTAGAGCCTTCTAAAAATGGTGCCTTTTCTAATTTTTTTCACAGTGTTTTTTTAAAATACATGTTCACTCAAAAAATTATGTTAGTAAAGTCAACTGAAAATGTCAGTTAAAATAACTACTTTGTAAGTTGTTTTGGGGTCAACTACTTTTTCAGTTAAATCAACTAACAATGTTAGTTATTTTAACTAACAAAAAAACAACTGACTTATGTTGTAAAAACTACTTACATTTGCAGTCAAAACAGCTAAAATGTAGTAAAAATAAAATAATCAATATATAATTTTTGTTTTTCAAAAAAATTGAAGACCAAATTTTTTCCAAGTTTTTTTTTTTTAAGTTGTGAAAAATAAAAAAAAAACGAAAATTTATTTTTATTTTTTGGAAAAAACTTTGAAAATTTTTCAAAGATAAAAAAAATAAAATTAACTACTATAAATAACTTTAACTACATTACCGTACTTTTTTGTTAGTTATTCAAAAAAACGACTTAAAATAACTAACAGAAATAGTTGTTTGATATTTTTCATACAAAAACAACTGACTTTGTAGTTGAAAACAACTAACTACTGCAAAATATACAAACAACTAACATGTAGTAACTTACATTATTTTCTGAGTGTTGTGCCAATAATAGTGCAACAGCTTCAAATTTTTGTTATCATATTTTTGAGATCATAGTTCAATTCTTCTTTAACGCTTGATACCAGATTTTTATTTCACCTAACGTCTGCTTTGCAGACTTGCAAAAAAGGCAAAAATCGCGTTTTTCACATTTTCAACCGCGAATAATTAAAGTTTCTAGACGTGATGGAAAAATTTGGAGCACAGATTTGGATTCAGCGAGTCAAAATCTTTAAAAATTTTCTATCAAACTTAAAACCGGAGACAAAACTCTTTAATTTGTTGAGCGGTTTAATTTTTATAGACATTTTTTAAAAATCCTAGTAAAAATATTATGCTAATTTTACTAAATAGATCTAATTTGATCCGTAAAATGGTTGTATCAAATAATATCTAATTGTATCACTTTAGATCAAAAAATATAAAAATTGATATAATTTGATCCTGAATTTGGTCAAATCTTATTATATCAAATTGATCTTTTAATATTTATTTTTATACAATTTGATGAGCAAAACCAAAATACGAATCTAATCATATATGGAGCAATATCTAACCATATAAAGTGGATCAACCGTATCAAAATGATAGATATAATTTTATATAATTTTATACGGAAGCATATTAACTCATATAAGATTGTATCAAATTATATATGACTATATCAGAAAATTTTTACTCGGGAAATAAAAAATATTTTTTTTTTTTACTTTTGACCGGCACTATATATAAACTCTACTTTAGTAGAGAATGTAAATATAAATTAAAAGTCAATTATGTGTTAACTGTGATATGTGTTCATAATTTGATATAATTTCGTTGTCATAATATGTTTAAAAAAAAATTAAATGATTTTTAAATTAATGTTAAAATTAACTTTAACAAAACGCAGCTAAAATTAGATTTTTTTTGTGGGGCGGATAATTAAATTGTTTTTTTTTTTTTATATAAATAAATAACACAGTGATACAAAACCGAACTTTCTGAATCGGAATAGGATAAAACCAAGAGCCAAAGAAAGTTGATATGTTACATAACAAAACCCTCAAGGTTTCTTTTTAAACTCATTTGAAGTTGGCGGTTCTAAAGCATTCAAAGTTTTTGAATACTAAATATGTCCTACTTTTGGGGCCCCTGGTGCTGCCCGTATTGGACACGTTGGGTCTAGCGTTCAAACTTAACTATAACCGGTATGAATTTCGCTGCAATCGCTCCAGTACCCACTAACTGAATAGACAAATTATTAAATATAAACCATTGTGCACCGTTGCGTATAATTGTTTTTTAAAGGCAATTATAAAATTAAGTATACGCCACTTATACAAAAAACACATGTAAAAAAATCTATCACTGAACTAAAAAAAAGCCTTGAGGGTTTTGTTATGGAAAATGTCAATTTTTATTTGCTTTTGGTTTCATTTTATTTTGATTTTCTTTGTTGCACTGTGTAATTAATAAATTAAACGTAATAAAAATTCAAAGCATTTTGCTCCAATCTAAATTTTAGCAGTATCACAGCGTGGTGTCACAACGGACCTCAAAGTCTATGTGCGCTGTCATAAAACGTCAGCAGCCATTTACAACATAACCTAGCAACCTAACCAAAATTTTAGCAGAAAGCTAATCCGTCGTTGCAGAGTATTTTAAAAAAGAGTTATTATTTTAGGTGTAGGTACTATAAAATGGTCAACCCAATATTACAGCAGTTACATTTAATGACAGTTTCAATAATTTTTACAACAAATCTTTTAAAATCTCAAGTTTTTTTACAGTTGATTGTTAACCGATGATTGTGATAGTGGCTTTTAATCGTTCTAACGATTATAATATTTTCTGTAGATTTCCCTTTGTGACTATTTTTCAAAATATTTTGTTTGGTGTCAACAATGACAAGAAACCCATTATTATGCCAGACATCCAATAATGCAATAACATGCAATGTATATTAATTAATTAACAGCAAGTACATATCGAGTATTTTTAGATAATGCGATGCTATTAAACTCTATAAAAATTGCCAATTGCAAATAGTTTGTAACATTTTTTGGTCAAATAATTATGAAATAGTACATGGATATCGGCTGGAATAACCTATATGGACTGAAAAGTTTCCTACTGAAATTCAGAACAAAAATTTTAATTCACAAAATTGAATTTTGGAATTTTGAAAATTCCAATTGAAATTCAGAAGAAAACCAATTGAAATTTAAACAAGTAAAAAAATTAAATTTGACTTTGCCGAATACATTATAACCCTACACAATGCCCAAAATACTTTTAATACCCTACAACTACAGTATAGGGGTATATATCACTTTGTCATTCCGTGTGTAACGCATAGAAATATGGTTCTAGGACTCCATAAAGTATATAAATTACACAGCTCAACAAGAAAATGCGTATTGGGTTCTGGTTAGTGATTTGGATAGTGTCTGTTACGCTGATTCCAAATCCGGAGCTCAAATTTGTCTATCACGTCAGGATTTTGAGTAATTCGCGGTTAAAGGGCCGAAAAAGGGCATTTTTACCCTTTTTAAAAGCATATAAAATAAGCACTTGTGGCTAATGATTTGTTTACCATTTTAGAAAATTAAATTCCAAGAAGATTTGATCTTGTCTGAAAAAGAAAATTACACACTTTCGAATGAGCTTAATACCAAGTCATTTGCATGTCAGGATCTTATTTTATAGGCGTTCAAAAATTGTCAAAATGGCCATTTTTTGACATTTTAACCGCGATTTTCTTAAAATTGTGACGGGCTGTAGGCAAAATCGCCCAAAGAAAAATCGCCCAAAAAATTTTATGAAAAATCGCCCAAATGCAAAATCGCCCAAAAAATATGAAAAATTACCCAAAAAGAAATATACGAAACTTGGCCCAAAATTAATGAAAAAAGCCCAAAAAAGAAACGAAAAATGGCCCAAAATAAAATAAAAAAAGATTTTTTCTAACACATTTTTTCCAAAACACATACTACACAGAAAAGCTTTCTTTTGCGGAGAGGGTGGGTCTAAGGCATGGAGTTTGTAAGCCTAAGCCTGGCCGAAGGCCGTCTACGCAGAAGAACTTTAAGACAAAATCTTTTAAGATAAGACCATAGGTTATGTGGTAATTATTTATTTTTATAGATCGTTGTTTTGAGAATACAGCCAGTAAAATGCATAAGTAATTGATATAGAAGTTTTTAGTGTGAAACTTAAATTTTAAGGATATAAAAAAAAATGTAATTAACACCGATGAAAGCGCCGCAGGCGAAAAATTTTACCAACAAATTTTAACAAAAAATCGCGCGATTTTTGTTAAAATTTGTTGGTAAAATTTTTCGCCTGCGGAGCTTTAATCGGAGTTGCATGCTGTTTTTAAATTCATTACTTTTGATTTTCTACTGCGCTGCGATAGATTAATATATAGCGTGGTAATTTGCATGTAAGAGCAGGGGTTTTGGGTTCGATTCTCACCAGAGCCTTTGTATGTTAGCAACAACGGAACAGATTTGCTTCAGCTTATTCTTGGCTAGTTATATGTATATATAATTTATAAAAAAAACACGAAATGCGTTTACTGTTTCTAAAAAAAATAATAATCTGATTTATTGTGACATACATATTTAAGTTTTGACATTTTAAGATTTTGACAAAAAATAAAACCAAAATAAAATTGGGCAATTTTTCATATATAATTTTTGGGTAATTTTTCGTAATGAAAAATCACCCAATTTTTAATTTCGAAATTTTGCCCAAAACCTATGAAAATTTGCCCAAAAATGTTGGGTAACTTTTCATATGAAATATGACCCAAATTTGTATGAAAAATTTTTGGGCGAATTTTCGTTTTCTTTTTTGGGCCATTTTTCTTTGGGCGATTTTGCCTACAGCCATTGTGACGTGATAGAAAAATTTGAGTGACCGTTTTGGAGTCGGGGCACCAAACGCTATCAACTTATTTTGGTTGCAACCAAAACGCAGCGACAAACGTCAGATTTGTAGAGCGGTGTTATTGAGCAGTGAGTTCTAAGACATTCTGTGAATGTCCGTCCTTCGTCTGTCTATGGAGGACACGATGGAGTCCAAAATGAAAGAGCTAGAAGGCTGCAGTTTGGCACGAATATGTCTTATGGTCATAGGTTGGTTAAGCTTTTCTTGAATGGGCAAATTTGGCCCAGGGGGAAAAAAGTTCCCCCTTAAAAAACTAAACCTACCACAGAAAAACCGAATTTTTGACATGATTTATTTGTATAATCAATAAATGAAATGTTTTTATGGCATATGAAGTCCATCTATCTACACTTGGACCAAAGGGACCAGAAATGACAATTTTTTTTGATCCGCCCTTTTTTGGGGGGCGCATATATAAAAAAAAAGAATTTTAATAATTATAAAATTGCATTATGTATCAAATCTATAATTTATCCATTTGGCAACATTTATGGCGAGGGGAAAGATGTCCCCCAACGTCTCCCGCCAAACTCCCATTCGGGAAATCTGCCTTCTCATTTTTTTAATGTTGGAGAGTATTAAAGATTCTGCACAGCCAAATTTAACACTCTCGCTGGTTTTTGTTGATCTTAATTCTTTTCAAATAAAAAAGTGTTCTTTAAAAATTCTATATACACCATTTACAGACGTAATTCGTAAAAGATCAATTGTAATTCGATGATTCTACTTGTAATTCGAAGATTCCATTTGTAATTCCAAGATTACATTTGTAATTCGAAGATTCTATGAACTTGTAATTTGAAGATTCTATGAACTTGTAATTTGAAGATTCTACTTGTAACTCGAAGATTCTACTTGTAATTCGAAGGTTCCATTTATATTCTGAAGACTTCAATTGTAATTCGTAAAAGATCAATTGTAATTCGTAAAAGATCAATTTCAATTTGGAAAAGATCAATTATAATTCGTAAAAGATCAATTGTAAGTCGCAGATTCCAATTATAATTTAAAAAATATCAATGGGAATTCAGTTAATATTTTTCGAATTACAATTGGAATCCTCAAATTGCAATTGATCCTTAACGAATTAAATTGATCTTTTACGAATTACAATTGATATTTTACTAATTTCAATTGATCTTTTCGAATTACAATTGGAAATGTCGAATTACAAATAGGATCTTTGAAATACGAGTAGAATTTTTGAATTACAAGTAAAATTTTTGAATTACAAAAGGAATCTTTGAAACACAAGTGGAATCTTCGAATTACAAATAGAATTACATCTGTAAATGGTGTAAAAAATGTAAGTTTTAAGTAAAAAACTTTTTTAGTCGTTTGTGTACAAAAAAACGTTTTTTGAGTCTAAATATTTTTTTAGGGTGTAAAATTTTTTTTTTTTTTAAATTAAATTTTTTGTAATGGCGAAACCCAATGTTGATTTTGCTCATAACTTCTGAACCCCTGAACCGATTTGAATACCAACCAGACCGGAGAACGAGAAATGTATATGCCAAGTTACAGCCGCCTTAGAGCTCTCTTTCGAAAGTTAGCCGGTTTTCAACAGACAGACTGACGACGGACATCGCTAGATCGACTTGAAATCGATCTAGGATTGTGAATAAATATACTTTATGAAGCCTTAGATCAATATTTCGAGGTGTTACAAACGAAATGACTCTGATTACAAAGGAAGTCTCCCTAACATCACCCTTCCATCTTCATGAAATTTGAATATGATTAAATTAACATTATAAAAATAAAACATTGCAATTCAGAAATGCTAAACAATATTCAGACAAAAAAATTAAAACCAAATCCAAAAAACACGTAAGAGAACAGAAAGTTCGAAGATTGTTTGAAGTTGAATTAAAATTACTAAAAATAGAATTGTCGTTGTTAGAAATTGTTAAAAATTCATTCTGTAGAATCTATTAATATATTAACACAGTCTAAGCATATACTATCAATGTGGTGGCTGTAGCGTCTAAGGTGACGGTCAGCCTGTGTTGCTTCAAACTTATTATATCCCAACCATGAATTGTAGGGCAGAGTGATAGAGTAATACATCGACCTTTTTGTAGAGCTGGCATCACCAAAGATAATTGGAAAATTCTGGCAAAGCCAAACTAAAGTTCAAACGTAAAGCAAAGAGAGACAAAAAACAATCTGCATTCTCACTGTAAAACTGGTATCTTCCATCTCTCTCACATTTCGATTTGTGATAAAATTTCGTAAACAATACCATATGGTTTTTGTTTACTACTTTTTCCAACGCCATTTGTTATCCTACTCTATAACTCTGGTGTAGGGTATAAATATTCGACGTGTCAATCAACCTTATCATTTCTATTAAAGTATGACGAGCCTATAAAAACATGGAAAACGCTTTTAAAATATTTTATTGTCTGATTAATAAAATTGTTTTAATGTTTTTTATTAAAAACTTAAGTGCATGTACTTATGTGTATTAGAATTTAATAAATTTTAATCAAGATAATAAAAATTATCAAAATAATAAAAATCAAGTAGGTAATAATAAAAATATTTTCAATATGAAGTTCTGTCATAAATGATTGATAAAAAATTGTATTATTGCGTAATGATAATAATTAACATTAATTAGAAAAAGCTAATTTGTGAAACCACGAGTTTTTATAACCTACAACTTCAGTATGGCGGTATACTCACTTTGTCATTCCGTGTGTAAGTTTATCGACTTTAAAACATTCATTGTGAAAAATCACTATGCATTCCAAACTAAAAGAGCTAGACCCCTGAAGCATAGACTATATACAGACTCGACAGTAGAGTTTTATAAAAAACAAGTAAAAAAGTTGAATTCGGCTTTGCCAAATGTAGTTATACCCTCCACAATTTCAAAAAGATTATTGCAAAAAACATTTTTTAAAAGGAACCCTGCAAAAAAAGTCATTACCACTTCTCAGTGGAGTGCTTTAAAACTAAAACAAATGTAATGAAATACAACAAAAAAACCAAAAAACACAAGACAAAAACACACAAACAGTTTTTTCTACTCCAGAATACATAGATATTCAGCACTTAACTCATTACTAGGGCAAGTACTTTCATGCATCTAAAAATCAAAAATATGTGCCTATAATATGCGTCTAAAAATCCAAAATATGCACTTAAAACTTAAAAAATATGCATTTAAAAATTATTGTTTTTATAAAAAAAACGGTTTGTCAACATAAATTCAATTTTGTCAAATACTTTAAGGCCCTCGACAGTTCTTACAGCGGTATTTTTGAATGGAAATAATTTTTTATAAGCTAAATATTTTGTTTATTGACACATTTTTTGATTAAAAGTAACATTTTTTTTAGAACCAGTAAAGTTCTAATATTAAATATTTTTTTTTCAGAAAAAATAATAATATAATTTTTTTCGGAATTTTTCCATTCTGAACTCAAAAAATGTACTCAAAGACAAAAGACCCCGCAATTTTCCTGTAGGAATATTTATTCTTTACGATTAGTAAAATGTATCATAATAGGAACATTAAAAATAGGAAACATTTTTCAGAATCTAAAAATTATACATCCAGAAGCAATTTTCTATAAGAAATGACTCAGAATATAATTTCTGTAAATAAAAATATTTTTTCCATAAGAAATAGGCGATAAGTTTTGAATTTTCCCAAGAAATAATAAATGATAAAATATTGATAAAAATTTAAAAATAGTCCAACTTATATGAAAATATGCAAAAATATGCATTTATACCAAAATATGCAAAAATATGCAACTACAAATCGATGCCATTTCATTGCAAATTTCTTGATTCGGATAGATATTAAGTTTGTTGTATGATTAAAGTGCCGAGTAAAAACATGCATTTTCATTAAAGTACTTGCCCTACTCATTACCTATCGCGACACCTCCATACAAATGTAAGTAGATATTCAGTAGATAAGAACTACTCCGTGGAAGTAGTTGGAAGTTGTTTGAAAGCTCGGAGTACTTCTTATCTACTGAATATCTACTTACTTTTGTATGGGAGTGTCGCGGAAGGTAATGAGTTAAGTGCTGAATAACAACTTTTTATGGAGTGGAAAAAACTGTTTGTGTGTTTTTTTCTTGTGTTTTTTGTTATTTTTGTTGTATTTCATTACATTTGTTATTCCAAATAGAAGTACTCCAAATAGAAGTACTCCGCACTTTTTTTGCTGGAAAATTACTTTTGAAAAAAAAAAAAAAAAAAATTCCACAAAAAAAAAATTTGGTAAAAAAAATCCGCGATTTTTTTCTTTTTTTGTCAAAAAATATGTTGGTTCTTGTTAAAATACCATTTTGTGTTCAATTATGAACATATGTCAACCAGCAGCTGAATTAAAGCATTTTGTATTTTTAGGTTATGTTGAATGTACTAAAATTTTTGAGGTGTCCTTAAATTTTCGTTCATAACTTTTGAACCGCTGAACCGATATCGCTCAAATGCAATACCAAACTTCTCGGGAGATCTTCCAATAAATATGTTATGTCATATCCGTGTAGTATTTTGGCCGTGATCACTATTTCCACAGACAGACGGACATCGCTAGAATGTCTTAAAATCGATCGGGGATCATGAATATATATACTTTATGGGGTCCCAGACCGATATTTCGATGAGTTACAAACGGAATGACAAACTTATATATACCCTCTATCACTAAGTAGAGGGTATAAAAATGGGTACAACCTAAGCGATTTTAGGAGAAAACAGAGTGGTTTTTAGCTGGTTTTAAGCTAGCATGGCAACACTTTCTACTAATTAGGAGTGAGTGAAACAATAATAACCGATCTGGAATATATTTTTCTTATGGCTTGTTATATTAGCTTTCTCTTTCTAACCTAATTAGTAAAATAATTTAAAAAAAATTAACCATATGGTTAAAGACTACTTTTTTGACACCTGTCACTTATGTCGAGTCTGTATTAGTCTGTGCCTGAAGTTTTGTCACAGACTAATACAGACTCGACATAAGTGACAGGTGTCAAGAAAGTATTTCTTAACCATATGGTTAATTTTTTCAAATTATTCTACGAATTAGGTTAGAAAGAGAAAGCCTATATAACGCGCCATAAGAAAAATAGATGCCAGATCGATTTTTATTGTTTCACTCACTCCTAAGTCGCAGAAAGTGTTGCCATGTTAACTTAAAACTAGCTAAAAACCGCCATGTTTTCTCCTAAAATCGCTTAGTTTTTCCCCATTTTTTGTTATAAAACTCTACTGTTGAGTCTGTATTTATTCTGTGGTTTTGTTACGACTTAAGTACTTTTTTTGACATCTGCCACTAGTGTCTCGTCTGTTTAGTCTGTGTTGATGCCATCACTAGAGCGAATTATTTACATAAAACTGTAACAAAATTTCCATTTACTGCTATCGCTGACTATTTGCTGTATTGTTGTTAAACAAACATTGCTTTTTTAACCATTACACGTCATACCGCTTGTTAAATTAAAATATTTTTTTTTATATTTGTTTTATTATGCACACGACGCGGAAATATTAATTCTTTTGGGGATCCCTTTTCATAAAATGATGTCTGTTATTCACTTTTTTTTTATCTATTTACTTTAGCTTGACCATGTTATTTGATCTTTTTGAAGGCTAGGTTTATTACAGTTTTTTTTGGCTTTGTTTTTAATTTTAAATGTTTTTTTAATGCTTTTCTTTTTTAATAATGTGTTACATTTAATTAGTAGGCTATTAATGAACACCTACAAAATTAGGGGTATTCATGTGTTTCGCAATTAAAATAAAGTGGTAACTCTACTCTAAAAAAATCAACTTTTTTTTGTACGAATCTGTCATCAGAAAAATTTTATTAAATCACCTTCTCGAGATATGAGCTTTTTATACCCTCCACTTATTGTTAGTGATAGAGGGTATATATAAGTTTGTCATTCTGTTTGAAACTCATCGAAATATCGGTCTGGGACCCCATAAAGTATATATATAATTGATCAGTGATCGATTTTAAGACATTCTAGCGATGTCCGTCTGTCTGTGGAAATGGTGATCACGGCCAAAATATTACACAGAGATGACTGAAACTTAACATATTTGTTGGAAGTTCTCCTGAGCAGTTTGGTATTGCATTTGAGCGTTATCGGTTCAGAGGTTAAAAAATTATGAACGAAAATGTAAGGACACCTCGAAGATTTTGTTACATTCAACATAACCTAAAAATACAAAATGTTTTATTTCGGCTGCTGCTTGACATATGTGAACAAAATTGGACACCAAATGGTATTTAAACAAGCACGAACATATTTATTGACAAAAAAAGAAAAAAATCGCGGATTTTTTTTTACCAAAATTTTTTTTTTCGCGGAAATACATTCGGCAAGGCCGAATTTAACTTTTTTACTTGTTTTTATTTTTTCGGAACAAGTCTTTAAAAACCAACGAACGAATGACTTAATATTGGAAAATTGTACACTAAAGCTTTCAATCGCGATCCTGGAGATCCCAGGATTTTTCGGATAAGGCGGATCTAAATCTGATTTTAAATTCCGGGATTTTCGAGATATACATTTTTTTAATATTTTTTTTATTATTTACATATTTTTTTTTTCAATAGTTTATATAAAGTACTAGCTCGCCCGCCGGAACTTCGTTACCGGTTATGTTAAATACCGGATAATAGATGGATCAGGATTACCCTACCGATTTCCAAAAATTACTTATATGTAGTCTTTGTTTTAATTGTGGACGCTTAAGTCTTTCATAAAATAATATTTCATTGAATAATTTAAACAATAAAATTTGAATACTTTCGGTGATACGTTGTCATGTTCGTTTTGGTGAAAAAGATTTTGACAATTTTCGAGCCCTTATGTCGGGATTTTGGATCTTGAGTGAATAAATATTTCATTGAAAAAATAAATTGGAATAAAAAAAATGTGGGTAAAAAAACATATATAGAGAGAAAATATGGAGTTAAAAAGTTTAATAAGAAAAATTTTAGTAAAAAGTTTCATTCTATATTGTTCCCCGCTCTATTCCATTTCGTTCCCCGTTCTACTCCATTTCATTTCTCTCCAAGTTTCATTCCTCTCCATATAACATCAGTTACAGAAATAAAAAGTGCTATTGTATTTATCTTATGGATATAAAAATACCATTTTAAACCACTTGTACTAATTTAGGTACCCCTTTTTGCCCTGTCCATCTCTTGGGTGTTATTTCGGCTGGAGGATACTGTGCGTCAAAATTGAGTTTCTAGGCTTTAATAAATAGATAGGTACAAATAACCATTTGCCACCTTTTCCACTTAAAATTAATTTTCCAAAAACTTTTTTTTTCTGAAACGTTTCAAGAAATATACGAAGTACCAAACTTACACTTTTTTATGCCCTTTACGACTCTTAGAAACAGAATTTCCTAAAACTACTTTTTCAAAAATATTTTCTCACTAAAGATTACAGCATTCAAATTTTCACTGCCTAGGATCATTATTTTAAGAAGTATAAAAAGTATAAAAAATAGTTTTCTACACCTCTAGAAACGGAATCTTTTAAAAATACTTTAGCATAGCAGATTGTTTTTTTTTTTCACCGAAGGACCCCACATTCCAAAATTCAAGCTTCTAAGACAATTATTATAGGAACAAAAAAAAAATAGTACCAAAATTACACTTTATTACCCCCGTTAGAAACGGAATTTCCAAAAAGTACTTTTTCCAGTATATTTTTTCTTCACCGAAGGATCCTACATTACAAATTGCAATTATCTGGGAATATTAAAAGTACAAAAAGTATACTCTTTAACCCCGTTAAGAAACGGAATTTCCAAGAAGTACTTTTCCCAAAATTTTGGTTTTCACCGAAGAATTTTACACCCAAAATTTTAAGTTTCTAGAACCATTACGTCAGAAAATATCAAAATTACAGGAAGTACATTTTTTTTAGCCTTTTTACCCTACTAAGAAGCGGAATTTCCAAAAAGTATTTTTTCCAGAATGTTTTTTACCAAATGATCCAACATTACAAATTTCAAGATTCTAGGGTCATTACTACCGGAAATTAGAACGTACCTAAAGTTTAAAATTGTACACCCCCCCCCCCCCCCCTAAGAAAAGGAAATTTCAAAAATTACTTTTTTCCGAATTTGTTTTCACTTAAGGATCCTACATTCCAAATATCAAGTTTCTATGCTCATTATTTCAGTATATATACAAAGTACCATAAGTACTATTTTTACCCCTTAAGAAAAGGAATTTTCAAAAAGTACTTTTCCTAGAATGTTTTTTTGCAAAAGGTAATTTTTACAAAAAGTAATTTTTATAAAAGGTACATTTTATTAAAGGTACTTTTATTAAAAGATACTTTTTATAAAAGGTACTTTTTGTAAAAAGTACTTTTTGTAAAAGGTACTTTTTATAAATGTTACTTTGTATAAAAGGTACTTTTAATAAAAAGTACTTTTTAAAAAAGGTACTTTTTAAAAAAGGTACTTTTTATAAAAGGTACTTTTTATTAAAGGTACTTTTTATAAAAGATACTTTTTATAAAAGGTACTTTTTATGAAAGGTACTTTTTATAAAAGGTACTTTTTATGAAAGGTACTTTTTATAAAAGGTACTTTTTATAAAAGGTACTTTTTATAAAAGGTACTTTTTATAAAAGGTACTTTTTATAAAAGGTACTTTTTATAAAAGGTACTTTTTATAAAAGGTACTTTTTATAAAAGGTACTTTTTATAAAAGGTACTTTTTATAAAAGGTACTTTTTATAAAAGGTACTTTTTATAAAAGGTACTTTTTATAAAAGGTACTTTTTATAAAAGGTACTTTTTATAAAAGGTACTTTTTATAAAAGGTACTTTTTATAAAAGGTACTTTTTATAAAAGGTTCCCCTACGAAACGCATTTTCCAAAAAGTACTTTTTCCAGAATGTTTATTTCACCGAAGGATCCAAATTTCAAGTTTCAATGGCCATAATTTTAAGAAATAAAATAAAGTACCAAAAGTTCACTTTTTACCTCTTTTATGCCCCTTAAAATCAACATTTTCAAAAAGTACCTTCCCATATTGTTTTTTTTAGCAGAGGATCCTACATTCCAAATTTCAAGTTTATATGACCATTATTTCAGTAAATAAAAAAAAGTACTAAGAGTACACTTTTTACCCATTTTACCCCCGTAGAATCAACATTGGTCAAAAACCCATCCTTTGTGGATCTTTTTCTTGGAAGGTGAACCTACATTGCAAATATCAAGTTTCTAGGACTATTATTTAAGGAAATATAAAAGGTACCAAAGGTACAGTTTTTTACCCTTTTTACCCCCTTAGAATCAACATTGGCAAAAATCCAGCCCTAGTGAACCTATTTTCTGGGAGGTGAATCTACATTCCAAATTTCAAGTTTCTGGGACCATTACTTAAGGAAATATAAAAGGTACCAAAAGTACAATTTTCTACCCATTTTGCCCCTTAGAATCAACATTGGCTAAACCCAGCCCTAGTGAACCTATTTTCTGGGAGGTGAATCTACATTCCAAATTTCAAGATTCTAGGACCATTACTTAAGGAAAGATTAAAGGTACCAAAAGCATAATTTTTTACCCTTTTTACCCCCTTAGAATCAACATTGGTGAAATTCCAGCCTTAGTGGATCTATATTCCTACATTCTAAATTTCAAGTTTCTAGGACCATTAGGGGATCTATATTCCGTGAGGTGAACATACAGTCAAAATTTCAAGTCTCTAAGACCATTATTTAAGGAAATATAAAAGGTACCAAAAGTACACTTTTTTACCCATTTTACCCCCTTAGAACCAACATTGGCAAAAACCCAGCCCTAGTGAACCTATTTTCCGGGAGGTGAATCCGCATTCCAAATTTCAAGTTTCTAGGACCATTACTTAAGAAAATATAAATGGTACCAAAAGTACAATTTTTTACCCTTTTTACCCCCTTAGAATCAACATTGGTAAAATTCCAACCTTAGTGGATCTATATTCCAGGATGTGAACATTAGGGGTGGGATAGTGCACGAGTTTTCGATTTCGACACGCTAGAACCGCTTATTTTGTGAGGTTCGTAAAAAAAATGCATGAGCCAAAAAATGGGGCAGGTCGGATAGGATCTAGGGGTCGCTCATCGGGGTCAAAGTTGGGCATAGAGGGGATAAAATCCACAAAAAGCCCTACAGCTCTCCTGGTTTTGCCCCAAGAGGGGTCAAATGTGAGACCGACCCCAATTATTTTTTCACCCCAAACACTTTTCCCAAACATACCTAAGCCCTATCTTTACTCCCTAAGGGGGCTCCCATACAAAGGTTCAATTTTTTAAAATATTTGCTCCTACCTCTTTAGCTGTCTCAGAAGTGACCCTAGAGGAATCAAATGTATGACCGACCCCCAATATTTTTTCAACCCCAACATTTTCTTAGAACATACCTACCCTCTATCTTCAACCCTTAGGGTGGTCCCCATACATTTTTTTTATTTTTTCTTAATTTGTTTTATTACGTCAGCTTCTACCGGTCCAATGGTGCCTCCTAGAGGGGTCATTACCAAGACCGACCCCCATTTATTTTCCACCCACAACATTTCTTCTGAATATACCAATTTCCTATCTCTAATTCCTAAGGGGTCTCCCACACAAAATGACATTTTTATAAAATTTGCTCCTACCGCTCTAACTGGCGCAGGGGTGACCCTAGAGAAGTTAAATGTATGAGTGACCCCCAATATTTTTTCAGCCCCAACATTTTCTCCAAACAAACCTACCCTCTATTTTTAAGCCTTAAGGGGGTCCCCACACATTTTTTTATATTTTTTATAAAATCAGATGTTATCGCTCCTATGGTGCCTCTTAGGGATAGGGAATGCAGACTTACCCCCATTAGTTTTTGCCCCCCACATTTTTTCCGAACATACCTACGGCGTATTTCCACTTTATAAGCGTGCTCCCCTTACGAAAACCAAATTCGTAATGGTACTGGAACCCAGCGTTGGAGTATTTAGAATTTACAAAAATACAATAATTAGCAACACATTTATTTATAAATTCAGCTCTTACCGGTCCCATGGTGCATCTTAGGGACGGGAAATGCAAACTGAACCCCTATATCTGCCATGCAAACATCATATTAATGAACTTCAATTAAAAGAAGTGTTTGAAACCAAATTCGGAACGTCTGGACCAGGAGTTCCAATGTTTGAGCGTTTAAAAGAGTAATGGGAAATATAAAAGACAAACCATACAGTCCTGGCATAGAAGATTAGAAAGTGGCAGGCAACATACCAGCTCTAGTCCAACCAGCATCAAGTTGTTTTGTTGGGCTCAAATAAAGGAAAAGCGACCCAGAGACGACTTCAAGGAGTTTCTTGAAATTGTTGTATTATCACTAATTGATCCGAATATCTCTTGTGAAATAAAATGAAAAATTGCAAATGCAAAGAGGAAGAGTTATCTGACAGCGAAGAAAAATAAGACGATGATATCGGGGAAGATTATGACTCGGTGGATAGCGGCGATGGCGACAACAAAGATCGTGATCATCCAGTACACATGGTTGGATTCGAAGATGTGAAAATAATTAACACATTTTTTTCACGCTTCGGATTAACAACAAATTTCATTGGTTCCGGTCCAAACACTTGGGAAAATTGTGAGGACTACCAGCAAGCGCTGCAAATATTACTTCAATTACATGTTTTCAACGACGCTGCCGAAAGAGGCGTAAAATTAATAGAGGACTAAAACAACGTGTTGTGCCGTAATGGAGATGAAAAAATATTACCCTAACAAAGTGGAAATACGGCGTAGGTATGTTGGGACAAAAAGTAGAGGGCAAAAATTATTGGGGGTCAGTCTGTATTTCCCGTTCCTAAGAGCCACCATGGGAGCGGTAAGAGCTGATTTTATAAATAAAAAATAAAAAAAATGTGTGGGAACCCCCTTTAGACTTAAAAATAAGGAGTAGGTTTGTTTGGGGAAAATGTTGGGACTAAAAAAATATTGGGGGTCAGTATAAGATCTGATTTTATAAAAAAATAAAAAAAATGTGGGGGGACTCCCTTAAGGCTTGAAAAAAGAGTGCAGGTTTGTTTGGGGAAAATGTTGGGGATGAAAAAAAATTGGGGGTCAGTCATACATTTAAATTCTCTAGGGTCATCCCTGCGCCAGTTAGAGCGGTGGGAGCAAATTTTATAAAAATGTCATTTTGTGTGGGAGACCCCTTAGGAATTGGAGATAGGGAGTTAGTATGTTTAGATGAAATGTTGGGGGCTAAAAATAAATGGGGGTCGGTCTTGCTAATGACCCCTCTAGGAAGCACCGTTGGACCGGTAGGAGGTGATTTAATAAAAAAAATTAAGGAAAAATAAAAAAAATGTATGGGGACCACCCTAACGGTTGAAGATAGAGAGTAGGTATGTTATAAGAAAATGTTGGAGATGAAAAAATATTGGGGGTCGGTCATATATTTGATTCCTCTAGGGTCACTTCTAGGACAGCTAGAGAGGTAGGAGCTAATATGTTTTAACATTCAACCTTTGTATGGGAGCCCCCTTAAGGAGAGGAGATAGGGCTTAAGTATATTTGGCAAAAGTGTTTGGGGTGAAAAAATAATAGGGGTCGGTCTCACATTTGACCCCTCTAGGGGCAAAACCAGGGGAGTTGTGGGGCTTTTTGTGTATTTTTTCCCATGTACGCCCAACTTTGACCCCGATGAGCGACCCCTAGATCCTATCCGACCTCCCCCATTTTTTGGGTCATACACTTTTTTTACGAACCTCACAAAATGAGGGGTTCTAGCGATTCCAAATACTGCTGCTTAAAATATCACACAACACTATCCCACCCTTAGTGAACATACAGTCCAAATTTCAAGTCTCTATGACCATTATTTCTGGAGATATAAAAAGTACCAAAAGTACAGTTTTTTACCCTTTTTACCCCCTTAGAATCAACATTGGCAAAAGTCCAGCCTTAGTGGATCTATGTTCCGGGAGGTGAATATACAGTCCAAATTTCAAGTCTCTATGACCATTAGTTCGGGAGATATAAAAAGTACCAAAAGTACAGTTTTTTACCCTTTTTACCCCCTTAGAATCAACACTGGCAAAAATCCAGCCTTAGTGGATCTATATTCCGGGAG
This sequence comes from Pegoplata infirma, assembly GCA_963921195.1. Taxonomy (NCBI): domain Eukaryota; kingdom Metazoa; phylum Arthropoda; class Insecta; order Diptera; family Anthomyiidae; genus Pegoplata; species Pegoplata infirma. Next base: position 108,215,648 of record OY992537.1, read on the forward strand.
GTGAACCTACAGTCCAAATTTCAAGTCTGTAGCTTCAGCGGTTTGGGCTGGGCGATGATGAATCAGTCAGTCAGTCATTCACTCACTCACTCACCCAACTCTTTTATATATATAGACTAGCTCGCCCGCCGGAACTTCGTTACCGGTTATGTTAAATACCGGATAATAGAAGGATCAGGATTACCCTACCGATTTCAAACAATTACTCGTATGTAGTCTTTGTTTTATTTAATTGTAGACGTTTAATACCAAATTCGCATTCATTTTTTTTAAACATGTTTAAGCACTTAAACATGTTTAAATTTAAACTTGTTAAGGTACATAAACATGTTTAAGTACTTAAACATGTTTAAAAAAATGAATGCGAATTTGGTATAAGTCTTTCATAAAATAATATTTCATTGAATAACTTAAACAATAAAATTTTAATAACTACGTTCCGGTGAAAAAGATTTTGACAATTTTCAAACCCTTACATCGGGATTTTGGATCTTGAGTGAATAAATATTTCAGTGAAAAAAAAAATTGGAATAAAAAAAAATTTCGGGTAAAAAAACATATAGAACGAAAAACTATGTAGTTAAATCGTTTAATACGAAAAATTTTAGTAAAAAAAATCATTTTATATTTTTCCCCGCTCTATTCCATTTTGTTCCCCGTTCTACTCCATTTCATTTCCATGTAATATGCGTTACAGAAATAAAAAGTGCTATTGTATTTATCTTATAGATATAAAAATACCATTTTACACCACATGTACCAATTAAGGTACCTGTCCATCTCTTGGGAGTTATTTCGGCTGGAGGATACTGCACGTCAAATTTTGAGTTTCTAGGCTTTAATAGTTAGGTACAAATAACCATTTGCCACCTTTTCCACTTAAAATTAAATTTTCCAAAAACCTTTTTTTTCTGAACCTTTATTTCAAGAAATATAAGAAGTACCAAACTTAAACTTTTTTATGCCCTTTACGACTCTTAGAAACAGAATTTCCAAAAAGTACTTTTTCCAAAATATTTTTTCACTAAAGAATACAGCATTCAAATTTTCACTGCCTAAGATCATTATTTCAAGAAGTATAAAAAGTATAAAAAATACTTTAGCATAGCAGATTGTTTTTTTTTCACCGAAGGACCCCACATTCCAAAATTCAAGCTTCTAAGACAATTATTATAGGAACAAAAAAAAATAGTACCAAAATTACACTTTATTACCCCCGTTAGAAACGGAATTTCCAAAAAGCACTTTTTCCAGTATGTTTTTTGTTCACCGAAGGATCCTACATTACCAATTGCAATTATCTAGGAATATTATTTCAGCAAATATTAAACAAACAAAAAGTATACTTTTTAAACCCGATAAGAAACGGAATTTCCAAAAAGTACTTTCTTCTTTGAATTGAGGAAGTGTACTTCTTAGAATATAGGTAATGACTTCTGAGAATTTAGTAAATAACTTCTTAGAATTTAGTTAAAAATTCAAAATGGCGATATCTCGAAAACTAAGCGAGATATAGCGAAACGGATGAAATTTTCAAAAGAAAGACTACAAAGAAAAATAGCCTAGCTCTGCATATCTGTCGGGGTCTCAAGACCCTAATTTTAGATCTAAAATTTAAATTCCCGAGATTTTATATGTGCACATATCTCGGTAAATACTGCCAATACACTCAAAATAATTCTACAGTAAAAAAAATAGTAAGTGCGTTGGTAACCCATATCTACTAATAAGTTACCAATTACCAGTATTACAGTAGTTTTTTTAGTATCTTCAAAGTGCTAAAATTAGTATTTCTTACTGTTTATGAGTAATTTTTATTGGTAGCCGGTTGTACTAATTGTTTTACTATTTTTAGTTCACAAAAGTACTAATATACAGTAATTTAATATGTTTTTAATTTATTTTTGTTAGTAATTATTCCGTAAGGGGGCGCTTGTTTACAAGCAGAACTACCAACTGTTTTTTTTTTGCAAAATCATTAAATTTGAATTCAGTGTTGTCAGTATGTTACATTTGCTGGTGCTTTTTTTTTCTTGCCGTTTTTTAAATACGCGTTTTTTTAAAAATAGGGTATTTATGGTGTTTTTCCATTTTTTCGCGACATTTTTTTTTAAATTTGTTTGAAATTTGAAACTTACGCCTAAGACCTAATGAAAATGAAAAAAATCAGTCCGTGTTTGAACCTTGGCCTCATACAAACATCCCCTTTAAATTTGACTCAAGGTATCCTTTCAAAATTTGCAGGTAAACGTGTTTTGTGTTCACAAATCCCAAATGTTCTCTCAAAATTCATGAAAATAAAAAATAATTGATTTATATTTTGCTAGTATGCGTGAGCAGGTAACTAAGCCGACTAGGAATTTTTGGCGGTGGCTGCTCGGCCCATTTTGCTTGCCGACGGCGGATTTCTCAATTGTCGGCTCATGTTATTTTTTTGGTTATGGAGTTGTATTTTTGTAATGATGCAATCAAAATATGTATTTTTGACAGATTTAAATAAAGAAAATTTGGGTCTATTTTCGAAAATTGTGTAACAGGCAAAACGCGCAAAACAGTGACTCAAAAAGCGCTAAATTTGAATAAAGTTAAAACGCCAAAAAGCGCTAAAAAAATAATTTTAATTTAAGATTCAAAAAAAATTATAAAATCATCAGGACTATTCACAGAATAAGTCTAAAAATTGTGAAATATCTTTTTTTTAAATTTTCAACAAAGTTTCCCATTTCTTTGGTTGTACTACACCAACTTCATGAAAAATATGAATCTAAGACTGTTATTACGACAGTTTAGCGCATTTCTTAAGAACGCGCTAGATTAAAAAAATGCGCTTTTTGGGTGGTCGGATAGCTTTAAATCAAGCACGCGCTGAATTGGCATCGCTGTTTTTGGTTGTGATTTGATTCAAAATCTAATTAAGTTTTGTACCGATCGTACAAAAATTAAAATTTTTCGCATGTATGTATTATAAAATGTATTATAAACTTTTTGGTACATATTTTCTACATTTTTTTACAACTACGTATTTTTTAAAATATTTAATGACTGCTGTTTTTTGAAACAATTTTGTTTACTGTCAAAATGAAGTAAAATGCATAAAAATTAAACTGATAAAGTATCCAAACATTTCATTAAAAAAGATCTGTGGCGTGATGATTGAATGTAATAAAAAAGTTTGTATTAAATTTATTGTGTTTTTAAGTAATATGAATGTAATATTGTTTTTACTCGTGATTGTATCAGCTTATTTATTTAATTTATGATAAAAACAAATATTTTTATTATTGTTTTTTGCGCTTTTTATCCTTTTAACCTTAAAAAGCACATTTACATTTTTTTAATTTTCTCTTTTTTCTTGTAGCTGATTTTTTTTTGTAAATTTTTACCCATTTCCTACGATTTTTGCGTTTTTTTTTTCATATTGGTAATGGCAACACTGTATGTAATAGCCACTACATTCTTCTTCACAATTCAGCAGCAAGCAGCAGACAGAAAAAATGAAGAGTACTCTATTTAATTATAATTTCACTAAAATGACGCATTTTTTATTTCTTAACATTAAAAGAGCATACCCCTAGCTGCAAATACAAAAAGTACTTATTTTTTAAATGTATTATTTATAATTAAACACAGTTCTTTATATTTCTTGCCGTCTGCTGCTTGCTGCTGCAGTGTGTGCGATCACCACGTTTTCTCGCATTTACCTGCAGTGCTACCAACTGATTTTTCTGTTTGTTTAGTGCGAAAAAGAATTAAAACCGAAACAACGCGATACCCGGTCACGGAGTGTTTGTAAAAAAATATATATTATAAATTTATTAATTTAAATTGTGTTAAAGTAATTAAATATATGCTCTTTATTTATTTAAATATGCTCATTAAATAAAATAACATTAATAATAAAACTACGTCAGTTTTTTTGTTTAATCGTTTTTTATTTCAATGGCTGTGTGAAAAAAACTCAAGCTGAAGAGAATATGGATACACACACGTATACAAAAAAAATGTAAGTATAAAAAGCACCCTCTGTGGTAAAATGTGTGTACATAAATTTGAACATGTATTGAAAAAATATAATTTTTTCTTTATATTTTTAGCGATCGTTTGCAAAATATATTTCAATGGTATGGCGACATCAATCATTAATTTCTTCAAATGTGGTACAAACAACGCTAAATTTTTTTTAACAGCTTAAGAAGACATGTAATTAAGATATCTTAAACCCGTGAAGTGAAATAAAAATCATTTTCATATATATAATTTTTTTTATGATTTTTATTTACTAAAATTGATATAGGTAGTAATTTTACTCACTAAAATTAGCAATTTTATTTACTAAAATTATTAATTTTTTTTTACTAAATAGGACAAAAATTTTAATTTTAAATATTTATGATTTTTTTTAGTAATTATATTTACTAAAACTGTAGTAAATTGCAGTAATATTTACTGTTTTTTTAGTATTTTTCATGTACTAGATATTAGTAACAAATTTTAGTATTGATTACCAATTCCTGCACTAGGTCCTTTTGGACTAAAACATTAGTACTCGTAGCTAAATTTTTAGTATTGAATACCCACGTTTTTTTTTGAGTGTACGAGAAAAGGTCCAATGTCATTTTTGTAGCTCTTGACTCGTAGAACACTTCCGCAAAATGGGTCCAGGGTCTAGACCCAATCTATTTCTAAAATGTGAACCCGAGTAAAAATAAACATATATAACAATATATAATTTGATACAAACATAATATATCATATATAATTATATATCCCGTGGGATATTTTCTAAATTTTTTAAATGCAATCATATGCAGTTATATATAATTTAATCATGATTCGGATTAAAAGGTGTACGGTTGATATAATTATATAAAATTATATGAGGGTCAATACAAAATTTCTTTTTCTGTATAATTTAACATAAAATTATATATAGCTTATGCTGTTCCATATAAACCTATATATGTTTACAATTAACCACCCGAGTAAAAATAAACATATATAACAATATATAATTTGATACAAACATAATATATCATATATAATTATATATCCCGTGGGATATTTTCTAAATTTTTTAAATGCAATCATATGCAGTTATATATAATTTAATCATGATTCGGATTAAAAGGTGTACGGTTGATATAATTATATAAAATTATATGAGGGTCAATACAAAATTTCTTTTTCTGTATAATTTAACATAAAATTATATATAGCTTATGCTGTTCCATATAAACCTATATATGTTTACAATTAACCAAAAATTTTCTAAGTTTTTTAGGCAAAGTATAAGAAACTTTTTAAAATGTTCCTAAACATTTCTTGTTAGGGTTATGTATATCACCTATCTGGTTCGAAGCGTACCCAAACATTTTTTTGTTTTAGAAAATTAAATGTTTGGTGAATGTATCGTTGACCTGTGGTGTATCTCAACCCAAACCAAAAAACACCAGGATTTTATATGTTTTTATGCAATTAGATCTAATTAGATCCACCAATATATGGCAATGTCTGGTCAAAACTCGGATGAAATCAGATTATATTTTATACAAGTTGATCTTTTTTAATGCAAAAACATCCACCATTATTCGGATCAAATTGCGTATAAATATATATTGTGTTACATATCATTATATATTGCACCATATACAAATTTTTACTCGGGAAGTATAATTTTTCCCATTTTCTAGTTAAAATTGGCTTAAAATTAAATAACTTTGTTTTCCTTATTTTTGGGAAAATTATGAACTAAAACCAAGAAAAAAATCTTTGGAGCCAAATCATTCCCTCTTTTTCTCAAAATTTAGTTAATTTTCCCAGATTTTAGTTCACTTTTTTTTTTGAGTGTAGTTGCCGCGATATCTTACTTGAAAAGCTTTTGTACTCTATGCTTTCGCTTAACTAAAACACCGATCTTCCTATCAAAAACATATAGAAAAATCCATAAAACAGTGTTTTAATTAAAACACGACTTTAAAAAGCAAACGCGAAAACGGTTATGTTTTTTTTACAATTTAGTAAAATTTAATAAAAATTTTTAAATTTCTTTGACATAATTTGCAACCAATTAGTTCATCATATTTATCTTCTTAGAATTGATAAAGTTTTTTCTTCAGGTTTAGTAAATTTTATGCAATTTAAGGAATTTTTTTTTTTCAAAAAATGTTTCAAAAATTTCAAAAACTAAGCCAGAAAGAGCAAAAAAAGTGTTCATTTTCGATTCTAACAATCTCTAAAGAATCTCCGCCCTAGTAAAAATGGGTTTGTATATATCCATGTATAAATTGATACAAATATATCTAATTTTACATAAAATTATCTAATTATATAAAATTATATAAAAAATTTCTCAGATAAGACCAAAATTCGTATCAAATTTTATCGGGAGTTATATCAAATTTTATATAATTTGATACGAAATTTGGTCATATCTGATTGATTTTTTATATAATTAAATATAATAAGATCTCAGTATGTATAAAATGATATATTTGTATAAATTTATACATGGCTATATACGAAATGATTTTTACTAGGGCGGTCCTCTTTCAATGTATGGACTCCTCAATTTGAATCTAAAAATTTGTGAGTTCCTCATTTCTCAGAAAATATTGCCGAAACAAAAAAAATGCCAAATATATTTTTGTAGTTCTTTACACGACCGTCTTAATCCCTCCGTGTAATAGTTTTTTAGTTATCCCGTTAAGATTCTAAAGACCCTTTTGGGTCCTTAAATTCCCGTATCCTAAAAACTAAACAAGGTAGATCGAAAAGGGCAAAGATTTTGAATCAAAATCTATGACGATCCTTAATAGACCCAATGGGACTGGACCTAAGGTGGTCTGGACCCATGGGTTCCGAACCTAATGGGGTCTGCCCGCAATCGGAACTTTAAATGAGATGTACTCAATAAAATAAATTTTTCTCATTTTCTAGTTTTTTTCTTATTTTTCAGAAAAATTTAGATAGAAAGATGGAAAACATGGCAATGGAGCTAAATCATTATTGAATAAAGTTAAGTTTTCCACTTTTTAAATAATTTTTCTTTTTGAGTGTGGTATAAAATTAAATTGCATTTAGCTCCTTTTTAAAAATTTAATTAAAATTTTGTCAAATATGAAACATTTTTAGAAAAATGTTACATTTTGGTGATAAGTATAAAAAACGTACTGTTTTAGGTGATGTGCATAAAACAGTACTATTTATAAAAAACAGTACGAATGGCAACCCTACTCCCGATATTCACATAAATCTCTAAAATTTCAAGAAAATAGAAAATATTTTATTTAAATTTTGTTTGTGTGTGTTTAACGCGTACTTTAATAACCCACTCAAATAATCACACCATTTTTGGACTAAGGCCACATATGAGGCATTCCACACCAAATGTCCCGCTACAGAAAAACATATGTCCCGTAAATTTCTGAATAGGTTGTTTGGATAGCCCTATATGGAACTAAGAAAATTTCGTTTTTGGTTTTTCTAATTTTCAAAAACTGGGCTTAGAAGGCATGGTCAAATATTGGAAAAATGGTAAAATTTGAGGCGAGTTGTCTTGATTAAATATTTATCACATTAAAACGGAATGCACCACAATCTTAAAAATTTCCATTCTTATATAGTTTTGTATGGGCTATCGAATAAATTTTTTTTCTTTAGAAAATTTTCAGAACCCGTTCGGAAATTTTCCATTTGTTAAAAAAGTCAATTTATCAAAAATCCGGCCACTTTTTTTTCTTTTTTTTAAATTTTTTTTCAAGTTTAGATGTTTGTCCATCCACACAAAAAAATAAGAAATGTATTTTTCGTTTTTTTTTCGAGAAAATCGCATTTGAATTTTAAATTTCATAACAATTTTGTAATTTGCTTGTATTTTCTTGTTTTAACGTGTCGAATGAGTAATATTCATGCAATTAATATTACTCATTCGCAACGTTAAAACAAGAAAATACAAGCAAATTACAAAATTGTTATGAAATTTAAAATTCAAATGCGATTTTCTCGAAAAAAACGAAAAATACATTTCTGATTTTTTTTTGTGTGGATGGACAAACATCTAAACTTTAAAAAAAAATTAAAAAAAAGAAAAAAAGAAAAAAAGTGGCCGGATTTTTGATAAATTGACTTTTTTAAAAAATGGAAAATTTCAGAACGGGTTCTGAAAATTTTTCAAGGAAAAAAAATTTATTCGATAGCCCATACGAAACTATATAAGAATGTAAATTTTTAAGATTGTGGTGCATTCCATTTTAATGTGATAAATATTTAATCAAGGCAACTCGCCACAAATTTGACCATTTTTCCAATATTTGACCACGCCTCCTAAGCCCAGTTTTTGAAAAATTGAAAAACCGAAAACGCAATTTTCTAAGTTCCATATAGGGCTATCCATACAAGCTATTCAGAAGTTTATGGTACACGTGTTTTTTTTCGCTGGACATTTGTGGAATGTCTCATATGTATGACAAATTCGTCAGATATTCACATAAAGCGTATTTTTGGCAACAAATAGAAGCCGATTTCACTCAAATTAGGTTTGTGAGTGTTTTCTACACTTACTTAAGATTTGACAAAAGATAGACCCAGTCGGTCCATATTTAAACTTTGGACCCATTTTCCGGGAAACACTAATGTAGGGTATTATATAGTCGGTCTTTACCGACTATAACTTTCTTACCGACTATAACTTTCTTACTTGTCAAAAAATTATGACGGTAGATTCCACTACAAAAGATAGTTAAAACAACAAGTACATTTGTTGTTGTTTAGGCTTCCACTACATTTTACGGTTAACTCAACCAAAATTTTTGTTGTTTTTAACTATTGATTAACAACCACAAAAAAACGGTAAAAACAACTTCAAATTACAGTTGATTTTACTGTAACTCAAGTTGTCGGAATTTTTTTATTAACAAAAAAAAATAAATTTCAAGACGTAAAAATTGTTAAAATTGTTGGGTAATAATTCCTGTTGTATCTGGCACTTCCAAATCGTTCAATACATCCGTTTTTCTAGTTTTTTTTATAGACTAAAAACAACTACATAAAACAACTGTTACTACAATGTATTTATTATACAAACAAGTGAGAGTGTTAAATTCGGCTGTTCCGAATCTATTATACCCTCCAACATGTAAAAAAATTAAAAAAAAAAAAATGACAGGGGCGTTGTTTTAAGGGGGGGGGCAAGGTAGGGGGTGGGGTCGGTGAGCTGGGGTGACTCCTTGGCCCTTACGGTATATGTTTACAAGTTTATTTTTGTCTGCTTTTGTGCACAAAGTATTATAGTTTTATAATTATTTAAATTATTTTTTTATCCACGCTCTTAAAAGAGGGGAGGGGCAAAAAAAGCGACATTTTTAAATCCCCTGGGTCCAAGCGCAGGACTATAAACTTCTACGATCATAAAAATGTCTCATTTGATTCATAAAAATACATAAAAACGTCAAAAAAATTTGCATTTTTAAGAGGTTGGTTTAGTTCTTCAAGGGGAAACTTTTTTCCCCTGCTCCGATTTGGCCCATTTCCGAACTTAACCTGCCATAAGACATATTTCTGTCAAACTTAAGGGGTCTAGCTTATTTATCTTGGACTGCATCGTGTTAACTACAGACGGACGGACGGACGGACATCGCTAGAATGTCTTAGAATCGATCACTGATCAATAAAATATATACTTTATGGGGTCCCCGACCGATATTTCGATGCGTTACACACGGAATGACAAAGTGAGTATACCCCCATACTATAGTTGGAGGGTATAAAAATAGTTGTTTGAGATTTTTCATACAAAAACAACTGAAATTGTAGTTGAAACAACAACTACTAGTTACTACACAAATGACAGTCGTGTATTAACTTGAAAAATTTTCTAAGTGTAAATTATACTCGTTTGTTGTGTCACATTAAAAAAATATGGATAAAGATAATTCAAAAGTGCAAAAAAAACAAGCCTATTATTTCATACTACACTCAAAATAAAAAGTTAGTAAAAAAATAACTTTAAGTTAAAAATAACTTTTAACCCCAAAGATTTAACGTAACATTTTTGTAAAAATGCTGGCAGGGTATTTAAGATTCAGTACAGCCGAATTTAACACTCTCACTTATTTTTGTTCATTTAGTTTCATCAAGTGTTTTGTCTAATTATTTTCAAACATAAATATTTATTTACACAAATTTGATTTAATTATTTTTTACACCTAAAGGCAATAATTATTTTTTTTTGGTTTTTATTTCGTAAATTTATGTTGAGAGAAGAGTTCATTGCCATTTTATGTATTGTCATGTTAACAAACATAGACAGATAGATATTCTATAGATTCTTGGATATTTTTGGAATAGACTTTAGACATTTTACTATCAAATATAAAAAAATTTATGATATTTGAAAGTACCAGTCAATGATTGATGTTCCTTCATTATAGACTTTATGATAATAATTAATAATTTGTTTTTGTTGTATTTTTAAAATATGATTTAAGTCTTTTTTTTTAAGTGATTAATGGCATAATTATGTTTATATTTATTTATATTTTTTTTTTTTTAAATATGTGCTATTTTTATACTTATCGTAATTTAAATATTTTTCAATGATAACAAGGAAGAAAGCTATATTCGGCTGTGCCGAATCTTTAAATACCCTCCACAATGTTAACCAATGCACTATGGTTTCGCGGACGACCTTTGTTGGCCAAAATTCAATTTTCTCAAAATTGATTTTATAGAAAGTCGTAAACACTTACAAACAACAGAAAACATATTTTATTTTTGTACAAACTCATTTACCGTTCAAAAACAAATTTAGCTAAAAATAAAAAAAAAGTATTTTTTTTAAATTTTTTCAATTAATTTTTTGAGTTTAAATACAAAAATTTTTGTATAATATTAATTATATATTATACATGGAAAACAAAAAAATTATAACAATTTTTTCCACAAAACCTATTTAAAACCAAAATTTTTTCCATTTTTGTAATTTTGGCCAAGAAAAGTGATAATCGGAACTATAGTGCAATGCAAATATTTAAAAAACAAAAAAAATATTTTATAAATATGTATGTATGAAAATTATATAAAAATTATATAAAAGCAACCACGTGGCACGTGTATGACACATACTACGTATTTTTAACTTCTTTTTATACAAATAACAACAAGCCAAACAACCATCAACAACTACATAAACGCGCTGCCACGCCATATCATAGAGGTTTATATTGAAACTCACCTCAATTGCTCATAGCTTCTTAACCCCTGAACCGATTTTGCCATAATTGGTACCAAAATAACCAGAAGAACGTTGAGAACAATAAAATATGAACATATTTACAATTTAATTGGAATATGTCAACCATAAGCCACGATAAATCATTTTAAAATTTTGGCTTAAATTTCTGGTGCCTCGCCCCATTGTGCGATTCCGCCCAAATTTTTTGTGAGTGTTAGGAATGATAAAATTACATTAAATTCAAAGTTTCGTTTACATTCATTCAACAGGTGCCAAGTTATAGCAATTATTTTGCGTAAAATTCACATTTTCACTCATCAAAATTTACATTTTCACTCATAACTTTTAAAATACTTAACCGATTTAAAAAAAAAATCCATCAGATTCTGCCTAGGAGAATTACGCAACTTTTGGTACCCCAGGCGTTTAAATCGGTTCTGGATTATAGCCAAAAACGTGATTTCAACAGACAGACAGACAGACGGACGGACAGACAGACAGACAGACAGACAGACGGACATCGCTAGATCGACTTAGAATCGATCAAGGATCATTAATATATATACTTTATGGGGTCCTAAACCAATATTTCAATGTGTTACATACGGAATGACAAACTTATATATACCCTCTATCACTAGAGTGGAGGGTATAAAAATGGCAATGGACACTTTTTTAGTGATTTTAGTTTTTTTTTTACCGTAAACAAAATAAAATTGTTCAAAAAATCTGACTAGAAAATGAGCGTGTTCAGCAGAGAAACCTGCTACTCAACAGTTGAGATGTAGCATGTTTTGATTAGTTGATTCTGCTGAACGCAATTTTTTTATGAATGTTTTAAAATATTGGAATAAATGATTGTTTTTTATATTTTCATTTATTTTATCTGTGGAAATTACTTTTTTATGATATTTTTGTTTATTTCCTTAAATAACGTCAAAAAAAAGAAAAAATTTCAATAAAACAACTTATTTATCAGTTTATATCAAATGTAGCATAATTTTTTAACGCTACCAGTGATGAGAAGCGCTCACTCAACATGTTGACTGAAATGTCAAAAATTAAACCGTTCAGCAGAATGTTGAGGAGCAGCTGGGTAGCAGCTTTCTCTGCTGAACGTACCCAATGTTCTATTAAAGCTGAATTCACAATGATGAAGTACTCTGTGCCAGAGAGTTGATTTTGTTTCTTACACATTTTTTGTATGATGTCTTCTCTATTTTTAGAGATGGTAGTCTGTAGTACAGAGTACACACAAAAAAAAAAAATTTCAATTTCAATAAAAAAATTCACGAATTCAATAAATAAATTAACTAAAAAAGCCGCGGTGAAGATTTTCACGAATTTAATAAACGCATTTGTAAGTCGTTTGCTGAAAATAATTTCAATAAACAAATTTCAAGATTCAATAAAAAAGTTTATTGATTTATTTTTTTTTAATATTTTTTTTAGAACTAAAGAAAAAAAAATTTTTTTTATTTGTTTTTTTTTTTATTATTTATTTTTATTTTATTATTTAATTGTTTTCTTTATTTCTTACTTTTTCTCAATTTATTGTTTCCATTGAGCATTGAACAGCATACCTCCTGTTTAGAATGCTGGCGGTCTAACTAACTGAGCTACAGCATGACAACAAGTTTTAACGCATAAAATCAATTTGGTTTTAAATAAAAGTAAACAAGAATTCTGAAACACTCACATAATTTTGTCAGTAATGGTAACAGAAAAAATTCTCAATTGAAATTAACAAAAGAAAAAAATACTGACTAATTTAGTTGAGTTTTTTTTTTAAGTTATTACTTTATTTGAAATTACTATGTGTGAAAAAAAGAAACACAACAAAACTTGCCGACGGAATGAGTTGAACATAGTTTTTTTTTAATTTCAATAAATTTTTTTATTGATACAATAAAAAAATTTATTAAAAATATTTTTATTTTTAATAAACGTGTTTATTAAAATTTTCTTAAATATTTTTTTTCTGTGTACTCTAAGTAGGTATATTTTAGCTCGAGGTAATTTTTCTATACTAAATAAAACCATGATATTCGTGTAGAACAATTTGGGTTTAAGAAAACCTTTTCTATCTCAAAATCTGAGACTTTTCCTATACGAAAAATTTCTGAGAATCTAAGACTTTTTCTGTTCAAAAAAAAAGTTTCAGAATCTGAAACTTTTTCTACACGAAAAATGTTGAGTTATCTCCGATCAAACCTCACAGCAGTCTTAATTGCTCATATGATGAGGTAGAAGATATGTCGTTTTGGATGGAGCTCCGAAACAAGGGCAACTGGTTATATAAAATATTTCGAAACACCTCAGCACATGTGAAATGCTCAAATTTGCAACAAACCATCATACAACTTCCACAACAAGGTATATTCTCTCTAAAAGAAGAATGCACGGCCAGAATAGACGAAATCACCCTTGTAGCTACACATAATATACGGAGTGCTCGAAATAACGAGTTTCACACTTTTCTAACAAAAGACATAAGCCCAGATGGAAATGGCGTCACTAAACCGATTGGCAACGTCATCATTGACCATAGCAAAGAGATTGCCGAACTACAAAGGCATATTGGAGATTTAAAAAAAGAAGACGTTAAATTAAGAGGACTGACGTTTCATCATATAAGCGGACATGCTGCGTTAGGAGTATCTACTATCATTATAATGATTATACTGGTGTATGGCTGTTATCAACTTACTCTACGTAGAAGACTGTTAGCTATACAATTCACTGGCGGCCGGCAGAATGTTCAGAATTGAACATAAATATTTTAACAATAAAATATTTTATTATTTCTAATTTATTTTTAATATATTCCAGATGTCATCTGCAGTTTTGTTAAATTTTAAGAATTTTCCAAATAGTTTTATGACACTTCTCAGTAAGAAATGCAATAAAACCCTCACTTGAGAAACAGATTTTATGACCTGCTGTCATAAATACTATTGATTGGTACGCTGTGCATTTATCAGGAAAAACCATCCGTGGGGTTAACTGATAACATGCATTGCATGTGTATGTACAATGTGTTTGTACATTACATACATATGCAGCATAGTTTTAAGGATTTTGAGTTTAAGAATTTTAGTGTAAGTTATTTTATAAAACATTTTAAATAAATCAGTTACGAAAAAGAACTATACGAATACGGTCTCTTTATTTGAGTGCGGGTGAACAATGTGTCAAAAGCTCTTCCTAAAGATGAACCAAACGGTTCACATTTTGTTTCCACAAAAAAAATGGCGGAACTTTGGTCATACCTTTTTGTTTTGTGTTCAAAAAAAAATATTCTATATATATAAAAGAGTTGGGTGAGTGAGTGACTGACTGACTGATTCATCATCGTCCAGCCCAAACCGCTGAAGCTAGACACTTGAAATTTGGACTGTAGGTTCACCTCCCGGAATATAGATCCACTAAGGCTGGATTTTTGCCAGTGTTGATTCTAAGGGGGTAAAAAGGGTAAAAAACTGTACTTTTGGTACTTTTTATATCTCCCGAAATAATGGTCATAGAGACTTGAAATTTGGACTGTATGTTCACCTCCTGGAACATAGATCCACTATGGCTGGAGTTTTGCCAATGTTGATTCTAAGGGGGTAAAAAGGGTAAAAAACTGTACATTTGGTACCTTTTATGTTTCCTTAAATAATGGTCATAGAAACTTGAAATTTGGAATGTAGGTTCACCTCCAGGAGTATAGATCCACTAAGGCTGGAATTTTACCAATGTTGATTCTAAGGGGGTGAAAAGGGTAAAAAATTGTACTTTTGGTACCTTTTATATTTCCTTAAGTAATGGTCCTAGAATCTTGAAATTTGGAATGTAGATTTACCTCCCGGAAAATAGGTTGGGTTTTTGCCAATGTTGATTCTAAGCGGGTAAAATGGGTAAAAAAGTGTACTTTTGGTACTTTTTATATTTCCTTAAAAAATGGTCTTAGAGACTTGAAATTTGGACTGTATGTTAACCTCACGGATAATAGATCCCCTAAGGCTGGATTTTTGCCAATGTTGATTCTAAGGGGGTAAAAAGGGTAAAAAACTGTACTTCTGGTACCTTTTACATTTCCTTAAATAATAATCCTAGAAACTTGAAATTTGCAATGTAGGTTCACCTTCCGACAAAAAGCTCCACTTAGGCTTGGTTTTTGGCCAATGTTGAGTCTACGGGGGTAAAATGGGTAAAAAAGTGTACTTTTGGTACTTTTTATTATTTACTGAAATAATGGTCATACAAACTTGAAATTTGAAATGTAGGATCCTTTGCTAAAAAAAAAAAAACAATATGTAAAGGTACTTTTTGAAAATTTTGATTCTAAGGGGGATAAAAGAGGTAAAGTTGTACTTTTGGTACTTTTTTTATTTCTTACAATTATGGTCATAGAAACTTGAAATTTTGAATGTAGGTCCTTCGGTGAAAAAAACATTCTGGAAAAAGTACTTTTTGGAAAATGCGTTTCTTAGGGGAAACCTTTTATAAAAGTACCTTTTATAAAAAGTACCTTTTATAAAAAGTACCTTTTATAAAAAGTACCATTTTTAAAAAGTACCTTTTATAAAAAGTACGTTTTTTAAAAAGTACCTTTTATAAAAATTACATTTTATAAAAAATACCATTTATAAAAAGTACCTTTTTACAAAAAGTACCTTTTATAAAAAGTACCTTTTATAAAAAGTACCTTTTATAAAAAGTACCTTTTATAAAAAGCACCTTTTATAAAAAGTACCTTTTATAAAAAGTACCTTTTATAAAAAGTACCTTTTATAAAAAGTACCTTTTATAAAAAGTACCTTTTATAAAAAGTACCTTTTATAAAAAGTACCTTTTATAAAAAGTACCTTTTATAAAAAGTACCTTATATAAAAAGTACCTTTTATAAAAAGTACCTTTTATAAAAAGTACCTTTTATAAAAAGTACCTTTTATAAAAAGAACCTTTTATAAAAAGTACCTTTTATAAAAAGTACCGTTTATAAAAAGCACCTTTTATAAAAAGTACCTTTTATAAAAAGTACCTTTTATACAAAGTACCTTTTATAAAAAGTACCTTTTATACAAAGTACCTTTTATAAAAAGTACCTTTTATACAAAGTACCTTTTATAAAAAGTACCTTTTATAAAAATTACTTTTTATAAAAAGTACCTTTTATAAAAAAATACCATTTATAAAAAGTACCGGTAGCAATGGCCCAAGAATCTTGAAATTTGTAATGTAGGATCATTTGGTAAAAAAACATTCTGGAAAAAATACTTTTTGAAAATTCCGCTTCTTAGTAGGGTAAAATGGCTAAAAAAGTGTACTTCCGGTAATTTTAATATTTTCTGACGTAATGGTTCTAGAAACTTAAAATTTTGGATGTAAAATTCTTCGGTGAAAACCACAGTTTTAATTAATTTTAACTAAACTTGAACTAAATTGTTTTTTAAGAAATATGTCTTAAAAATAAAGATACGATTCTTAGATTTCTGGAAAATTTCTTTGGCAGCAAGAATTTTTTTCCTAATATTAAAAAAATCCATTTAAAGAAAACTATGAACTAATTATAAGTAGGTTAGGTTAGGGTGGCGGTGTACGATTTACACCTCGCATAGACCTTTTGGTCCATAGCGATACCACAAAACTTTTTTCTTTTTCGCTAGCGGCGCAAGTTAAACACGTTCAAAGTCATTGCGAATCTCTTTAATATTCTAAGATACATTCGCGTTATATCCTCCAAAGTATTAAAGCTTATCTGACCAGTAATCGATCGGCGACTTCTTGCCACCGCTGGACAGTGACAAAGTATGTGTTCTATCGTTTCATCCACTCCTGGTGAGCCGCATCTTTTACAACTGGCGTCCGGGATGAGTCTAATATTCTTAGCATGAATGCCGATGAGACAGTAACCAGTTATTATTCCCGTCAGAGCTCGACATTCCCTTCTCGTAATAATTATAAGTAAATGAACTAAAATTTTTTCCTCATAGTTAAGAAAATTTCTCATTTTTAAGTTAAATTTAACTAAATTTTAGGAAAATTCATGATAAATTTTCAAAGACATTTTTTCCTTAATTTTAGTTATGTCTTTTTTTCAGTGTAAGACAAATGCTCCAAAAAGTCAATCGCAACTTTTTTCAAACACTGATAAAAAAAATAGAATAAATTTAAGACGGTTTACCTAGGGTTGCCATTTCCATTTTGAGAAAAAGAGGACGCCAACCTCAAAAAAGGAGGACATTTGACCCAAAAAAGAGGACAATTTTTTTTTAACAAATTAATTTAAAAAAAGTAAACTGCGCGACATAATATGCAAAAAAAAATTCATTTTTATTAAGGAAACAATTTTCATTTCCACTAAAAAAAATCACAAAAATACATAAAAGAAAATCTCCAATTTTATTTCAGAAAATACCAAATATATTTCAAAAGTTTTTAAATTTTAAAAAATTTTTAACTATATTTCCAAATATATATGAGAAATTTTCAATTATATTTCAGAAATATTCATTTTAAACTAAAAAATGTTTGGTTATTTTAAAAAAATGTACAATTATAATTCAAAAATTTTCAATTGTATATCAGAATTTTCTAAATGGTTTTCAGAAAATTCCATTTGTATTTTAAACATTTCCATTTCAAAATTTTCTCAATGATTTTAAGAAAGTTTCTTTTGAATTTAAATAATAGTACGTTCAGATTGGCCTTGAAACCCCGTTTAACGAGGTTTCGTGCCAAACCTCATTTGAAAATACGTATTTTCCCTCACAAATTGAAACCTTTTTGTAGTGAGGTTTCAACGAAAGTACGATCGAAACCTTTTAAATTTCATAATTCTACGTATTTTTACCACTGTGCAACAATAAGAAACAGAGAAAATGGGAAAATGACAAAAATAAAAAAATAAATAAATCAATTTATTCATAAAATTCTTCAAAATATTTATTTATTTGGTATTAAAAAAAATAAAACAGCCTAAAAAAATAATTTCTGCGTTGTTTAAATCGTTTTTAAAGATATTGTTTTTGTTCTAGTTTCCGAAAACTAGATAAATGTCAAAATTGGCGTGTGTGAACGGTCGAGTTTTAAAATTGAAAATACGAGTTTTCAACGCGGTTTCGAGGTAAGTGTGAATGTACTATAAATTCAATTGGAATTTTAGATAATTCAATTGTATTTCAGAAATGTCCATTTTTATTTAAAAATTATCTAAATGTTCAAATTCTGATTAATTTTTATTAAAAAATAAAAATTGTTGTACTCGACCTTTAAAATATTATATATTGAGTAGATTTGTTGTTCTAGCTCGAGGTCATTATTTCCTTTACTAAGTCCCAATTCACAACAGGCAATTTTAATTGCGGCAATTTTTGTGTTTCTCTTTTGAACTTGCCGTATATGTTCAGACACTGGCAATTCTTTTCGGCAATTTCAAAAAGGAATATGAAAATACTCTATAGAGTGAGAGTTGCGAATGAAAAAACAAAACGAATTGCCAGTACGAGCAAGTTTTTTCCCCTTTCCATTCCTCTTACCTCTCTCTCCTATAAACTAAGAATTGCGGCAATTAAAATTGCCCTGTATAAATTGGGACTAATTAAAACTATGATATTCTCATATAATAATTTCAAGAAAATTATTTTTGTGTTTTAAATTTATTTATGTTGGTAATTTTTTGCAACACTTTATCGACACATGTATCGGGATTTGTCTGTTTTTAATATTTGTTGGTTGGTTAGCTAATGATCGTGACCTTACTACGATGGTACAATTTTCATCTTCTAATTCCCAATGGGAATAGAATCGAATATTTAGTTTTATTTTAGTTTGATCATAAACGATTGTCATTAAAGACCCTTTGCTACTTGTAGTATAGGGTTTTTATTTTTGCTAAATAATCTTGATAATGGAATCTGACAAATACCGAAACACGTGTCGATTAAGTCTTGCAAAAAATTACCAACATAAATAAATTTTAAACAGAAAAATAACACAGTGCAACACCTAAAATCGGAATGGGATGAAACCAAAAGCAAATGAAAGTTGACATATTCCATAACAAACCCCTCAAGGCTTTTTTCTAGTTCAGAGCTAGATTTTGTTTTACAAGCATTTGAAGTTAGTGCACTTTTATTATAATTATAATAATAAATGCTTGAAAACTGTATTAGTGGCGAATGATTAATATTGTAATTGCCTTTAAATAACAATCATACGCAACGGTGTCCAGTGATGTATATTAATAATTGGCTTTAAATAACAATCATACGCAACGGTGTACAGTGATTTATTTTAATAATTTGGCTATTCAGTAAATAGGTACTGGACCGATTGCAGCAAAATTCATACCAGTCATAGCTGAAGTAATTTTGAGCTTAAGTTTGGAAACTGGACCCTTCATGTCCAATAAGGGCACCACCAGGGGCCTTTAAAGTAGGACATGTTTTGTACACAAAAACTTTAAATGCTTTAAAATCACCAACTTTAAATGCGTGTAAAATAAAATCTAGCTCTGACCTAAAAAAAGGCCTTGAGGGTTTTGTTATGGAAAACGTCAGCTTTCATTAGCTTTTGGTTTCATCCCATTCCGATTCCGAAAGTTCGATTTTGTATCACTGTGTAATTTTCTTGGAAATTATTATATGAGAATATCATAGTTTTAATGACCTCGAGCTAGAAAAAAACCTACACAAAACATAATTATCTAAATGCTGTTAAAAAAATTTCATTTGTATATCAAAATTTTCTGCAAAGCATTTGAAAAATTTTAAATAGAAATAGACATTTCTTAAATACCCGACTAAAAATAAATATACAGGTCCATATATAATTTGAAATTGAGCCATATATAATTTAATATGGCACAACACGTATTTGGATAAAATAAGAATTGGTGGATCAAAATAGCTTAAAATTTGTTATATTAGATTAAATATGATCGTTTTTGATCCGAATATTGGGTTTATCTAATTTGATAAAATTGTATATAATTTTATATCATAAGATAAAATATGTAGAATTTTGCATAAAATATTTTTTTTATCTCATAATTTTCAAATTTATCCCAAGTTTTTTCGGGAAATGCAAAAAAAAATTGCCAAAAAAAAAAAAAAAATTTGTGTCCGGGACTTAGAAATTAAAAAAAAAAAACAAAATTTAAAAAAAAAAATCCTAAAACTTTGTTAATAAATTTTTACTTCAAAACGCAAAAAATGTACCAAAAATATTTTTTATCCAGGACTTAGAAAATATTACAAAACTTTTTCAGGACTTGTAAAATTTTTCAAAATTTGGCTAAATTTTTTTTTTTGTTTAAATCATTTTTAATGAAATTCTTAACTCCAAAACGCAAAAATTATTTGTGACTGGAAATTTTAAAAAAATTTCTCGGGACTTAGAAAACTTTTTCCCCCCGATTCGGAACCATATATATATGTGTATCTCATCTTGTATGAGGTCAGACATGGTGTTGTATATCATATATTTATTTATCTAATATTGTATGAGGTCATTCATGGAGTCATATAAAATATTATATGCAACATCTAATTTAATAAAGCTTTATATATTGTATGTGGAGCAACACATGATTCGACATCCTTTTGTATGGCACCATATTTTGGGTGTAAAACTTAATACAAGATACATTCACATATAATTATGTAAAGTACTGTGTATGGCCGTATGTAAATATATTAAATAATGTTTCTATATCTAAACTTTTTTAGTCGGGTATTCTTAATTGGAATTTTCTGAAAAGCATTTAGATATTTTTGAAATATAAATGGACATTTTTTAAATTAAATTTGAAATTTCTGAAACGGATTTTTCTGAAAAGCATTTAGAAATTTTTAAAATACAACTGGAAACTTTTGAAATACAATTGGAAATTTCTAAAACACAAATGGAATTTTTGGAAATTCAAACGAATTTTCTTTTTATTTTTTTTTTTTAAATTTGTAATGGAAATTTTTGAAATACAAATCTTTTTTTGGAGAGCAAACTTTAACAGCTGATAAGAATTGATGCTAACGTAGTTATTTTCGCACTACCTAGAGTGAATTTTTACTCGAAATATAATTAATTTAAAGCGTTTTTTTTTTTAATTTTTGTCTCAAAAAGTTGACATTACTGCTGATAAGCGAAAATACGGCGATGAAAATAATTCAAAAGTTTAAAAGTCATAAAAAAAAATGTTATGGGGAAAAGTGCAAAAAGTAGGACAACTCCGGACACTTTCTAAAAAAGAAGTAGGACTGCCCCGGACGCCCTAAAAAAGAGGACGGTGTCCGGGGAAAAGAGGACGGATGGCAACCCTAGGTTTACCTAAAATGTTCCACCGTTCTGTTAACAACCTTTTATGCTCGTTTTGGCTGAGATCTGTTTGAAATCACGGTAAAAGAGCTAAGTTTTTGTAGTTTGATATAAAATAAGACTTTTAAAAAAGTACTGTTTTTATTTGCAATGTACTGTTTTTTGAGACCAAATGTACTGTTGCTCCATATTTAAAATCTGGTAACCCTAATCGGGAGGGTGGTTTGTAGGGGGCTACAAGAAAATCTGGTCCTATTCTTTTAATTTGGAATGATGATTTGCGAATACAAAACACGTTTACCTGCCAAATTTCGAAAGGATACCTAGTAAAATACGGTTGTTAGGGGCATTTGACCCATATTTAAAGGGGACGTTTGTATGGGGGCTAGGTCAAAACATGGACCGATTCCAATTTCAATAGCGTTCGTCCTTGAGTCAAAAGAAGCTAAAGTTTCAAATTTGAAAATTTTTCTCGTATATTTGTTTTATTCAAAAGTTTAATTCAAATGGCTAATTTTAATCTGAAACATATCAAGTGTGTGGCAATCGAAGAAGTGCTGATGTTGAAAGCGTGGCATCTTCCGAAATCTGTAGACATTTCCACTTAGCCTGTGTTGTCAATTGATTTTTTTTTTTTAGATTTTCCCATTGTACAACAACAATTATTATTTCTCAGAAATAATATGGACTCAAACCGAACTAAATAAAATTCAGTTATAAAATATAACAATCCAACAATATAAAAACACAATTACAGCAATTCAATTTTATTTAAATCAAACGACACATAACACCACAAATACAATGTACGTGTCTTTTTGTTAATTTTTTTTTTTAGAATTTATTTAAAAACTGAAATTGAACGGAAATATTTTAAAAAACCCTTAGCTAATAAATTTACATAATGGATTCATGTTTTTAATTCGTGTTAGAAAATTATTGAAAATTATTTCTTTTTACACACACTATCATGTATTTTTAAAAAAAATTTAAGTGCAAATTGCAGAATTATAGAATTATGCAAAAGTGATTACATAAGTAGCTAAAAATAATTTTTAAAAAAAGTTTTTTAAATTTTTTAGAACTTTAACAAATTCAATGATTGTTATTGTAGGAACAGTTTCTTTGCCATTTTATTGTAGAAAGGTTTGTTAAGTGTCATTATTTAAAACAATTTTTTAAATTTGTTTGGAAAGAATTGTTAGTAAAAAATAAAAGATTCGGCTGCCTAAAATATATTACTGCTGGTTCCAGATTTGAGGGATTCATATCTACCGGTAAGCGTTACTAAAAAAATCTAAATGAGTAATTCGTGATTTTGTTTTTGTTCTCTTAATTTTACTGCATCCTCAAGAGTGCTCTTTGGGTGCGTTTTGGTATGATATAAAAAAAAGCTGCATTGCCAAAATCTTGATTTGTTTTGCTGGGGCACTTACACGTTAAAGAATTTTCGGTAATGAAAAATTCTTTTTTCCATCTTTGCGGCTTACATAAACATTCAACAAGAAATTGTTTTTTTTCCAATATTTACTTTTTCACCATAAATATTTTAATTTGTTAAATTAGCATTTACACAAATATGTACAGTGCAGTGCAATGGAATTGCAGTATAATAGCATCTAAATTTTTAGTTAGTTTCACGAGTTGCTGATTTTGAAAAAAATACGCCCTCCCCCCCCCCCCCTAAGCAAGTAGAGAAATGTTCAGGAAAAAATTTTGGGCGAAAAATAAATTGGGTTCGGTCTTACATTTCACCCCTCAAGGGTCGACTCTAATAAAAAACTCTCCAAAAAAAATATTATATACTATATACTTTTATATTGGAGTCCAATATAATTGGACAGTACTGTTGTGTGTTTTTGTCACACAAGTCAACAAGTTTTCACTTGCAAGTTAGATTTTTTTTAAAAACAAAATTCTTGCCAACTTAATTTCTACTACATATTAGGGCAATTCACGTCAGAACTCCTATAAATTTAATAAAATAAAATTTCCCTCACAGTTTAAAACAAACTTATTTCAAATGTATCACTTAAATTCAATGTTGGCATGTTTTTTTTACAAAAAAAATTAATGGAAGTTTGTAATTTGTTTGGTTTTTGTTAATGAAAAATCGTACTCCAAATGCCTCCCCGAAGTCTCATAAAAATAAAAAAAATCTTTGGGCACCCACATCGTGGATTCAACCGCGATGACTCCCAATAGGAACTTTCTGAAACCCTTTCGTATAGTATAGTTTTTTGGCGATTTTTATTTAATCCGCGATGTGGGGATTTTTTTTTTTTTTGATATTTATAGGACTTCGGGGGAGGCATTTGGAATGCAGTCCAAAATAAAAGAGCTTGGCCCGTCCAAATAGGTACCAATATTTCTTATGGTCACAGGATGAAAAGTGAATTTCTTCAAGGGGTTTTCGCGAAGTTACGTGTTTACTAACTTTCGAAAGGCAACTCTGATGCTACTGAAGCTTGTCATATATATTTGTCGTTCCCCTGGTCTGGTTGGTATTGAATAGCAAAATCGGTCCAGTGGTTCAAAAGTTATTAAGAAAACCGTGAATTTTAGATTGGTTTCACCTAAATTCACGTATTGAAAAAACCGTTAAACCAGCTTTAAAGACATTGATGAGTCAGAAAAATATTTTACAAAGTTTTTTGTCACTCGCAAATATTTTTTCACTAAAACAAAAAAGACTTACACTCGAAAAAAGTTTTACACTCAAAAAAAAATTTTTGTCAACTTATTTTTTTCAAAAATGACTAAAAAAAGTTTTTTTTACTCAAAATAAAGTATTTCTAAACAAAATTGTTAATTTTTTCACGTTAGAAAATTAACTTTCACTTTAAAATGGCATTGGGCATTTAAAAGGATATTCTTGGATTCGGCCAAGTCGAATTTTAATTTTTCTACTTGTTTTTACATATTTTTTTCTTTTATTAAACAAATTAAACATTTTTATGTCAGAATGACTTCAAAGTCCTGCACTTTGATCAAGGGGTTA
The DNA here is from genome assembly GCA_963921195.1 of Pegoplata infirma. Taxonomy (NCBI): domain Eukaryota; kingdom Metazoa; phylum Arthropoda; class Insecta; order Diptera; family Anthomyiidae; genus Pegoplata; species Pegoplata infirma. The sequence continues at coordinate 108,240,184 of OY992537.1, forward strand.
AGAAAATTATAGTTTTACCGGTCCGTCCCCTTTTGTAGGTGTGGTCCGGCAACGTCCCCGCCGCACAGTGCCACATTTGGCCAATCTAGGACGACAAAACTCCAATTTTATATATATTGACTGGAAATTCGGTATACATGTTCGTTTTAACTTTAAAAACAACATTATGAAAAATATGGGAGGCCAGTTAACGGCCACGCCCACTTTTTAAAAAATTTTGAATTTTGGTTGTAATTTCTTTAAACTTGGTATATATACTCTCAACGACTGTAGAAATAATATCACAAAAAAGGGGGCGGTCAGACAACTGCCACGCCCACTTTTTAAAAAAATGTTTAAAAAATATGTAAAAACAAGGTTTAGATATCGACCCACTGTAGTCGGTGTCTCAGACGGTCGCAAAAGTTAGCCGTTGAAATAAGTACTACGGATATTGGTCAATATGTCTGAAAAAGTCCGGCGACCAATAGGGACCAAAAACAAAAGTTCTATTCCATCAAAAAAAATAAATATATAATTTGCTTCTCAAAAATTTTTATTATGTTAAAAATTTAATAAAAAAATAGAAAAAATTGTTTAAAAAAAGAAGAGATATGACTTAAAGCCTTTAAATATCCTTTAAAATAGTGTATAAATATCTTTTTTTGTTAAAAAGTTACAACCGTTTAAAATCGCCTTAACTAATGCGAAATAATGAACACAACTTACAGGATTTTACAAGATGCAACTTTACGCACCCACATCTTAATAACGAACAGAATTATCGTTCTTATATGAGTATTACCGTGCTATTAGGAATGTTTTATAATACATACAAACAAATCATAAAAATCGGGGAACTTTTTTTTTTATTTTTTGTCGTGCTAGATTGGCCAAATGTGGCGCTGTGCGCCGACCCCATAAAAACGCTCTTTTAAATTTGTTCACATTTTAGTGTGCATTTTAGCAAAATTGCTAAAAGTAAATACGTGTTTAGTATATAAATATATAAATATTTTTTTTGTAAGTTTTTATACGTTTTTTATATTTTTAGCATTTTTTTCGATAATACCGGTACGTACCGGTATTGACGTTTCGGTATCGGTAATACCGTAACCGATTCAACTCAAATACCGTAACCAATACCGATACCGAAATAAATAAAAAAAACGATACCAATACCGATATCGATACCGTTATTCGTTTCGATTGCCAACCTTGCTTAAATTTATTCAGTGAAAAAAATATGTGAAATAAAAATCATATTAAATGATTTTTTTTTAAATTCATCGCGTATGAAAGGTGTCACCCAAAAAATAAAAATTGCCAAAGTTTTTACTCTAAAAATGTAATGCCCAGTTTCTGTGTGACAAAAGCAGACGAATGACGTTCGTCATACAGAAACTGGTCCTAAGAAAATTTATTCAAACACACTTTGTCATCTGAATTAATCCTAAACCACAGACTAACACAGATGCGACAGTATGGTTAATTAACGAAAACAGGGGAAAACTAAGCGAGCGATTTTAGGGGGAAAAAGATAAATTTTCAGCTAGTTTTACTTAAAAATGCAACACTTTCTACTGTTTAAGAGTAAGTGAAACAATAACATAAATCTGGCATCCGTTTTTCTTATGGCGCATTATATTAGTTAACTCTTTCTAACACAAAATTGTAGAACAAAATGAAAAAAAATCATATGATTCAAGATTACAAATGTCAAAAAAGTATCGCATCTGTTTACTCTGTGGAAATAACTTATTATATTTTATGTTTGCATTGCAATTCCTCATTATCGAAAAGGTTAAAATTTCTATCGTGAATATCATTATGATAATGTGAAAGTGTTGTCTTTACAAATATATAAATTGTATTGTAAATTTACCCCCAAGTTTAGTTTTCTACATAAAGTTGATAATTACAAAACGTTCAAGTGGTTTGTACTTTTTAAATAAGTTAATTTAAAAAAAAAAAAAGTTGCAAGTTTTTTTTTTTTTTAAATTTTACGAACTACATACAGATGTAGTGGCCCCAAGGTTTTTCCTATAAATCCAATGACCTATTTTGATTTATTAACTATGTATACAAAAGTGTTGATTTTATGTGCTTTTTTTTTTTTGCTTAAAGTTGTATTTCAAGTGAGCAGCTATAAAAATATCAACATCACCATCATCAGTATCATCATGAATATTTAAATTTAATTAAGCGGTCATTCATCTGTAATACATCAAAGTTTTTTTGTTGTTTTTATACATATAGTAATTTGGTTAATGTATTTCTTGTATTTTTTTTTTATACCCACCAAACACAGTATGGGGGTATAGTCAGTTTGTTATTACGTGTGAAACGTAGGGAAATATCGGTCGAAGATCCCATAAATTATATATATATTGATCCATGATCGATTCTAAAACATTCAATGAATTTCCGTCCGTTTGTATATAACACGATGCAGTCCAAAATAAAAAACCACGAATATGTCTTATAATCGTCAGTAGGTTAAGTTCGTAAATGGGCAACATCGGCAAAGGGGACAAAAAGTCTTCCCTTAAAGAACTAAACCAACCTTTGAAAAACGCAATTTTTTTACATGTTTTCTCGTATTTTCGTTACACAAATAAAACATATTTATATCAGAATAATTTAAAGTACTGCGCTTGGGCCCTGGGGATTAGATTATGGCATTTTTTCGTCCCGCCCCCTTTTGTGGGCGTTTATATAAAGAATTAATTAATTTAAATAATTTTAAAATTGTTGTACTTCTTAAGTGCAAAAAGAATAACAAATGAATTTTTAAACATATATCGTGAGAAGAATCCCCCACTACCCCGCCAACCCTCTTTCACAAAAAACCCACCTGCAATTTTTTTTTATATAATTTTTAGCATGTTGGAGGGTATAAAAGATTCGGCATAGCAGAATTTAACACTCTTCTTGTTTTTATTTTACTTCTTTTCAATATAATTTCTTTGTTTTATGTAAAGGAGATGCAATTTTTTTATTATTCTGCTAAAAACATGACTATTTAGTCATCCATCTTAAGTAATTGTTTAATTTAAATAATTTAAGTGTGTGTTTTCGGTCCGATTCTTAAATTTTGTGAACCCATCAACAGTGTTGCCAGATTAAATTTAATTATATTGAAAATTCGTTATCCAAATACTAGGAAATAGAAGATAGGACCGGTTCGAAAAAAACAGTTACCATGTACCGCACTTAAGTTAAAAGCTTACTTACTGTATTATTAATTTTAGTTGGTTGTTAGATGATCGTGTAAAGAAAAATTACCTCGAGCTAGAATAACACTACCAAAAAATTTAAAAGCTTACCTTAAAAAAGATCCACACCCAAAATATTAGATTTTTAGATCGCCGTTTGCAAACGCCAAAATCGTTATTGTTCATAGATTTGCTATTTGATGTCCGATCTCTTTAAAAAAAATATTTAATTCTGCGGTAGACATAGGGGCCACCCTCGCGATAAATGTTGACAAATACATTTATTATGATTTTTTCCCTTATTTAATGCAATTTTATCAATACACTTAGAAAATTATTGCAGTTACCTACATGACGGTGGTTTGTGTAGTAAGTAGTAGTTGTTGTTTTCAACTACAATTTTAGTTGTTTTTGTATGAAAAATCTCAAACAACTTTTTTTGTAGTTGTTTTAAAAAATAAATACAAGAAATTACTACATTGTAGTAACAGTTGTTTTATGTAGTTGTTTTTAGTCTATAAAAAAAATATTTTTATAGAAATGTTTAGAAAAACGGATTTGTTGAATGAGTTGGAAGTTTGGGGTTCAGCAGGAACTATAACCAAGTAAATTATACCCACATTAATTTAATTTAAATTTATAAAATGTAAAATAACTAAACAATTTTACCGTTTTTAACGTTTTAGAAGATTTTTTTTGTTAATAAAAAAAAAAATTAGACAATTTGAGTTACAGTAAAAACAACTGTAATTTGAAGTTGTTTTTACCGTTTTCTGTAGTTGTTCATCAATAGTTAAAAACAACAAAATTTGTTGGTTAATTTAACCGTAAAATGTAGTAGACGCCTAAACAACAAAGGTAGTTGTTTCAACTGTCTTTTGTAGTGTAATCTACTATCATAATTTTTTGAGTGTAACACTAGTTTACAAAATCAAAAATTCTCTGCCCACGAACGTGACTATATTTTGTTTTTGTATTTTAGACCACTAAACTCAAATTTTTCACGGATTTAGTATTTGTGCCGAATCTTTGATACCATCCAACATGTACAAAAATTAAAATAAAAAATTTACAGGGCGTTTTTTTGTGGGTGTAGAGGGGGTTCGGCATTGTGGGTCACTTATTTTTAAAAATTAAATTATTACTCTTCTTACACTTAAGTAATACAATTTTATTATTGTTTAAATAATTTTTTGTTAAATCCACTCCCACCAAAGGGGACGGGACAAAAAAACTAATTTTCTTGTCCCCTGGGACCAAGTGCAGGACTTTAAACTTTTTCCGACATTAAAATGTTTTATTTGCTTGACAAAAGTATAATAAATCCTGTATAAAGTGCACCCAGAAAAGTTTTACAGTAACTATTTACGGTTATTCAAAAAGTTTTTAGTTAAAGTTGTTTTAGGGTCAGTCTTAGTGAAATCAATCAAAAATAGCTAAAAATGTTCGTGACCCCCTCCGATTTTGATGAAATTTGGTTTAGTTGTAACACTAAGTGATAAACTGACGCACACTTATTTTCACCCTCTAAGTAAACAGTGGGCGAAAACACGGAGGGTAAAAATTTCCCCCAAAATCTCCCAGTAGCGACACTTTGCACCGTAAAAACTTAATATCGTTGGTTCTATTATAGCTAGAAAGCCCATTTTTGGTTTGTTTTGAAGTTCATAATATGCTCTACAAGACCTACCATAACCAAAAAATTTTCGAAAAAAATAAGGGTTACCTCCCTTATTTTAAGGTCGTGATATACGGAGGAGAAAATGGGAAGGATGGTATCCCCCGATTTTTTTTTTACTTGATAGTCTTTTAGAGAAAGTCCTAAAGAATATACATATTCTAAAGTTTTGATGTTGGGACAACAATGAGATGGCTCAAAATCAAAATTTTTCACAATTTTTCCCAAAATCTCCAAATCGCAACACTCCTTAACCTTAAAAATTTAATATCATAAGTGCTTTTGTAGCTACAGAGCCTATTTTTTTGTTTTAATGCTTATAATACGCTCTACAACAGCGGTTACCAACCTTTTTGGCTCGCGTACCAATAATTTTAAATTTTATCATCCGCGTATCCCCTAACGAGGTTTTTGTTTTTGTTAAAGAAACTTCACATATAAATATTAGAGTTAATTCTGAAATTTTATATCTGCGGGTATTATAATTTTTTTGAAGGATTTCGGGGAGATCAAAACAATGATAGCATTTTTTTTGGAAAAATTATCGCTCCTTTGGGTGTAGAGATGGGCACATGAGCAGATTAGAGCGTGATTCACGTGAATCACGCGTGAGTGTGACTGAATTCAATTTTATTCACGTAATTGTGAGTGAGTGGAGAAAAAAATTGCGTGCGTGAGCAAGATTTTTAAGTGAGTGAGTGTGCGTGAGTCGATTATTTTGCATGAGTTTGCGTGATTTATTTTCTCTTTATACTTCCTTTCGTACCAAAAAAAGCAACAAAAAAATTATAAAATTTCAACTTAAGATTTCGTCCCGAAAAAAGCAAAAAAAAAAAAGTAAAATTTCGCTGAACTTTGAATTTTGCGGAAAATTTTGAAAGATTTTTGAAAATATAGTTTTTGAAATTTGTTTTGTATAAATAAGAGTTTTGTGAGTGTAAGTCAACGTGAGTGTGAGTAGAAAAATTATGCTCGTGAGTGAGTGTGTGTGATTCAAAAATGCCTGTCGTGAGCGTGAGTGAGAGTGAGTCAAAAATCACTCACGCGCCCATCTCTATTTGGGTGGTTAGTTCAATGCATCTGAAAACGCGGATTTTGAGCTGATTTTTCTGCAGATCAAAAACGGCTAAAGATATTGTAAATTTGATGTCACCAGTCAATTCTACCCCAAAAATTAAAACAACGGACGTTTTTTGAACTCTTAAAAAAAATTTTTATAATTTTTTAATTTAATTTGGGAATCATATTCGGAATCAGCATCGATTAACCTGAAAACAAGTGGTCAGATCTCAAAATATCATCCAAAAAAAATCGCAAAAAATGCTCTCTAAATTGCAAAAAATACGTTTTTTGTGAACTTTGACCTCAACTTTCTTGAAAACCTGACGTTATGGAAAACTTTGGAAGCCAGATGCCGAAACCATTTAAAGGTTAATCTAAAACGAATGTCCAAATTACTAAAATTTGGCGTACCCCCATGGACAGTTTCGCGTACCCCCTAGTGGTACGCGTACCATAGGTTGGTAACCGCTGCTCTACAAGACATACCAAAACCAAAAAATTTTCCAAAAAAAGGAATTGGTGCCCCCCTTATTTGAAGGTCGTGGCAAAGGGTGGAGGAAATGGGGGAAAGTATCACCCATTTCCTCCACCCTTTTGTGATAGTAATATTGTAGGGCATATTAAGAGCTTTAAAACAAGCAAAAATGGACTCTGTAGCTACAATACAGTCCACGATATTAAATTTGTAATGTGCAAGAGTGTCGCGATTTGGAGATTTTGGGGGAAATTGTGAAAAATTTTGATTTTGGTCGATCTGATTGTTGTCCCAACATAAAAATTTTAGGATATGTTCATTGGGACTTGGACTTTGAGAATACCAAGTAAAAAAAAAACTCGGGGGATACTTTCCCCCCATTTCCTCCACCCTTTGCCACGACCTTTAAATAAGGAGGCACCCTTCCTTTTTTTCTAAAATTTTTTGGTTAAGGTAGGTATTGTAGAGCGTACAATAAGCTTAAAAACAAACAAAAATGGTGTCAGTAGCTACAATAGCACTTATGATATTAAATTTTTAAGGTTCAAGAGTGTTGCGATTTGGAGATTTTAGGGGAAATTGTGAAAAATTTTGATTTTGAGTGATCCCATTGTTGTCCCAACTTAAAAATTTTAGAATATATTCTTTAGGACTTTCTCTATAAGATTATCAAGTAAAAAAAAAATCGGGGGATACCATCCTCCCCATTTTCTCCTCCCTTTATCACGACCTTAAAATAAGGGAGGTAACCCTTATTTTTTTCCGAAAATTTTTTGGTTACTGTAGGTCTTGTAGAGCATATTATGAGCTTCAAAAAAACCAAAAATGGGCTTTCTAGCTATAATTGAAACAACGATATTAAGTTTTTACCACAGTACATGAGTAGTAGTATCACAGAGTTGCATCTGATGGGTGTAAGTATTAGCGACAGCACACGGTGTAACTTTTGACGTTTCATACAAAACGTAAACAAACATCATAAATACATGCACAAAAGCTCACACATACAGGCACACATATACTAGGCAGCGATGATCATTCTGTACTAAAAACCATACCACCATATTGGAAAGTACGCAATTAGCACCAGTGTTTGCATACTAGTCTGTACTGTGGTTTTTACGGTGTAAAGTGTTGCGACTGGGAGATTTTGGGGGACATTTTGACCCTTCGTATTTTCGGCCCCTGTTGACTTAGAGGGCTCAAAATTTGCATTTGTTCGTTTTTTACGTAGTGTAAGAACTTAACCAAATTTCATCAATATCGGAGGGGGTCAAAAATATTCATGATTGATTTCACTAATAATGACCCTTTAAACGTTTTATCGTTTGTTTTTCAAGGAAAATAAAATATTGAATGATTTATACAGTTGGAAAAACAATAAACTACAAAAGTTACGGAAAAATATTTTTATCAGTTAAATTATTTGTGACTGATTATTCCGTATAATTTTACAGAAGTACTGTTTTTGTAGTTTGTTATTCAAAAAATTTTATTTTTTACTTCACAAAATAAAAAAATGTAAACAGTTAAAATAACTGAAATATCGTTTGTTTTTACGGAATGTCTAGTCATTTATTAAAGTTTAAAAATAACTGAAAAATTATATTGTTTCAAATGAAATATAAGTAGTCCATTTTTTAAAAGGAAAAACGATTGTTTTAAACGTTTTTTCAGTTGAATTTACTTACAAAATATTTTGAGTGTTGCGATTTAGAGGTTGGTTTAGTTTCTCAAGGGGAAATTTTTTCTTAAAATTTAGTTGTTACTTCCTGTCGAAGTTTCCAGCGAAATTGTGCGACGTAAACGGTGTCATACAGATGATACTATTTGCGCTATGACTTATCGATTTTGTGTTTATTGGGTTATGCCTGTTTTGTAAAAATATAATTAAGTTTAATTAATTTTTAACCTCAAGAATAAAAACCGGTTTATCCGGTTTTTTTGCTAAAACCGAAACCGGTTTTTTAAAAATAAGCTTTTTCGAATAAACCGAAAACCGGTTTTTGAAAATGGCCGGTTTTTTGAATACACTAACAGTGATACAAGATCGAACTTTTCAAGGTTTTTTTTCTAGTTCAGCGCTGGATTTTTTTCACATGCATTTAAAGTTGGTGATTTCAAAGCATTTAAAGTATTTGTGTACTATACTGTAAAAGAGGGGTATGCTTAATTTTGTAATTGCCTTTAAATAACAATCAAACGCAACGGTGCACAGTGGTTGATTTTTAATAATTCGGCCATTCAGTAATGGCCGATTGCAGCGAAATTTATACCGGTTAATAGCTAACGTAATTTTGAGCTAAAGCTGGTCCCCCAAATCTCCAATAAGGGCAACTTTCATTTGGTTTTATCCCATTCCGAGTCGGAAAGTTTGATTTTGTGTCACTGTGTAATTCGAAAAAGATCAATTGTAATTCGAAAAAATATTAATTGTAAAAGATCAATGAAAATTCAGTCGATATTTTTCAAATTACAATTGGAATCTTCGAAATAAAATTGATCTATTTCGAATTACAATTGATCTATTTCGTCTTACAATTGATATTTTTCGAATTACTATTGATCTTGTTAGGATTCCAATTGATCTTTTTCGAATTACAATTGATCTTTCTCGAATTACAATTGACCTTTTTCGAATAATAATTGATCTTTTTCGAATTGCAATTGATCTTTTTTAAATTACAATTGATCTATTTTGAATTACAATTGATCTTTTTCGAATTAAAATGGGAATTTTTGAATTACAAATGGAATTTTCGAATTACAAAAAGAATCTTCGAACTACAAGTAGAATATTGGAATTACAAATGGAATTTTTGAAATACAAATTCCGATTCGAAAAGTTCTATTTGTTATCTCTTTGTAATTCGAAAAAGATTAATTGTAATTCGAAAAAGATCAATTGTAATTCGAAAAATATCAATTGTAAAGATCAGTGGAAAATCAGTCGATATTTTTCGAATCACAATTGGAATATTAATCTTTTTCGAATTACAATTGATCTATTTCGAATTACAATTAATCTATTTCGAATTATAATTGATCTATTTCGAATTACAATTGATCTTTTTTGAGTTACAATTGATCTTTTTCAATTTACAATAAATGTTTTTCGAATTACAATTGATTTTTTTAGAATTACAAGTAGAATTTTCGAATTACAATTGATCTTTTTCGAATTACATCTGCAAATGGTGTAATGTTATTAGAGATTTTTTGGAATATTAAATAACTAAAAACAAAAAAATTATAGTTTTATGCACAAATTAATATCTGCTAATTAAAAAAAATTTTAAAACTTTTTAATTATTTAACACATTTTTTTTTAGCAATTCATCATTATTTTGTTTATCATTTAGTATTAACTAACCATGCAATAACCAATATTGAAATTCCTCTTCAACCTTGGCCGACCTTGAAAAAATAGTAGTACATAGCATATCTTAATTGTTTATTTATTTTTTTAAATATTTTACTTTTCAAGGCCAAACATTCCCAGTATATTAAATTTTTACTATTGTAGGTACATTTTTTTATCACCTTTAAAACTAATGAATAATTAAATAAATTGAAAAATAAATATTTAAATAGTTTTTATTTTTTGTTAATGCATTAATTATAATAAGAGGTTGCACTAAAATTAATTAAAATTGTTAATATCTCATACGCAGATAGATTTGTATACCCTTTACTTATTGATATTGGTTATATATAAGTTTGGTATTCTGTTTGCAACACCTCGAAAAATTGGTCTAGAACCCCATAAAGGAAATATATAATCATCATCGATCAGTTTTAAGCAGCATCCACAATTTGGATGCTGCTAAAGTTTGGAATATGGTAGTCCAGTGGTTTAGAAATTATCAGCCAAACTGTGAATTTTTGATGATTTTCATCTTTCATCGTGGCCCCTTTGTGTTACCTATAAAAGAAATAAAAAATAAGATGAAGAAGAAGAGAGAAAAAGATCCAAGCTGAATCGCTTAGAGTCCCGGATGAACGAGTTTAGCCAACTGACGTCCATACCAGATAAACATGTTAACCCTAAAAACTACCGACCAATAGAAATTTTCGCAATACTCTCGAAAGTGATGGAGAACATGATTAATCAACACCTGGTAAATTATCTGGAGTCGAATTCATTTTTTTGCGATCGACATTATGGCTTTCGCAGAAGTCGTTATACTGGGGACCTGTTAGCGTTCCTATTGGAACGTTGAAGTCGTTCTATTCACCAATTTAGTTGCTCTAGATATTTCCAAGGCTTTCGATCGTGTGTGGCACGGTGTACTCGTTTCGAAGCTTATTGCTTTTGGTGTCGGTATTTATTTCACTCGATTTATATCGAGCTTTCTCAGAGACCACTCTATACGTGTAGTTTTATATGGGTTATTACACAGGGCAACAATTTTTTTTCCCGGGTTCTGATAACTAATTTTGGGTAATTGGGGTACGCTGATTTCAAATCTGGCTATCGTTTTTTTTGGGTCAGCTCTAGTTTTTGAGATATAGCTTAAGGAATCTTTGAAAATAGGCTATTTTTGGCATGTTTGTGAATCCATATTTACCAACACTTGTCTTACATCCAAAAAGTGAATGACGATTTTAGGTATGTTGGATATGCTGTTTCCAAAAATGCTCTTACTTTTGTTGAGTCATCTTTAGATTTCGAGATATCGCTAAAATAAAATTTTTAAATTTATGCCCTCTTTAATTTTGTCTCAATATTTATGCCCTTTTTAATAACTCGAAAACTGAAGCTGTCAGAAAAAAGCTAATACCAGTTTTGGAATCCTCGCATCCCATATAGTTAAGTTCGTGTTTAAAACTGAGGGTCTAAAATTAGTTTTAGAAATTATAGCCAAGCAAAGTTGGTAAAAAACACACTTTTTCGACTCTTTAACAGCGATTTGCTCGCGATCGCGAGCTGATGGAAAAAATTGGATAACAGATTCGGAATAAGCACACTAAAATCCATATAAATCAGTTGTCAAAGGTCAGGCAAATTGAAAAAGTTCAACTTTTGTCAGCCTGTGTTATCGGATGAGTTTCAGTTGAATTCAGGGGTACCGCTAGGTTCTGTTCTTTCTCCTATACGTTTTCTTTTTTTCTTAACGACCTTCTGGGTCAAATTCTATTTTTATCTATTCTTTCGCAGATAACAGCAACATTTGTCATTTATTTTCCTTTAATCATAGACCAAGCCTTACTGAGGTTGAAACTATGAGGTAGATCATGAGTCATGACTGACATACTCAATCATTACCTTACAACAGCGGTTACCAACCTTTTTGGCTCGCGTACCCCTAATTTTAAATTTTGTCAGCCGCGTACCCCCCAAGGAGTTTTTTTTTGTTTTCGTTAAAAAACTTCTCATATAAATATTTAAGTTAATTTTGAAACTTTTGATCTGCGGGTATTATAATTTTTTTTTTTTAAGGATTTAGGGGAGATCAAAATCAATGGTGGTATTTTTTGGAAAAAATTTCGCTCTTGGGGTGGTTCAATGCATCTGAAAACGCGGATTTTGAGCTGATTTTTCTGCAGAGCAAAAACAGCTGAAAATATTGCAAATCTGATTTCACCAGTCATTTCTACACCAAAAATTTAAACAACGGACGTTTTTTGAGCTGTTAAAAAAAGTTCCAAAAACACATCACAGAGGGCGAAAATATAATGTTTTTTTTTAATTGTTTTTAAATGCTTTTTTAATACAAGGGCAGATCAACAATTCCGTGACTTTTCGAATGAAACACCCTCGTATATACAATGAAAGGGCATTTTGAGCTTAACAAAATGGTACCAAAATTTCCACTCTATCACAACCCGTCTCAAAAATACCCAAAAACACGTTTTTTGAGAACTTTGACATACATTTTCTCAAAAACCTGACATCATAGAAAAACCATATTCGGAATCAGCATCGAAAGGTTAATCAAAAATAAGTGGTCAGATCTCAAAATATCGCAAATAATTGCTCTCTAAATTGCACAAAAATACGTTTTTTGTGAACTATGACCTCAACTGTCTTAAAAACCTGACGTTATGGAAAACTTTAGAAGCCAGGTTAATCTAAAACGAATGTCCAAATTACTAAAATTTTGCGTACTCCCGCGGACAGTTTCGCGTACCCCCTAGTGGTACGCGTACCATAGGTTGGTAACCGCTGCCTTACAACGATCTTCAAGTGGGGTCTTTGTAATAGGGTCGATTTTATAGCTCGTAAGACCCAATTCTTGATGTTCTAGGCATGAAAATATAATGTGATGTTCAACATGTTTTTCAAGTGTCGATAGAAGGTGCAAGAATTACTTCATTCCTTGAAGCTTCTGGGTAGGTTGCAAAGGAGTGCCTTAAAGCTCATCAATGACAGTAGGATATCCAGCTCTATTCACTTAGTAAGTGTTCAGCTAAAATAGGCGAATTCATACCAGAATCACGGGTGCCCGTAGTACTCACCTTTCCAGCAGATCACATCCGTTCGTTATCGACTGCCCAATGTATCGCACATCGCATTACAAAGAGAATTCGTTTCTCAGTTGAAATAGCCGTATGTGAAATAAACTCACCGCAGTGGTCCTTCCTTCTTCATTCTCCTCATAACCTATTTTCCCAATACCAACACAATGTGCACTGTGCCCCGTAACGGCTGCAACCAGGTGGGTTACTGCGTAACTGAATTCAAAAGAAAGCGTTCGAATTTTTTTTTTTTTTTGCATTATTTGGTGATGAGCTGTCAAGCTTGAAATAATTTTGTTTCAAAAAATTGTTTTTCTTTTAAATTATTTGCAAATAGAAATTTGTATTTGAAAGCATTTCCGTTTCGATTCGACTTCTGCAGTAACCCCCAGGTTACTTAGCTGATTCCGAACGATATTACCTGTACGCTGGCGTTTATACGAAGGCTACACCATCCTCGTGTTAGCGCACGTGGGTTCACATCACCATCTGTCGCTGGCGATATGTAATAGCGAAGTTTCGCTCACCCGCTTATGAGTATTTAGCGGGATGCCAGGCGTATGATCGATCTCATAACAATGAAGAGTCATCCCTAGCCTCGCTAATTCATCGGCAACTAGGGGGTATAGGTGAGGTTAGAGTTCTCGGAACCAAAGATTACTTACGTAGAACGGGTGGTCAATAGTGAAACCACAAAAATTCTTTAGCTCTTGCCAAAGCGGAACAGTGGCAAAAAATATATTCGACCGTTTCCTCAGCATTAGGTTCATCACACCTCCTGCAGCTGCCATCGGAGATAAGTCCCATTTTCTTTCTATAATCTATATATACACAGAAAAAAAATTTTCATACTGGGCATGATTTTCTACATAAACTGTATGAATTCTACATGACTTTTTTTTCCCAGAACTTGTTCATACAGTTTATGAATTTGTACATACTGAGAATTAACAAAATATTGATGATATTTTGGTACATTTTGATTAATTTCTTCACTGAAATATTAATAAACAGTAGTTCGATAAAATTCCGTGGTTTTTCACCTACATTTAGAGGGTTTTCTGAATAAAACAACAATTTCTAGATTTTTCAACTTTTTTATTTAATACGCACATAATTACATGAAATAGTATATTGCAAATAAATATCATGATTCAGCATACCTGCTACACACTCTCCATCAATATTTCGTGGCAGCAATTTTAAAATTTTAGCGAAATTGGTTGCGATTTTGTTGAACAAGATAACTCACATCATTTGTTGAAATATCCAAAAAGAATGAATTTCTGGAAAGAAATGTAGAAGATTTATAAATGAAAGTATACATGAATTAGTGTAACTAGGTTTTACATACCGTTTAACGGTGGAAAAACGACGATTTTTCTTGATAAATAATTTCCACAACAAAAGAAAATTTTTAGACTTTTATTTTTTTTCAAATACTTTTTGTTTGAATTATTTTTGAAAAAAAAAAAAAACAGTTCATAAATAATATGAATTTTTTAATAAATAGTTTGAATTGATTTTAAAGATATGTGTTCATACTATTTATGAACAAAATTTGTTCTGTGTATAAAAGAGTAATGTGACTGACTGACTGACTGACTGACATACTCATTCATCATCGCCCAGCCCAAACCGCTGAAGCTAGAGACTTGAAATTTGGACTGTAGGTCCACCTCCCGGAATATAGATCCACTAAGGCTGGATTTTTGCCAATGTTGATTCTAAGGGGGTAAAAAGGGTAAAAAACTGTACTTTTGGTACTTTTTATATCTCATAAAATAAAGGTCATAGAGACTTGAAATTTGGACTGTATGTTCACCTCCCGGAATATAGATCCACTAAGGCCAGATTTTTGCCAATGTTGATTCTAAGGGGACAAAAAGGGTAAAAAACTGTACGTTTGGTACTTTTTATATCTCCTGAAAAAATGGTCACAGAGACTTGAAATTTGGACTGTATGTTCAACTCCTGGAATATAGATCCAGTAAGGCCGGATTTTTGCCAATGTTGATTCTTAGGGAGTAAAAAGGGTAAAAACTGTACTTTTGGTACTTTTTATATCTCCTGAAATAATGGTCACAGAAACTTGAAAATTGGATTGTATGTTCACCTCCCAGAATATAGATCCAGTAAGGCTGGATTTTTGCCAATGTTGATTCTAAGGAGGTTAAAAGCGTAAAAAAATGTACCTTTGGTACCTTTTATATTTCCTTAAATAATGGTCCTAGACACTTGAAATTTTGAATGTAGGTTCAGCTCCCGGAAAATAAATCTACAAAGGCTGGATTTTGCCAATGTTGATTCTAAAGGGTAAAAAACTGTACTTTTGGTACCTTTTATATTTTCTCAAATAATGGCCCTAGAAACTTAAAATTTGCAATGTAGGTTCACCTCCCGGAAAAAATATTCACCAAGGCTGGGTTTTATCAATGTTGACTCTACGGGGGTAAAATGGAAAAAAGTGTACTTTTGGTCCTTTTTTTAATTTACTGAAATAATGGTACCTTTTATAAAAAGTACCTTTTATAAAAAGTACCTTTTATAAAAAGTACGTTTTACAAAAAGTACCTTTTATAAAAAGTACCTTTTATAAAAAGTACCTTTTATAAAAAGTACCTTTTATAAAAAGTACCTTTTATAAAAAGTACCTTTTATAAAAAGTACCTTTTATAAAAAGTACCTTTTATAAAAAGTACCTTTTATAAAAAGTACCTTTTATAAAAAGTACCTTTTATAAAAAGTACCTTTTATAAAAAGTACATTTTATAAAAAGTATCTTTTATAAAAAGTACCTTTTATAAAAAGTACCTTTTATAAAAAGTACCTTTTATAAAGAGTACCTTTTATAAAAAGTACCTTTTATAAAAAGTACCTTTTATAAAAAGTACCTTTTATAAAAAGTACCTTTTATAAAAAGTACCTTTTATAAAAAGTACCTTTTATAAAAAGTACCTTTTATAAAAAGTACCTTTTATAAAAAGTACCTTTTATAAAAAGTACCTTTTATAAAAAGTACCTCTTATAAAAAGTACCTTTTATTAAAAGTACCTTTTATAAAAAGTACCTTTTATAAAAGGTACCTTTTATAAAAAGTACCTTTTATAAAAAGTACCTTTTATAAAAAGTACCTTTTATAAAAAGTACCTTTTATAAAAATTACCTTTTAAAAAAAGTACCTTTTAAAAAAAGTACCTTTTATAAAAAGTACCTTTTATAAAAAGTACCTTTTATAAAAAGTACCTTTTATAAAAAGTACCTTTTATAAAAAGTACCTTTTATAAAAAGTACCTTTTATAAAAAGTACCTTTTATAAAAAGTACCTTTTATAAAAAGTACCTTTTATAAAAAGTACCTTTTATAAAAAGTACCTTTTATAAAAAGTACCTTTTATAAAAAGTACCTTTTATAAAAAGTACCTTTTATAAAAAGTACCTTTTATAAAAAGTACCTTTGATAAAAAGTACCTTTTATAAAAAGTACCTTTTATAAAAAGTACCTTTTATAAAAAGTACCTTTTATAAAAAGTACCTTTTATAAAAAAGTACCTTTTATAAAAGTACCTTTTATAAAAAAGTACCTTTTATAAAAGTGCCTTTTATAAAAAGTACCTTTTTGAAAAGTACCTTTTATAAAAAAACCTTTTATAAAAAACCTTTTATAAAAAGTACCTTTAAAAGAGTACCTTTAAAAAAGTACCTTTTACAAAAAGTACCTTTTATAAAAAGTACCTTTTATAAAAAGTACCATTCATAAAAAGTACCTTTTATAAAAAGTACCCTATATAAAAAGTACCCTTTATAAAAAGTACCTTTTATAAAAAGTACCTTTTATAAAAAGTACCTTTTATAAAAAGTACCTTCTATAAAAAGTACGTTTTGTTAAAAGTACCGAAAGTACACTTTTTGGTACTTTTTTATTGCCTGAAATAATAATCATAGAAACTTGAAATTGGAAAAGGTTCCAAAAATTATAATGGTCACAGAAACTTAAAATTTGGAATGTAAAATCCTTCGGTGAAAAAAAGATGTGGAAAAGTACTTTTGGGAAATTCCGTTTCTTAACGGGGATAAAAAGTACTTTTAATATTTGCTGAAACAATGAATTGAAATATGGAGTATAGGATACTTCGGTGAAGAAAAAACATTCTTGAAGAGGTAATTTTTGGAAATTCCTTTTCTAATGGGGGTAATAAAGTGTACTTTTGGTACTTTTTTTGTTCCTATAATAATGACCTTAGAAGAAAGAGATGGAATTGGAAATGAAATGGAGTAGAACGGGGAACAAAATGGAATAGAGCAGGGAACAATATGGAATGATATTTTTTACTCAAATTTTTCGTGTTTAGCTTTTTTCTCCATATTTTTTCCCTCTATATATTTTTTCACTCAAACTTATTTTTTTTATTCCAATTTCTTTTTTCACTGAAATATTTATTCACTCAAAATCCAAAATCCCGACATAAGGGCTCGAAAATTGTCAATATATTTTCCACCCGGAACGAACATGATAACATACCAGAGAAGTTATTCAAATTTTATTGTTTAAATTATTCATTGAAATATTTTTTTATGGAAGTCTTAAACGTATACAAGTAAATAAAACAAAGACTACGTAGGGGATTTTTTTGGAAATCGATAGAGTAATCCTGATCCTTCTATTATCCAGTATTCAACACAACCGGTAACGAAGTACCGGGATGGTAAGCTAGTAACCTATAAGGCATTGCCCGGTGATCACTCCAGTAAATATACGGCAGTTCCATCTGGAAAGTGAGAGTAAATAGTTAGTTTTCTCTAGAATGTAGCATGACCACAATCTTCTACTGATTGTAATTGGTGTTAGCTCTCTCCACTTTCTGTTATCCATTGCGGGGTTTAGATTATCGCGTAGCGCTCTGAAGTGTTGCATTGGTGGGTCGATATGTACAGAAATACCCATACCATTAGCACCTTGTTTCACAAACTCGTCCATTTTCTCGTTCCTTTAAATACCTATGTGACCTGATACCCATATTAGCTTCACATTGTTCTTACTACCTAAACTTTATAAGTTCACGAAAAATTCGAATACTACTTTCGAATTGATACAAAAGCTTCTAAGAGCTTTAAGAGCCCCCGGCTGTCAACATAAAAGTATAATTCCTGGTTTGTTTCACATTTCACTTTTTAAAGTTAAATTTAACTGAATTTTAGGAAAATTCATGAACTATTTTTAAAGAAATTTTTTGTCCAACTTACAAGGGAAGTCTCCCTGGTGTCACCCTCCGATCTTCATAAAATTTGGATATGTTGTTAAGAACGAAAATTAATTCGACACGTATTTTTTTTAGCGGCCCAAACTCATTTTTAGTGGGGTCGATTTGTCACGCGTAAATCAGTTTTTTACGATTTACGCGTGGTATCAGATTAAAGGTATTAAAAATACCTATCTCGTGGTGCAAACAACGGGTCAAAAAAGTTAATATTATTCGACTTATTAACAAAAATGTCCTAAAATTTTGGTATTTTACTCAATAAGACGAAAAGTTGTGCATGTTTGGACACGTTCTTAACACACGCAGATAGGTTTTCCAAAGACCTTTCATTTGGTATGTAACATGACTAGGTTTCTTTGCATAATATAGGAGATAAACGAAAAAAACTGCTAAATGGCCTTTTCTTTCCCCCTCCTTTTCACCCCCTAAATATAAATTTGGGCCGCTGAAAAAAATACGTGTCCCTTTATTTTTCTGCTCTACAAAATAAAACTAATTCCATAAAGATCCGCGGGTTACACTAGGGAGACTTCCCTTGTTAGTCATATCTTTTTTTTGAGTGTAGTATCTTAGAATTTTTCTATTGAAGAATTGTCATAATACTAAAAATTAAGTAGTTTCCTTCATTACGCTTAATACATTCAAGTATTAAATTAATTTCTACATATTTTTTTTATTTTCATAATAACTTATTAACTTTTTTATTTTTCTAATTCTTCTTTTCAGAGGGTCCAAATAATAAAAAGAACATAAAAACTAATGAAACAAAAAAAACAAACTGGCGAATTTCTAGTTAACTATCTACTTTACAAACAAAAAATGATGACTAAAGTATCGTACTCTGAGCATGCGCAGCTTATTTTATACTCAAAAGATATTCAAATATTTCCATAAATTTATAATGAATTGAGAGCATGCAAGAAGGAGAATAAATTTGTATTCAAATTTAAATTCCATAAACAAATTACTCATACATAACTTAAATAAAAATAATAACAAAAACAACGATTTAGTAATTACAATACTCTACCAAGAAGAAGACGACGACGACGGAGAAGATTTTGGCGAAGACGACGGAGAAGATTTTGACAAAGACGACGAAGACGAAACGACTTTACAACTAGTCATCATTTATTTACATACTTAAGCACACATTCCTGTTTGATTTTGTGTGTTATTTTTTTGCATAAAATGCTACAACAACAAATTAAAGTGATTTGGAATAACTTATTCCAAAAGACCAGTGTCTGAGAAGATCCACAACCAGCAAAACTAACAAGGAAAAGAAACAAAACTAAATAAAAGTCAAAAGAAGTTCAGTGTAAAATAAACAACATTCAATTATAACAACCCGTGTAACCCCCTCTTTCCCAAAAGAGGCACTGTCTACACTTGGTCATTCACACAGGCAGAAAAGAGAAAACATAAATCAAATACAATCTAAAACTAGTAAAATTAATAGTTAGTAACCCACAAAAAAACCCCACTCAACAGCCTACAGTTTCAGTTAAGAAAATACTACTCTCCCAGCATCATCAACATCATCAGCAAGCAGTAATATGGCTAGCAGTATGCATAATACCCGCTTATTAAGATTTTTAATAGTCTTAACCATCGTTGTGTTAACCATCTTCATTTATACCTCATATTCTTCGACACAAACTTTAGCACCACCACCCATGCGCAGCGCCTCATCACTGGTGGGCTATTCTATATTAAATAATCGCAGCAACAGTAGTACAACAAATGACTTGGATTCAAGTGCAGCTAATTTGGATACCAGTAATAAATTTCCGAGTGTAGGAGATAATAATGCCGCCCAAAAGACTTTTGCCTATCACTCTAATTTACCACATCCATCTATGGGTGGTTCACATGGTAATGAGATGATTTTTATCAAGAAACTGATACATCATCGTGAACCGACTATAGATATAAATGCTATAGATGGCGATGATGTTGGGATCGGTGGTGTCGTTGGTGGTGATGATAATTTAGCCGATGATACAGCATTAGAGCATTTTAGCAACAATAATAATGATTTAATGCAAGAGGAAACCTATGTTCAATCACTTGATAATACTTTGGGTAAGTAGAAAGTTTTTTTAATTTTTGGTTAAATTTAATTGAATTTTGTCATAGAGAGAATATTTTAAAGAGATTATACAAAAATCATGTCAGTTACACAAATTGATACTACAGAAATGGTGTAATCTAATTATCCTACAACCAGTGACGGTCCCTGAAGTTGCCACTAGGTGTTCTCTAATTTTTGAAAACAGTAAATTTACGTATAAACTTCGGATTTTCCTGGACCTAACGCGTTCCGGAGATAGACTAACAAGGGAAGTCTCCCTTGTGTCACCCTCCGATCTTCATGAAATTTGGATATGTTGTTAAGAACGAAAATTAATTCGACACGTATTTTTTTTAGCGACCCAAACTCATTTTTAGGGGGGGTCGATTTGTATGGGGGAAAATTGACCTTTTTCAGTTTTTTACGATTTACGGCTATTTAAACAAAAGTATTACTGGATTTATACTTCTGTAGTAAGACCAATCCTACTGTATGGTCTGGTATAACGCACTGGAGCGTAATGTGACGCACGTAAAATGTCAGAGAATTCAACGTCTCATGGGTTTATGCATCACAGGCGCTCTGAGAACATCATCAGCTGAATCTATTGACACGCTACTGCACCTGATATCAATTGACATCTTTGCAAAGGGGGATGCTTACAAGTCCTGCCTTCGTCTCAAAGAGTCAAATTTATTCAGGCAACGCAATTCTGGACACAGTAACATGAACAATTTAAATGATATTGCCACCGATTACAGAGTGCCCAAACTTATTTTCGACCGGAAACACGACGTAGAATTTCCGACTCGAGAATTTTGGTCAAACTGGCAAAACCCCCCAATGAACGCTATTGACGTATTCACAGACGGTTCCAAACAATACATGGTAGTCGGTGCAGGTTTTTCAACGAGTTTGCGAGATTTAGAGAAGACTTTTATCCTTCCATTGGACTCTAGCATTTTCCAGGCCGAAATAGTTGCCATAAGCAGGGCAGCTTTACAGTTTGGTGATGAGACAAACAGAGAATTTAACATTTACGTTGACAGCCAAGCTGCTCTAAAAGCTCTTAAAAGCTTTTACATCAAGTCGAAAGTAGTTTTCGAATGCTTCGAGAACTTACAAAGTTTAGGGAGTATGAACAAGGTGAAACTAATATGGGTACCAGGTCACATAGTTATTCAAGGAAACGAGAGAGCGGACGAGCTCGCGAAACAAGGTGCTGATGGTATTGGTATTTCTGTGCATATTGATCCACCAATCCAGCACTTCAGATTGCCACGCGACATTCAAAACACTGCAATGACTAATAGAATATGGAGAGAGCTAACAACAAGTGCTATCAGTAGAAGATTGTGGGCATGCTACAATCTAAGAAAAACTGAATACTTACTCTCACTCACCAGATGGAACTGCCGTGCACTTACTGGAGTGATCACCGGGCACTGCCTAATAGGTTATCATAGAAAGAAGATTCTGATGCAAGCTGTAGAAGGTGCGATGAACCTAACACTGGTCGACCAAACGGTCGAACATATTCTTTGCCAATGTCCTGCTTTGGCCAGAACCCGACTGCACATTTTAGGCAGACATGACTTCGAGAGCTTGGAAACGGTTTCGAATGTCGACCTAAGGCAAATAGTACAATTCGCGATGAGGACAAACGCGTTGTATCTGCGTCGCTGAGGAATTATTGTGGTTTTGCTATGGACCATCCGGTCTATGTGAGGAGTCTTTGACTCCGCCACCTCTAACCTAACCTAAACAAAAGTAATATAAGCATGTGTGCTATCAGATTAAAGGTATTAAAATACCTATCTCGTGGTGCTAACAACGGGCCAAGAAGTTAATATTTTTCGACTTATTAACAAAAATCTCATAAAATGTTGGTATTTTACTCAATATGACGAAAAGTTGTGAATGTTTGGATACGTTCTGAGCACACCTAGTCATGTTACACGTGGTATGTTACACGTGGTATGTAACATGACTAGGTTTCTTTGCATAATATAGGAGATAAATGAAAAAAACTGAAAAATGGACTTGTCTTCCCCCTCCGTTTTACCCCCTAAATATGAATTTGGGCCGCTAAAAAAATAAGTGTCCCTTTATTTTTTCTGATCTACAAAATAAAACCAATTCTATTAAGATCGGCGGGTGACACCAGGGAGACCTTCCATGTAAGATCAAATTTTATTAGTCATGTTAAGAAAAAGCAATATTTTGCAAACAATTGGCGCGTAAAATTCAATTTTGGCTGCATGTTAAAAATAATAATAAAATTAAAACTTTGTCTACCAAAGATGTATAGAACACCCGGTGACAACTTCACGAAACTTCACTGCCCACAACTGATCAGTACATGACTTAAGTAGAGTACCTGACCAAAGTTCTCAACTTGTCGCTAACCACTCTGGTTATACTCGAAGTCTTGAAAATAAGTAGAGTGGTCCCTGTATTAAAACCCGGGAAACTCGCGTACCGAGGAGAATTGTATAGGACGATCTCCTTGCTGTCTCCAGTCTCGAAGAAACTTGAGGTACACCCCCCCCCCCCCTCCCCCAATTAACACAGCACCTCGAAAGGAATACATAGAAAAAGATGAAAAGGTATTTATATGCTTTTATGACCTGCAAAATAACTTTCGGAAAAAAGTGGGGTCTAAAACCGTATATAATAATAATAATTCAATAATCCAATGATCAGTTTTTATTTATTTTTCCAATTTTTATTTACAACTCATTTTAAATAATTTTAACCTAACCGAGAACTGGTAACAATGACCGTCGTCTCGTTGTAGCGAAATCGACCAAGGGTTTTGGTGGGAATCGAACCCACGACCCTCTGTTTCATAGGCTAGCACGCTACCAACTAACCTACAGGGGCCCCTACCGTATATTATACACTGGATGTTAGGTGCGATAATTAGAGCAATACTTACCTATGGTGCCCTTGTGTGGTGGAGAGCAGTGAATAAGAAATCATATCTCTGTAATCTACAGAGGGTACAACGACTCCAGGCCGGCCTGGAAGTGATACTAAACATACAGCCCGTGAATATTTACGTTAAGAGCACAGCAGAAAAATCGGCTCTCAGGTTACGAGAGTCGCAAATGCTTAAGCAACGCTCTTGTGGGCACTCGACCACATTAAGTACGGTGGGCGGGATGGAACTGGAACAGAGAACCGACAATATCTCACCACAGACGTACTTTGACAGAACCTTCGAATTCAAATACCGACTAGGGAAGATTTGTGGGCGGAAAACTTTGTTATGACAGAGAATGCGATCTCAATCTTTACGGACGGATCAAAGATTCAGATGGGTACGGGCTTGGGAGTTTACTCTGAATGCCTCGAAATCTGGGCCTCATTGAGACTTTCGGATAAGTGTAGTGTTTTCCAGGCTGAGGTACTTGCAATTGATAAAGCCACGCAGATGATCATGTCAAGGGACCTTCGTCCTTGCGTCATTAACATTTTCGTGGATAGTCTTGCAGCTCAGAAAGCCTTAGAATCAAAGACTGTAAAATCGGGAATCGTTAGAAATTGTATGCAATCCCTTCTTCGAATCAGTCAGCACACAGACAAGCTAATCTGGGTCCCTAGACATAGTGGGGTCGCGGGGAACGAATTGGCTGATGAATGTGCGAGAAATGGCTCGGAATCGGTGGGGGAACGTGTAGAACCTGACATCTCCGTTCCTATAGTGGAATTGATGAACAAATTTGATAGGATATCTGAGGATAGGTGGATATCACTGACTCTCGCAGGATATCGAGAACCCTGTGGACACTGCCAAATCCCAAGAGGACAAAAAGTCTTCTTTCTTTTGGCAAACGGACGGCTAGCCTATTAATGGTAGTACCGGTCCGATTATACGGACAAATGGCCATGCGTTAGAGTTGTGTCGTTCACGAACGAACTAGTTCAATTGAACTATTCACTTAACTGAGCGGTTTATCTAGTTCGTTCATTTCAGCTCTTTTAGTTCTTTTCGTTCATTCAGCTCAATTGGTCATTACTTCATTTTGATCTTTCAGTTCGGTCGTTTAATTTGTTTGTTAATTTTGTCATAACGCGTTAGTTTTTTCTTCTCTTTAAGCACGCTTTCTCATCATTTATGTTTTTTTTTTTACAAAAATTGTGTATATTTTTTTTGGTTTTTTTTTTAATTAATGTTTTTAATCAACATTTTTGTATTTTTTAAAAGAAAACTAAAACAAAAGACATGATCGAAATGATTCGATCACGAACTGTTGAACAAAAACCAAAATTGACCGATTTGAACTAGATGAACGACCAATAGATATGATCAAAAAGATTCGTTCACGAACTATTGAACGAAATAGCCGAAAGAGCGATTGAACTAGATGAACGAACTAGGTCTTTTATCTGAAATGAACGAAAATGAGCGCTCACTCAATTGAACGATTAAGCACAAGTCTACCATGCGTATTTGAATCTGACAGGGACTAGGGTAGGAGTTGTGGGGAAGTGGAGGAGGAGGAGTCTGTGAAGCACTTGTTATGTGAATGTCCGGCCCTTGAGAAGCAGCCTTAAGCATTTGGGCCAAAGATTTTTCGATGACCTGGATTGTCTAAACTAGTGCCTACGGTCAGTACCGTAGTACCGGGAATACCGGTGTTCCCGGTTATCGGTATTACCGGGAAATGGTACCGGTTTCCCGGTTCTTGAATTATTCCCGGGAATAACGGTGTTCCCGGTTCCGGTTCTGACTTTATACCCGGGACTACCGACATGTATGTTGTGTAAAATTTTGTAAAATTAAAATTTTTTCATCACTTTTACCAAAAAAAAAATACAAAACATGTAAAAAACACAATTTCCATTTTTATTTATGAGTTTAAGAAAAAAAAATCAGAACCGGGAATACCGGTATTCTAGGGAATATATCTAGAACCGGAAAACCGGTACCAGAACGAAGGAATACCGGGAATACCGAGAACAGGGAAATAGGGGGCACTAGTATAAACGGTGTCTCATTGACGTCTCTAGCAGATTACCTTAGAGAATCGGAGTGGTTTAAAAAGTAGAACTTTGTATCAGAGGGGGAGTAGTGAAGTAGAATTAAGGGAATCACAATGGACATTGTGGCCACCGAGTGAATTCGCCAAATGGCGAACGCCCATCTAAACTAACACAGAACCTCCCAGCAGCAGCACGGATTCCGAAAGCACCACTGTACAACAGCTTTAACTGCCATTACCATACATATAAGTCATAGACTGAATCAAAGTAAGCCACGTGAGCGCAAAGTGATGGTTGCGCTATACCTGTCAAAACCGATTGACACGGCCAGCGATTGACACGTCACCCTTTTCGGAGATATTGTCAAACCCAGTCTCCCCAACACCATCAAACTATATGTGTAGCCGTTAGTCGTTTGTGGAGTTTGGAAATCCGAAGAGTTAAACAAGGAGTCCCACAGGGCGGATTTCTCTGTCCGAACTTGTTAAACTTCTGCCTTTCTAAACTTCCGCCGACGACTGCTACTTAATGGCACAGGGCATAACATTGATGAGCTCTGCGGTAAGTTTAATGCATATTTCCGTCATCTTACATACTTCTTCACCGCAAGGAACATGCAACTTTTCCCCCGCCAACCCATCGGCGAAGCTCTTTGCCACATGGATGAACTGGAACTGGATGTTATAGTCGATAGCGTCGAAACTACAACAATGAACCACCCAAAAAAATTGGGGTTAACATTCGACAATTTGTATTCATCCTTGGCAGCACAAAGAAACCTTGTTGTCTACCTATAAAACGATTGGCCGGTCAGTGGCAAACTACGCAGTGAAAGAAGCTTCAGAGTTGTCAATATGCAGATCGTAACGGGATGCCTTTAGATCAGTGATCGGCACCCATTGCACGCTGGAGCCGAACACAATCGGCAATTCACATGTATACAACACGAATGTCAACAAAAAATCAACAAAGAGCATAAAAAAAACAAATATTTTATTCAGTAGCAAGCTGACTTTCTTCAAAGCAGGTTGATGTCGCTTTGTTGAAGAAATACACCAACACATGCATATTTTTATTAAAACACTAATACTTTCATATGCCTCTTTGTGCCGACCACTGCTTTAGATGTTCTCAGAACACCAGCTACATGAGGAGACGAAGATACTTCCGGTTAAGAAATACAGTTTCATGCTGTCGAAACTGTTTCTTCTGGCATGTCATTGAAAGGATCTTTTCCTAAGCATGTCAGAAAATAATTTCGGTGTTATGAGGTGGATATTCAGCAATACGACACACAACAGCTAGATCAATCTCATACCGGATAACTCTGAATGACATTCACAGGGATACGGTAAAATCGACGACAGCCAACTACCGCGTGAATGTCCTACTTGGAGGCCGTTTTCCACCCATTGCAGAAGAAGAGAGATGTCTGCCAAGAAGAACAAGAGTGGTACTCGCACAATTATTGTTCGGCTATTGTAATCCGCTTAATTCTTATTGGTCGAGAATTAACCCGACTATAGCTAATTTGGAGGTTCTCCACATGACGTACCATCCTGAATCCTGGGATTTAGGAAAAATGTCTCAGAATCTGAGACTTTCTATAGGAAAAATGTCTCAGAATCTGAGACTTTTTCTATAGGAAAAATGTCTCAGAACCTGAGACTTTTTATATAGGAAAAATGTCTCAGAATCGGAGACTTTTTCTATAGGAAAAATGTCTCAGAATCTGAGACTTTTTCTATATTAAAAATGTCTCAGAATCTGAGACTTTTTCTATAGGAAAAATGTCTCAGAATCTGAGACTTTTTCTATAGGAAAAATGTCTCAGAATCTGAGACTTTTTCTATAGGAAAAATGTCTCAGAATCTGAGACTTTTTCTATAGGAAAAATGTCTCAGAATCTGAGACTTTTTCTATAGGAAAAATGTCTCAGAATCTGAGACTTTTTCTATAGGAAAAATGTCTCAGAATCTGAGACTTTTTCTATAGAAAAATGTCTCAGAATCTGAGACTTTTTCCTACTTCAGAATCTGAGACTTTTTCTATAGGAAAAATGTCTCAGAATCTGAGACTTTTTCTATAGGAAAAATGTCTCAGAATCTGAGACTTTTCTATAGGAAAAATGTCTCAGAATCTGAGACTTTTTCTATAGGAAAAATGTCTCAGAATCTGAGACTTTTTCTATAGGAAAATTGTCTCAAAATCTGAGACTTTTTCTATAGGAAAAAATTTTAAAATGTTTATTTACGGTATTATCATTTGAAATTTTAAAAAATCTAAAATATTGCCACTTATATTCGATATTTTCAAGTGTTTCCTGGCTACTTGCCGACTTAAAGTTAATTAAAAAAAAAGCAATTAACAAATAACACTGTAAAAGTAATTACTTTGATAACAAAACATATGTTTTTCATAATTTCTTTTTAGGAAATATCAACAATTCTGTAACTTCTGGAGCTAGTAGTGGTTTAGGTACATCTGGCACGGGTATTGCCGATACTTATCAACAATTAAGACCACAAAAGCAGTCGCAACAAGCACCTGATTTTCGACTGCAACAGCATCAGCAACAAGATCAACAAATCACCGCTGATACAAACAGTAACAATCTAAATAAAATACCCGAATCTGATGTTTTAATACCCACATCAAATTTGCAAAAATTCATAGAGAGTGCTGATAAGATATTAAAAAATATCACAATACCACCTCAAACCCCTTCAGTGGCACCCGGTGATATTGTTAACAAACGTAAGTACAAATGTAAATATATAACATAATGAAAACACATGTAAAACTATATATAAATACGTAAGAAAAATATACAGTTGTGTTTAAACAAATAGCACCAGTTTGAAATGGAAAAACTGATTCCAAAAACTATACACAAAAAACTGCGGAGTTTCAAACCCTTCAAAATGTAACAAAAATACAAAAAACCTGTAAAAATGGCGCTTTTCCGAGTTTGGTTTAGTTCTTCAAGGATAAATTTTTCCGCCTGGTTCGATTTTTTTAGTGAAGATACAGAAAGTGAAGTGTCTTTAGAAAACCTATCTAAGTGTGTAAAAAAAGTGTCCAAACATGCACAACTTTTCGTCGTTTTTAGTGAAGTACCAAAATTTTTGGACAAAATTTTAATAAGTCGGAAATTATTGTCTCTCTTGTCACGTTGTTAGCACTACGAGATAGGTCTTTAATTACATTCATAATCTGATACCAAAAATGCCTATGTTAATTTCGATTAAACACGCGTATATCGTAAAAAACTGAAAAAGGTCAACCTTCCGGCGTACAAATTGACCCCCCCCCCCCCAAAAAAAAAATGGGCCGCTAAAAAAACTACATGTCGAATTAATTTTTGTTCTAAACAAAGACAAAAAAAATCACTAGAGAGATTATTATATTATTATACGTATAAGTTTGTCATATCGTTTGTAAATCATCGAAGTATCGGCCAGGGACCACATAAAGTATATCGTTTGCTTGCTTCCAGGAAAGCCTAGGTGCAGTTTTGAAAATTTCGAAATGACAACGCGGGCGTCTATATATCGGATATAGGACCACCATGGCTTTGTTAAAAAAATATAAAAACATCTTGAACATAGGTCTTCTTGAAGACCAGACAACGATATTTATTATTGATCAGTGATCAATTGTGAAATGGTGATCACGGCCAAAATATTCCACGGATATGTCTGAAAGTTAGGAACGAAAATGTAAGGACACCTAGAAAATGTTGGTACATTCAATATAACCTAAAAATACAAAATGCTGCTGGTTGACATATATGAACCGAATTAAACACTGAATGGTATTAAAACAAGTACGAAATTTTTTTTTTACAATCAAAGATAAAAATCGCGGATTTTTTTAAATTTTTTTTTTTGTGGATTTTTATACCCTCCACTCCAGTGATAGAGGGTATATATAAGTTTGTTATTCCGTTTGTAACTCATCGAAATATCGGGCTGGGACCCCATAAAGTATATATGGGGCATTCCATGTCAAATCGGACACTTTTGAATTTTTTTTTTTAGATTTTCCCAATTTGTTTACAGTTTTTAGTACCCTTCGAAAACTCCATCGTGGTAAATTTTCAGATTTTTTTGATCACCCGTTCAAAAGATATCGAATTTTTAAAAATTTGTAGTTTGTTCCTTTACTCAAACTTCTTTTCCTCATAACTTCTTCAATAATAGTCCAAATTTCAAATTTTTTTTTTCAAAATTTTTGTTTTTTTTCGTACTTTTTAAAAAAAATCCCAAAAAATTCCTAAAAGCGCTCTAGTATGCGATTTTTAAGTTTTAAAATTTAAATCTCATTTTTGAAAATGTTTGTACTCTTCGATTTTTTGTGTAAAACTTCTATCGATTCTACAAGTTTTTTGCCCAGGAGGATCGTGGGATAACGATTATTACTATTTTTAAAATTTTTTGAAAAAATTTTATTGTAATTTTTCAATCTTAAAATCATTTTTACTGCTCCAATAGTGCATCATAGAGGGGTCATTTATAAGACCGACCCCCATTAATTTTTACGTCTTAACCTTTCTTTGGAACAAACTAATACCCTATCTCCAATTTCTAAGGGGGCTCCCACACAAAACGACATTTTTTAAAATTTGCTCCAACCGCTCCAACTGCCCTAATAGTGCCCTTAGACCAACAAAATGTATGACCGGCCCACAATATTTTTTTAGTCCAAACATTTTTTCTGAACACACCTACCCTCTATCTTTAACTGTTAAGGCGGTCCCCATACAACTTTTTTTATTTTTTGTAAATTTGTTTTATTGCTTTAAAACTAAACAAGTTTGAAAAGCATTGCTTAGTTACCACCAATGCTTTTAAAATTTGTTTACCACGTGGCATTTAAGATGAACAAAATCTGAAATTCGGGGTTTTGCTTATAACTTTTGAACCACTTGACCGATTGAGCTAAAATTAAATACCAAACAGACCTGAGGAACGGGAAAGATATATGCCACGTTTCAGCAGTCTCATTATTGTTTTTCGAAAGTTATCGTGTTTTTAATCTCGTAAATTTGCGAAAACCCCTTGCCGAAATTTACTATTTTGCTCATAACTTTTGAACCACTGGACCGATTTGGCTGGATTGCAATACCAACCTGACCAGGTAAATGACCAACATATATGCCACAGTAGCCTCTGTGAAGTCTTTCAAAAGTTAGCCTGTTTTCTACGGACGGACAGACAGACGGACGGACGGACGGACATCGCTAGATCGACTTAAAATCGATCGAGGATCATGAATATATATACTTTATGGGGTCCTAGACCAATATTTCGATGTGTTACAAACAGAATGACAAACTTATATATACCCTCTATCACTAGAGTGGAGGGTATAAAAAATCGAAGAGTACAAACATTTTCAAAAATGAGATTTAAATTTTAAAACTTAAAAATCGCATACTAGAGCGCTTTAAAGAATTTTTTGGGATTTTTTTTTAAAGTACGTAAAAAAACAAAAATTTTGAAAAAAAAAATGAATTTTGGACTATTATTGAAGAAGTTATGAGGAAAAGAAGTTTCCCAAGCAGAAATTGACGACGGTTCTAAAAAAAAAGCGTTCTGAAAGCGCTGTAACAAAAAAAAGCGTTCTTAAAACGCTATTTTCAAACGCTTTGCGAGCGTTTTTGAAAAGTGTTCTGAAAGCACTATAACAAAAAAAAAGCAATCTCAAAGCGCTTTTTTGTAACGCTTTGCGAGCGTATTCGAAAAGCGTTTTAAGAGTTCTTTAGATTTTTTTTGGAAAAAATTTCTAAGTTCCGAAAATATTTTTGAATAATATTTTTTTTTGTTTTTTAGGTAAAAAAAATTATCAAAAATGTTTATAGAATTTTTTTTTTAATTTTCTAAGTTTCGAAATTTTTTTTTTTAATTTTTTAAGTTTCGATTTCGGATTTCACTTTGTATCAAACAAATTATTATACCCGAACTAAAACAGAAATTCTTTACTTTGGGTTTTTAAAGCGCTTTGATTACTTAAAAAAAACGTTCTCAAAGCACTTTTTTACATCGCTTTTAAAACGCTTTAAACCTAGCGTAGATCGATGTTATCATTCGGATCATCTGAAGGCGCTTTGAAGTTGGTATACAGAACGCTCGTACAACCGTCCACAACGCTTTCACAACGCTTTTGCGATTGTATTTTTCTGACTGGGTTGAGTAAAGGAACAAGCTACCAATTTTTAAAAATTCGATATCTTTTGAACGGGTCATCTAAAAAATCTGAAAATTTACCACGAAGGAGTTTTCGAAGGGTTTTTTAGTACCCTGTAAGCAAATTGGGAAAATCTAAAAAAAAAATTTTTCAAAGTGTCCGATTTGGCATGGAATGGCCCATATATAAATAATCGATTTTAAGACATTCTAGCGATGTCCGTCTGTCTGTCTGTCTGTGGAAATGGCGATCACGGCCAAAATTATTGCTAAATAATTACACTGTTCGACAACAAAAATCTCCTAGTGAAATATCCAACTGATTTTGCTCTCCCAAATCCAAATCTGCCATCCAATTTTTTCTAGCACTTACCGTTTTTGAGATATTCGCTGTTAAAAAGTTTCTCATTTTGGTGGTCCACTGTTACATATTCTTCCATAAATAGCACTTGATTTGATATAAAATGGACCTCCTGATTCCAAAACTGTAATCCAAATTTTTCTAGCATGTTCCGTTTTCGAGATACTCGCGTTTGAAAATTTTTACAGAAGGTCCAATTTATATGAAATC
This sequence comes from Pegoplata infirma, assembly GCA_963921195.1. Classification (NCBI taxonomy): domain Eukaryota; kingdom Metazoa; phylum Arthropoda; class Insecta; order Diptera; family Anthomyiidae; genus Pegoplata; species Pegoplata infirma. The sequence continues at coordinate 108,272,149 of OY992537.1, forward strand.
AAGTCCTATTTGTTGAAAGCAACATGACAGTGGACCCCCAAAAGAGGGAAATTATTGTTTTTTTTTACTTTTAAACAGGGAATATCTCAAAAACGCAAAGTGCTAGAAAAAATTGGATGGCAGATTTGGATTCAGGAGAGCAAAATCTATATGAACCAGTTGGATATTTCACTGGGGGGTTTTGTTGTCGAATAGTGTAATTATTTAGCAATAAGTCGAAAACAGGATCAGATAGGATATTCGTGTTAACGATTTTTAAAGCTTAAACTAAAGAGGAGTGAAATGCCATTACCCGTTTTCGTCACCATTTTAAAACAACCTAATATTGCTTGAAAAGGGGTGTGCCTGGTCCAATTTTGCTCAGTAAGAATTTTACCAGCTTTACGAACTCAAGATATATACGTGCCAAATTTCTAAAATTTCAAATTTCAGTCTAGCTCGTTTGCTATTTGTGCTTTCCACAGACGGACGGACTGACAAACATTGCCAGAATTTCTTATATTCGATTTTCTATATTTACCAAATTTACAGCTCTTTTGGTTTGGACTGCATCTTTCTTTCTTTAGATAGACGGGTGTCTCAGCTTATCGTCCATATCAGTGTTTAAAAGTTTTGTTGCCCCTTATAAAACAATATGGACCTTCGGGAAAATTCCTATAACTCCCGAACTAACAGAAATATCATCAAGAGAAAATACGTGTCAATTTAAATTTAATAAACATTATTTCATATTCATATGTGGGTCATTATTAGTGAAATCAATCATGAATATTTTTGACCCCCTTCGATATTGATGAAATTTGGTTTAGTTCTTACACTATGTAAAAAACTAACAAATGCAAATTTTCAGCCCTCTAAGTCAACAGGGGCCGAAAATACGAAGGGTCAAAATTTACCCCAAAATCTCCCAGTCGCTACACTTCACACCGTAAAAACTTAATATCGTTGGTTCTATTATAGCTAGAAAGCTCATTTTTGGTTTGTTTTGAAGCTCATAATATGCTCTACAAGACCTACCATAACCAAATAATTTTCGACAAAAAATAAGGGTTACCTCCCTTATTTTAAGGTCGTGATAAAGGGAGGAGAAAATGGGAAGGATGGTATCCCCCGATTTTTTTTTTTACTTGATAATCTTACAGAGAAAGTCCCAAAGAATATATTCTAAAATTTTTACCCCATATCCAATATCATAAGTGATATTGTAGCTACAGAGCCCATTTTTGTTTGTTTTAAAGCTTATAGTACGCTCTACAATACCTACCTTAACCAAAAAATTTTAGAAAAAAAGGAAGGGTTCCCCCCTTATTTAAAGGTCGTGGCAAAGGGTGGAGGAAATGGGGGGAAGATATCCCCCGATTTTTTTTTTTTACTTGGTATTCTCAAAGTGCAAGTCCTAATGAACATATCCTAAAATTTTTATGTTGGGACAACAATCAGATCGACCAAAATCAAAATTTTTCACAATTTCCCCCAAAATCTGCAAATTGCGACACTCTGGCACATTACAAATTTAATATCGTGAGTTGTATTGTATCTACAGAGTCCATTTTTGGCTTGTTTTAAAGCTCTTAATATGCCCTACAATATTACTATCACAAAAAAAAAAAATAAAAAAAAAAAATGAGGGGTGCCTCTTGTATTAAAAGATCGTGGCAAGGGGTGGGGGAAATCGGGGTTAGTATTCCCCAATTTTTTTTTACTTTGTTTTTTTTTAAGTGTAAGTTCTAGAGAGCATATCCTGAAATTTTTATCTTGGGACTCCAATGGAAGGCGGAAGAATGTTGCGATTTGTTGATTTTGGAGGAAAATTTTGATTTTGGTCGATCCCATTGTTGTCCCAACATAAAAATTGTAGACTATGTTCATTAGGACTTTCACTTTGAGAATACCAAGTAAAAAAAAATCGGGGGATACCTTCCCCCCATTTCCTCTACCCTTTGCCACGACCATCAAATAAGGGGGGCACCAATTCCTTTTTTTGGAAAATTTTTTGGTTTGGTATGTCTTGTAGAGCGTATTATAAGTAGGCTGACCATACGTACTGATTTGATCAGTACCTACATGTACTGATTTTTGATCACGTGTACTGATCAAAACACGTTGTACTGATTTGTACTGATTTGTACTGATTTTTTTAAATATGTGCTGATTGTACTGATTTTTGAATATAAAAAATAATTTTGTTCGAAAATTTTATACAAAAACTTGAATATCCATAAAATAAGTCATCTGAGTAGATTTTTATAACTTTAGTATGACAAAGAGATAATTTGAGTTAAATCAATTCTAAAAAGTTTAGAGTTCGTGAATCAAGAGGTTCATTAACGCAAAAATGTATCTGAGCATGAGGTTTTTTTGATCCTATAAATATGAAAAGTTTTATATGAAAAGGCGCCCATAATCTTTGAGGTTTTCTAAACGAAAAGTTCACGGGATGATGGATTTTTTATATTTTTAGAAAGATAATGTAATTGCATCAATTCAAATGATTCTGAGATGTTCGATGAGTTAATGTCTTCAGAATTTTTTGGACAAATCATTCAGAACATCAGCCGCTATTTAAAAAACATGTGCTTTTTATCTGGGAAGTTTTATAAAAGTCAGAGTTATCAAAACTTATGGAAAAAAGTCCTCAGAATTTGCGGGATTTTCTTAAGCTCAAAACCTGTGGGTTTTTGTTTGTTATAATATCTGCACTGAAACGATCAACATTCAAATTAAGTTGTTTGAAGTCAGTTAATTTTTTTGCAAAATAACGACAACAGTTTAAGACAGTTGTTTTTAAACCTTTGTTTTTAAACAGCTCTTTTCAAACAGTTGTTTTTAAACAGTTGTTTTTACTGAAATACTAATTGCCCCAAGTTTGTTAGTTTAACCGACTTTTTGAGTGTTAAAAAAAAATTATCAGTGTTTTGCCATAGAAGAGTTTTTAGAGAGGTATTTTACGAAAATATAAACGTATAAGCTTGGGCGTACTGATTTGAGTTCAGAAAAAAATGGTCACCCTAATTATAAGCTTTAAAATAAAAAAATGGGCTCTGTAGCTACAAAAGAACTCATAATATTAAATTTTTAAGGTTAAAGAGTGTTGCGATTAGGAGATTTTGGGGAAAATTGTGAAAAATTTTGATTTTGAGCGATCCCATTGCTGTCCCAACACAAAAATTTTAGAATATATTCTTTAGGACTTTCTCTATAAGATTATCAAGCAAAAAAAAAATCGGGGGATACCATCCTCCCCATTTTCTCCTCCGTATATCACGACCTTAAAATAAGGGAGGTAACCCTTATTTTTTTCGAAAATTTTTTGGTTATGGTAGGTCTTGTAGAGCATATTATGAGCTTCAAAACAAACCAAAAATGGGCTTTCTAGCTATAATAGAACCAACGATATTAAGTTTTTATGGTGCAAAGTGTCGCGACTGGGAGATTTTGGGGGACATTTCGACCCTTCGTATTTTCGACCACTGTTTACTTAGAGGGCTGAAAATAAGTGTGCGTCAGTTTATCACTTAGGGTTACAACTAAACCAAATTTCATCAAAATCGGAGGGGGTCACGAAAATTTGTAGCTATTTTTGATTGATTTCACTAAGACTGACCCATGTATATCGTAGGTCTATCTCTTCACATAAATACCCCCCCCCCCCCCCCCGAAATTTACACATTTTCGTGGAAAAAAATATTGAAATATTTTAAAGAGAGAGAGAAAGAGAGAGAGACAGACAGAAATAAAAAGATTCGATATGTTTAAGTCCCGAAAATTTTGAGAAATTTGCAAAAAAAATCCAAAATTTCAACCGACGAAATCGCGCAAAATTTCAAAATTATTTTGAGGAGAAATATCTATACCCAGTCAGAAAAATACAATCGCAAAAGCGCTGTGAAAGCGTTGTAAACGGTTCTACAAGCGTTCCATTTACCATCTTGAAAGCGCTTTCAGATGATCCGAATGATAACATCGATCTACGCTAGGTTTAAAGCGTTTTAAAAGCGTTTTAAAAAAGTGCTTTCAGAACGTTTTGTTAAAAGTCATGAAAGCGCTTTAAAACCCAAAAGTAAAGCACTTATAAAGAGCTTAAATACAAAAAATAAAGATATTTTCCAGCGATTGTTAACTCTTGGAACAATCCTATTGCTGAAATTCAACGAAAATTGCATGTTTTTCATACCATTAACTCTCCAAATAAAGCTCCATTGGTATATCCTCTCTTTAAAAAAAGTATTCTCTTGGCAAAGTAATGGAATCCACTGAAACAAAAGTTGTGTTTTCTTTTATTAATATTCATGGTTTCAAAATTACTGCATCCCATCCTGATTACGCAATTCTACTTAGTAATGGAAATATTATGATAGTAAACCAAATTTGTAGTACAAATCGATCTAAACACACATGTGATAATATTTATTTAAAAGGCAACATCTTTAAAGAAATAAACGATTATTTTGTCTATCCAATTCCATCAAAAGAAATAAGACTTTATAACGTTGAAAATTTACGTGAAGATGTTATTGAAGTCAGTGTGCATATTGTAGAAGTTAAATGCATTATTTGTAAATTTTATAACGAAACTATTGCTATAACTCTTTTGAATAAATGATAATAATAAAACTTAAAATAGATTTACAAATTAAAAAATGTTTTATGTTTTCAAAATTTTGCGTTTTCAATGTGGTGGTAGGGAAAAATTATTTAATTTGATTTAACAAAATGTTTTTATAACAATTTGTTTAAAATTGAGTATAATCTAAAAAAATACTATACTTGTATGTACTACGAAAAAAATTTAAAAACGTTTGCAAAAACTGCTTTAAAACCATTTAATTTTGAAACGAACATGTATTTTGTTAATAAAGTGCTTTCAAAACGCTTTTCGAAAACGCTCTCAAGGCGTTCGAATAAAGCGTTTTGATAATGATTTTTTTTTGTTACAGTGCTTTCAGAACGCTTTTCGAAAACGCTCGCAAAGCGTTCGAAAATAACGTTTTGAGAACGTTCTGTTTTTGTTACAGTGCTTTCAGAACGCTTTTTTTTATAACCGTCGTCAATTTCTGCTTGGGTACTTTCAATCGTGATAAATAGGTTTGCAACTAAACAAAGTTTTGTTTGCGGTCAAGAATATAGCGAAAACTCAATTCGGATCCAACGCATCAAAAACAATTAGAAAATATTTGGCTGCTGGGTTTTCTTTTTTTTAAACCGTAATATATTTGCACACAAAGCTTAGAATTATTTAGGGCTTGAACGCCTTCCGGTCGAACCGTGTTTCCTATTGTCCTTATTCAATTAATTCTTGCTTGACACTATTATTAGAACATATCCAATAAGTGTGCTATTTGTTTAACCGCAACTATTTGATATATTTTTTATCATGTTAGACTTCATATACAAATGTTTGTTTTTAAGATATAAACTAAGTTTTACCGAAATATTCCATATATATTTGTTTAATAACGTTATCAAACTATATTTGAAGTTTTTATTATGTTATTTTTTTTTCTTAAATATTTGTTACCGCATAGTGTGAATGAGTGATTTCGTGATTTATTATTTTTTTTAATCCTGGAAGGTATTTAAAGTTTATCGTTTAATTAGAAACACCTTGATAGTAGTTGACAATTTTTTTTGGCGATCCTGTTTACTGAAAAAATACAGAAATTACAGATGTTATTTGAAAAAGTTTAACTGTACACAGAAAAAATTTGAAACAAATTTCAATCAACAAAAACGCGGATTCAATCAATTTTTTGATTGAGATTCCTCCAATCAAAAAAATTGTTATACCAATCATCAAATTGTAGGTGATTGCTTGAAAATTTTTTCAATCAAACATTTTTTCGATTTTGATCAAAAGATTGATCAATTTTTTTATTTATAGTCAATCAAAATAATGATTGATTTAACAAATGAATAGTTAGCTTATGACAAAATCATCAAAAAATGCATTTTTGCTTTCCAATATGTTGCCAACAATAAAAAAGTAAAACCCGATTATTTTGAATATTTTTGCATTAATCTATTCAAATAAATTAAAGCGAAACAAATCAAAATTTGTAATTCGACAGTTAAAGAAAATAGGAACAATGTTAATCAAAACATTGATTGACTCATTTTAATTTTGTTGATCAATAGATTTAATTGAAAATTGTTAGCCAATAATTTTTTGTGTGTAATTTGATTCTACTTGTAACTCGCAAAAGATTAATTGATATTCGAAAAAAATTAATTGTAATTTGAAAAAGATTAATTGAAATTTGAAAAACATCAGTTGTAATTTGAAAAAGATTAATTGAAGTTCGAAAAAACTTCAATTGTAATTCAAAAAAGATCAATTGCAATTCGAAGATTTCAAAATATCAACTGATATTGATAATTGCTCACAAAAGGCTCAATTAAAAACAAGTAAGAAAGTTATAGTCGGTCAAGACCGACCATATGATACCCTACACCAGTGTTTTCCGGAAAATGAGTCCCAAGTCCAAATATGGACCGATTGTATCTGTCTTTTGTTAGATCTTTATTTAGTGTAGAAAACACACACAGATCAAATTTTAGTGGAATTGGTTTATTTTTTTGTCTATAGACCAATTTATCTGAATATCGGTCGAAATTTTTATATTAGGGACTAACAAGGGAAGTCTTCCTGGTGTCACCCTCCGATCTTCATGAAATTTGAATATGTTGTTAAGAACGAAAATTAATTCGACACGTATTTTTTTTTTTAGCGGCCCAAACTAATTTTTAGGGGGGTGGGGGGGGGGGTCGATTTGTGTGGGGGGAAATTGACCTTTTTCAGTTTTTTACAATTTACGCCTATTTAAACAAAACTAATATAGGCATGTGTGGTATCAGATTAAAGGTATTAAAAATACCTATCTCGTGGTGCTACCAACGGGCCAAAGAAGTTAATATTTTTCGACTTATTAACAAAAATGTCCTAAAATTTTGGTAGTTTACTCAATATAACGAAAAGTTTTGCATGTTTGGACACGTTCTTAGCATACGTAGATAGATGTTCCAAAGACCTTTCATTTGGTATGCAACATGACTAGGTTTCTTTGCATAATATTGGAGATAAACGAAAAAACTGAAAAACGGCCCTGTCTTCCCCCCTCCTTTTTACCCCCTAAATATTAATTTGGGCCGCTAAAAAAAATACGTGTCCCTTTATTTTTTCTGCTCTACAAAATAAAACCAATTCATTACACTAGGGAGACTTCCCTTGTTAGTCCAAAAATGGTCCAATCACAATAAGATTTAATTGGATTACCAAAGTACACGTTTAACGCATTCTCATAAAGTTTTAATAACATATTTTTGATTTTCATGAATTTTGAGAGATTTTTGTGAATATCGGGAGGGTTATTTGTATGGCGACTATAAGTAGAACTTGTCCGATTTCTTCGAAATTTGGAGTGATTATTTATAAATACAAAATACTTTTATCTGTCAAATTCAAGAGGATACCTAATAAAACACGGTTATTAAACTCATTTTAACCAAATTTAGAGGGGATGTTTGTATGGGGGCTACGTCTATTTTTGAACTGATTTTTTTCCATTTTCAATAGGCTTCGTCCTTGAGTCAATGGAAGCTTAACTTTCAATTTTCAGGCAAATCGATAAAAAATTGCGACCTGTATCGTGCGCACAACCATTACATGGACAGACGGACATTGTTAAATCGACTCAAAAAGTGATTTTGTTTCGATCGGTATACTTGAAGGTGGGTCTTGGACCAATATTTCGGGTAGTTACAAACATCAGCACAAAGTCATTATACCCTGTACCACAAAGTGGTGTAGGCTATAAAAATATATGAATTATTTTTTCGTCTTAAAAGTTTTTTTTGCGTAGCCGGTCTTTGGTCAGGCTTAGAGATTACAAACACCATGCATTAAAGATATAATAAAGGGTTTATAAGCTAAATTGTTTCGGATTTTCAATACTATTTAAAAATTTTTAAAAGTCTTTTCAATTGAAAAACTACACTCAAAAAAAAAACTGTAATGTTAGCAAAAAAAGCTTGTAAACCTACAAGAAAATTTGCTGATTTTGAACCCACAATTTTTTTGCTAAAGTTAGCAAAAATGTTTTGCCAATAATTAGTTAACTAATTTTTTTTTTTTTAACTTAGTTCATACACATCTGAGAACCCCATTGGGTTCGGACCCGATAGGTCCAGACCCCGATGGTCCTAGACCTAGTTGGGTTCCTTTAAAATCGTCCTAGTTTTTGATCCAAAATTTGTGTCCGTTTCGCTCTACCTTGCTTAGTTTTTGAGATACGTGATTATAGGGGACCACTGGGGTCTTGAGAATTAAAAAACTCGATAACTTCAAAAATATTACTCGGAGAGCTTTTGACTTGTTCTACGTGTTGAGAGCTACAAAAATGCTTTTGGACTTTTTGTTCTGTCGGCAATATTTACCGAAATATGAGCATTTTAAAATTTTCGGGAATGCTAACTTTTTTGGATCCAAAGTTAGGGCCCATTAAGGTCCACACATGTGAAGAGGACCGGCGATACTATGGAGAGCCCGAGATCCAAAAATGGCCTCCATTTTGCTCTATCTGGCTTAGTTTCCGAGATAGCGCCATTTTAAGTTTTCTGAAAATAAAAAAGAATTTACCATATATTTTGCTAATATTAGCAAAAAATCTTGTAAAAATGTTGTCAACTCAATTTCAAATTTAGCAAAAGAAATTAGTTCAAAGTTTGTTTAAAATTGCTAATGTGCTAAATGAAGTTTACAAGAATTTTTTGCTAACATGCTAATCTCAACTAAAAATTTGCTAAAAGTTAGCTAACTAGCGTTAGCAAAAAAAAAAAAAGTAAATCTACTAATGTATTTTTTTGAGTGTACCAGAAATATTTTTTAGTTTTTTTTATTCAAAAACGTTTCACGTTTAAAAAGTAAAAAAAAAAAACGTTGAACAACTTGGAGCCCATTTATTTATAACAAAAAACAACTACATACAACAGCTGTTACTACAATGTAGTATTTTTTATTTTCTAATTTCTTTTAAACAACTGAAAAAGGTTGTTTGGCATTTTTCATACAAAAACAAATGAAATTACAGTAAAAAAAAAACAACTACAACTTACTACAGCTGTCATGTTGTACCTGCAATAATTTTCTGAGTAAAGGGATCAAATTCGTTATAAAAATTTGTATAAAAACTTAATGAAAGGTAAGAAGTTTGGAGTATTTATAAAATTTATTTGCTAAACAATGTTATGAAAGTCGCAAAATAACATCAGGAAACTTCTCTGACGTACTTGAAAGTACGTATTAAATATTGCAGTAGACTTTTGTTTGTCCGTCCGTCTGTCGGTGTTTTTATTTCTTATCTTAAGAATAATTTTAAATTTTGTTCTTTTTTGTGTGTGTTAAATAGGAGAAGTTGTCGTTGACATTTAATACTGCATATTATAAAATATTTACTTCCGTTTGTTTTAATTTATAAAAAAATATTTGAGTTAGAAATGTTTTTTTTAAATTAAATCTTTTGTTTATATTTTGTGGAAATAAACACCGTAAATTAATTTTTAAAAATAAATTTTATGGTTATTCTTTGTAAATTATTGAAAATTTAAACATTTGCTATACTAACAAACAAGTGTTTCCCGAAAAATGGATCCCAAGTCCCAACATGAACCGATCCAATCAGTTCATGTTTGGATCTTTAATTACTGCACTCAAAAAATTATGACGGTAGATTCCACTACAAAAGACAGTTAAAACTACTACATTTGTTGTTGTTTACTACTACAATTAACGTTAAAATCAACCAAAAAGTGTTGTTGTTTTTAACTATTGATTAACAACTAAAAAAAACTGTAAAAACTACTTCAAATTACAGTTGTTTTTACTGTAACTAAAATTGTCTGAATTTTTTGAAAAACTTCTAAACTCCAAAAACGGTTAAAATTATTTAAAATAGTTCCTGCACATCCGTTTTTCTAAAAAATTATAAGGTTTTTTATAGACTAAAAACAACTACATAAAACAACTGTTACTACAATGTAATAATTTTTTGTATTTGAAATTGTAGTTGAAAACAACAACTACTACTTACTACACAAATGACCGTAATGTAGTAACTGCAATAATTTTCTAAGTGTGTAGCAAACACACAAAAACCAAATTTGAGTGAAATTGGTTTCTTTTTGTTGCCAATTGACCAATTTAACTGAACATCGGGCAAAATTTGGTATTTTACAGGGCACCCACCGATACTACTGAAACTTGTATATGGGAAAAGAGGGGAGGAAAATAAGAGTTACCTGTTTTTTCTTAGCTGTCCAGATTAGCTAAGATCAAATGGGAGGGGAAAAATTAGGATTTTTTTCGTTTTTTGAGGATTTTTCACATTTCTTCAAAAAAAAACTATGATACAGATCGAAAGGTTTTTTGAAGGCCTATCCAATGGTGTATAGGTCGTGTCCAAATTCGGCTTCGTTAAGTCCTTATCTTAAAAATGTAAAATCGTTGGGGTAGTTTATATGGAGAGGTATATACGTACGACCGCCGAAATCATATATAATCTCTATTTTTTTCGGATTTTCCCGAAAGACCTAATTTTTCATAAGGTGGCAACCCTTTTTATACCCTCCACTTAGTGATGGAGGGTATATATAAGTTTGTCATTCCGTTTGTAACTCATCAAAATATCGGTCTGGGACCCCATAAAGTATATATGAGGGGTTCTTCGTCAACCGGGTCACCGCTCTCTCCAAAATTGGCATGGGTTTAACATTTTTTTTTTAAAAATTCAAAATTACTTAAAAATATTTACTTTTTAATGCCAAGTGGCGGTTTTTGAATTTCAATATGGCGCCAAATTTTTTAAAAACATTACGGATTCGCTTAAAACTCTTTATACAGCGACCCGTAAAACCCGTGTATGAAGAGTTTTAAGCGAATCTGTAATATTTTTAAAAAATTGGGCGGCATATTGGATCCGCCATATTAAATTTAAAAAACCGCCACTCGGCATTGAAAAGTAAATATTTTTAACTAATTTCGATTTTTTTTTTTTTAATTTTTAAACCCATACCAATTTTGGAGAGAGCGGTGGCCCGGTTGACGAAGAACCCCCTATATATAATTTATCAATGATCGATTTTAAGACATTCTAGCGATGTCCGTCTGTCTGTGGAAATGATAATAACGACCAAAATATTACACGGAGACGACTGAAACTTAACTTGGAAGTTCTCCCGAGCAGTTAAGTATTGCATTTGAGCGAATTCGGTTCAGCGGTTCAAAAGTTATGAACGAAAATGGAAGGATACCTAAAAAAATTTTAGTACATTCAACATAACCTAAAAATACAAAATGCTTTAATTCGGCTGCTGGTTGACATATATGATTATAACTGAACACCGAATGGTATTTAAACAAGAACGAACATATTTTTTGACAAAAAAAGAAAACAATCGCGGATTTTTGTTACAAATTTTTTTTTTCAAAAGTAATTTCCTAATACTTTGTAAATACGTTTCAATAAAGTCCTGTAGGTTCGCAAAGCTCTGGCAAAATACCTTAAAACCCAAATAATTATCGTTGTGGCAGCGCTTCAAATAAAACATTGAAGTGGTTGTCACATTAAAAAAATGGTAGTATTTGTCCAGTACTTTAAGCACATAAATACAGTATTTTCCCAGGACTTCCAGACACATTTTTTTGCGTTTTTTAGTAAAAAGTTAAGTTTTATTAAAAATGTTTTTTAAAAAATAATTTTTAATAAATTTCGAAAATTTTTTGAAAAATTTTAGATTTCTAGGAAATAAAATGTAATAAATTGTAAAAATATAAAAATATATATTTTATAAAAGTACTGCCAAAGCACTTTTAAGATTGTAATTACAAGCGTTGGCAAAGCACTTCATTGTACAAAAAACTAAGTGCTTTGCCAGTGCTTTATTTTTTTGTGCCGCTGGAATTTTTTTTTCAAAATTTTTTTTTTTCAAAAGTAATTTCCTAATACTTTGTAAATACGTTTCAATAAAGTGCTGTAGGTTCGCAAAGCTCGGGCAAAATACCTTAAAACCCAAATATATATCGTTGTGGCAGCGCTTCAAATACAAACATTGAAGTGGTTGTCACATTAAAAAAAATGGTAGTATTTGTCCAGTACTTTAAGCACATAAATACAGTATTTTCCAGGACTTCCCAGACACATTTTTTTGCGTTTTTTAGTAAAAAGTTAAGTTTTATTAAAAATGTTTTTTAAAAAGTAATTTTTAATAAATTTCGAAAATTTTTTGAAAAATTTTAGACTTCTAGGAAATAAAATGTAATAAATTGTAAAAATATAAAAGTATATATTTTATAAAAGTACTGCCAAAGCACTTTTAAGATTGTAATTACAAGCGTTGGCAAAGCACTTCATTGTACAAAAAATTAAGTGCTTTGCCAGTGCTTAACTTTTTGTACCGCTGGCAATTTCTGCGTGGGTAGGTCTAAACATGAGCCGATTTTTTTCCAATTTGTCCTCGAGTCAAGAGAAGCTTAAATTTAAATTTTCAGACCAATTAAATAAAAATTGCTATCTGTATCGTACGTAAAAGCTTTACGTGGACGACAGATAGACAGACGGGAGGGACGGACCCTGTACCACAAATTAATGTAGGGTATAAAATTTTCAGGAAGAAATATTATGTTTCGTTAAGCCGAGTTTCTGGTTAAACTTCGTTTATCAGTTAAACTTGGTTTATTTAAAACTTCGTTTCTCAGTTAAAATTTTTTTGATTTAATCTAATTGTAAGAACAGATTAGTTCTGCCAATACCAAGATTGCGAAGATTTTTTAGCGAATTAGCTTAATTTTGAAGGTTAGACTTTATATAAATCACACAAAATAAACCACATTTCGCCTGCAGAATCCTAGTTTCAAACTATGCTAAACTTAGTTTAAACTTAATTCACATTGGTATCCTTATTATATAATATCCTTTGTTGAATATCATTTGTCTTAAGTAAAAATTGTTTTATTTTTTCTTTTAGCTCCCATTAAAAACGAAGTGCCACAACCACCTCTCTTAACCGATACCGCCAATGATGATAATAATAATTTCGATGATGACGATGAAGCTTTGCCACCATCTGTTATAATGACTATTAAAGGAGCTGGTTCTTCCGCAGTTGTGGCGGCAGATAAAAATAATGAATCAAAACATGCAGCAGCTGGACCACCAACACCAAAACTTGTCTCCACAACGAAAAAAGTTCCAAAACTGGCAGTCTCTGCTGATCCCACACAGGGAATACCAACACAACAAATTTATGAACCGGGTCATATGAACGAAGAGATCGATGTAGAACAAATATGTCCAAATCGGGGAAATAAATTAAAACTCCTAATACTGATAACATCAGCACAAACACATACGGATGCCAGATTAGCCATACGACAAACTTGGGGTCATTTTGGTACCCGAAGAGATGTTTCAACAGCATTTATACTGGGTAGAACAACAAATGCCACCGTTAGTACTGCATTAACACAGGAAAATATGATATACGGTGATTTGATAAGGGGACATTTTATTGATTCATACAACAATTTAACACTTAAGACTTTATCATCGCTGGAATGGGTGGATCAAAATTGTCCCAAAGCTAAGTATATATTAAAAACCGATGATGATATGTTTATAAATGTACCAAAACTATTACAATTCCTTGATGCTCATGGCAAAGATAAGAGGGTTATCTACGGTAGATTAGCCAAAAAATGGAAACCGATAAGAAATATAAAATCAAAATATTATATATCAACCGGACAATTTAGTGCTGCCGTATTTCCACCGTTTACCACTGGCCCAGCTTATGTTATGACCAGTGATATTGTACATGAACTCTATGTACGTTCACTGCAACAGGTCTATTTAAAATTGGAAGACGTTTTCACTACTGGCATAGTGGCCCAGCAATTGGGCATAAAACGTGTTCATGTCAATGAATTCTTAAATAGACGTATTGCCTTTAATCCTTGTAATATACGCAAGGCAATATCTGTGCATATGATTAAGGCAAATGAACAATTTGATTTATGGAAGAAATTACTGGACCAGACCACAAAATGTAAATAGTATTTTAATGTAAGAATCTTTTAAAATAAAAATTATAACCATGCATATATAAATTTTTCGAAAAAAACACAAAACTCACTTTATATTTGTAAGAGATTAAAGAAACAAACAAAAATTAAAACAGAAAGAAAAAAAGTTAAACTTTAGTTAATTTTTAAACTCATAATTGTGTATATTTTTTAAGCCATTTAATGTATAATTAGACAAAAAAAACAAAAACTAAACTATAAACTCTTAAACATAATGAAATTATTTAAATTTTAGCCAAAATCTTGTATTATTTTTAAGTTCATTTTATTATAAAATTATTTAAATTTAAAACAAAAAAAACTTAAACTCCAAAATTCATAAGTTCGAATATTTAAATTTATTATTACATCTGATTCCAGCAATTATTTTTACACATTACATTTAGTTTTCAATATATAATATCAGACTTATGGGAATATTGGTTCTGGTTCTGGTAAAGGAGACCAATAAAAAATATACGTGTGTTGGTGGATTAAAAGATCACATCGGAATGTTACACACAAAAAGAAAATTTCCAATGAACGACTTTCATAGTATTTATGAATTCATACAATGTATTAACTTTTTCATAATACTTATAAACTTTTTCATAGTATTTATGAATAAATCATAATATGTGAAATTTAAGAACTATTTAACATTTTTCATCAATATTATGAAAAAGTTTATAAGTATTATGAAAAATTTAATTAATTGTATGAATTTGTTCATAAATACTATGAAAAACGTTCATTGGAAAAAAATGTCTGTGTAGTTTAAAGGCGGTTAAAGTTTAAGCTTTGGCCTGTTCTTGCAACATTTCGGTATATAAAACTATGTTTTCTTTACATCTAAGGTGTAGAGTATTTTTAGCAATTTTGTAGAAAATATTATGGCAAATATTTTTGTGAAACATATTAACCCTCCAACTCCACCTTATAATGATATTTTTGGATCTATTCCAAAAAATCGTAAAAAAAACACCCTTAAAAAGAAGGAGGGCGCGGGATGTCACGTTATGTGTAAGAGTTAGAGGGTTAATATGTTCCACAAAAATATTTGCCATAATATTTTCTACAAAGTTTTTGAACATAACCTAAATACGAGATGTAAAAAAAAACATAATTTTAAAGTCAAATTCAAGATTGCAAATTAAAAAAAAAAAAATACAAAAAAAAATTAAGGCCTCTGTTCTGTATTTCACAACTTTTCAATTCACATGAAAATTTCCGAATCACATGAAATCAAGTTTAGTGTTTTGTTGATCACGTTTTTTCATTCGAAGTTGAAATCGAATAATTAAAATTTAAAAAATTATAAGGAAAAAAGTGCATTCGTTTTACTTTCACCAAATTTTATTCATGTGAAACAAAACGAAAAAGAAATTCGGATGTAAAATCTAGAACACCAAAAAAATTCGGAAATTTTCATTTTCACATTTTTTATGTGAATTACTTTTTTTGGAACAGCGGCCTCACCCTTAATGGGCAACCTTGTACTTGATTGGTGTTTGCGTTTAGTTTTGGGCTTTGGTATGTTCCGAGTCGGAACTTCCGACATATATAGTAAAATTTTATGGCCAACATTTTTGTAGAACATTTTATTACCAGCCTCCCCCTCTTTCGGGGTGTTTTATACTATTTGCTAGAAATATTTGCTATAATATCTTCTACAAAGTTACTAAACACACCTTACCTCAGATGTAAAGAAAACATAGTTTTATATACCGATATGCTGCAAGAACGGGGCAAACTGGGAAACTTTAACCGCCTCTAAAATAAAATTCCGATGTGATATTTCAAAACGCCGACATACGTATTTTTTTATCTCCTCTACCAGAATCAATCGTCGGAACGCCGTAATTTTTTTTAGTGCTGTACTGTGTAATTGGTAAAAGAAACTTATTTTAAGAAAAAAAAATTTCGCGTCAAAAAAAATTGTGAAAAAAATTTTGTGCGTGAGCAATATTTTTACTTCGTGAGCGTGCGTGGGTCAAAATTCACTCACGCGCCCATCTCTTACTGGCACAAAGAAATTTCAGACATTTTTGATACAGGTTAATAATAAGTCCAATTTTTACATGTTACGTGATAAGCATTTTAAGACATTTTAGTGATATATCGCGACACCATTTTTCCTGCAGAGTGTAACAATTTTAACTAAAAAATTCTATATGAGTTTCAGTTTGTGTAAAAAACTTTTGTAAAAAAAAAACAAGTAAGAGAGTTAAATTCGGCTGTGCCGAATCTTTTATACCCTCCAACATGCATAAAAAATAAAAAAATCCAGGGGGGTTTTCTTTTTTTTTGGGGGGGGTCGGTATTTGTTATTGGGGGGGCAAATTTCCTCTCGAATATGTGTATAAAAAATAAGATGCTTTTTGGACAAAAGAAATACAAGTTTATCATGATTTAAAAAAAATGTTTTATTCCACGACCATTTGGGGGGGGGGGGGACAAGGACCGAAAAAAACGACATTTTCTAATTCTCTGGGTCCAAGTGCAGGACTTTGAACTTCTTGAAGCATTAAACAAAAACACAAAAAATCACGTAAAAAATGCTATTTTTCAGAGGTTGGTTTAGTTCTTCAAGGGGGACCTTTTTGCCCCCTGGTCCGATTTTGCTCATTTACGAACTTAACCTGCCTATTAACATAATACATATTTATGCCAAATGTCGGGAGTCTAGCTCTTTTATTTTGGACTGCATCGTGTTAACTACAGACGGACGGACGGACATCGC
The DNA here is from genome assembly GCA_963921195.1 of Pegoplata infirma. Taxonomy (NCBI): domain Eukaryota; kingdom Metazoa; phylum Arthropoda; class Insecta; order Diptera; family Anthomyiidae; genus Pegoplata; species Pegoplata infirma. Next base: position 108,289,005 of record OY992537.1, read on the forward strand.
TAGAATGTCTTAGAATCGATCACTGATTATAAATATATGTATATACTTTATGGGATCCTAGACCGATATTTTGATGCGTTACACACGGAATGACAATTTAGTATACCCCCATACTGTAGTTGGAGGGTATAAAAAATAAATGTATTTTTTTGTAATGTTAAAATTTTTTTGGAATGTCAATTCGAGATGAAACTTGAAAAAAATCAAGGGTTTTCCCATAACTACTTAAACCTTAGACCGATTTCGCTAAAATTTAATACCAACCTGACCAAGAAAATAACACATATATAACCTAAAGTAAGATTATTTGAAAAGTTTAGTAAATTTTTTTTTACAGTGTTATGAGATTTGACCGCAAGAATCTCAATAATTTTTTTATATCTGATATGATAAAATCAATTTTGAAACTAAATTCACAATGATGGATACTAGGGCTGTCAATCCCGAAATCCCGAATCCCGAAATCCCGGGATTATTGTCATAAAATGAATCCCGAATCCCGGGATTTTTAAGCTCAAATCCCGGGATTTTTGAAAAATTATAAATGTGTGAAAATTGATTTTTAAAAATACAACTTTGTTCTATTATTGTTACATTTACATAAACAAATTAAAACTAAAACTTTTTTTAATTTTTAACGTAGCTGGCCACGAATTTGGCTGCACATAGAGAACAGTTTAGTTGTGCCAGCCGAATTTAGAGCCAACTGCATAGTTTAATAACAACAACCGAAATTTTCGGTTGCGATAACCAAAATTTGTTTTGAAAATTTAACTTCCGTTGGTCCAAATAAATTTCGGTAATCGCAACCAAAAATTTCAGTTGTTGTATTTAAACCATGTAGTTGGCTCTTAATTCGGCTGGCACAATTAAACTGTTTTTTCTGTGTGAGCTGAAAATTTTCTAAAAAACCAAAACTTTAATCCGATTGGCCTCAAATTTGTACCACATAAGTTTTAGGCGTAGGAGAATAAAAATTTTCCCGGACGTTCCAAATTTTCAAGAAAAACTTTTTTTATACAAAAAAAGTTCAAGTCTAATGTTTTATATTATTACTTTTCTCCTTTAAAAGTTTTTATTATTTTAATTTTTTTTTTAAATTTTAAAATTATACAGTGCAACAACCAAAATCGGAATGTGATGAAACCAAAAGCAAATAAAAGTTGTCATTTTCCATAACAAACCCCTCAAGGGTTTTTTTAGTTCATTGCTAAATATTTAATAATAATTACTTGAAAACTGCATAAGTGGCGTATACTTAATTTTTTAATTGCCTTTAAATAACAATCAGAATAATTAGAAATATTTTTTTTACTAATTTCGTTGTAGCGAAATCGACCCAAGGGTTTTCGTGGGAATCAAACCCACGACTTCCTGCTTAATAGGCTAGCACGCTACCAACTAACCCACAGTAGCCCCCTTAATATGCACAACAAAATTGAAACCTACTATTTTTTTACTTTTATAATCAAAGAAATTTAATCCCGAAATCCCGAAAAATCCCGGGATCCCGAAAAATCCCGTAATCCCGAAAAATCCCGGGATCCCGGGATTTCGATTTTCAAATCCCGAATCCCGGGATTTTAAAAAACCGATCCCGTTTGACAGCCCTAATGGATACTCTGTGGGACAAAGTGGATTTTGTTATTGTTTTGTTTCTCTTTTGCACTTGTATATTTCGATTATTATGCCATCTCTTATTTTTATTATTGGAACTCTGCAGGGCATACGTGACTCAAGTTGAAAAACTTTAAGAAAATACAATAAAATTTAGAAAAATGCTAAAAAAATGTATTTTTCTGTTTTTTTTCGATTTTTTTTTAAATTAGTGTGTTTTTCTTCGGGCTTTCAGTTATAATTTATAAACTTGACCTCGAGCTCAAAAAATTTTGTTTTTTATAAACTTTTTATTTTTTATTTTAATTTTTTTTTGCAAAATTTTAAATTTTTTCCCGAATTTTCCCAAACTTTTTAATAATTTTTGCGTTTTTTTAGGATTTTTTAACATTTTTCAAACGAAAGATAAAGAAACAAAATCCACTATCTAGAGAAATAAAATCTAATACTAAACAGACACGACACTTTTGACAACTGTCAAAAAATTAATCTTGATCAATGTGTGTTAATTTTTTATATAAATAACAGATGGGTTTTTATTGTTAAACGCATACTCAAACTGTAAATAATGTTGTCATGTTGAGTTAAAACTCTCTGTTTTCCCCAAAATCTCTTAGTTTTTCTTCGTTTTTTGTTATATAACTTTAGTGTCGCGTCTAATTTAGTCTCCATCATTGTGAATCCAGCTTTTATTTAATTCTATAAATATCAAGTGATTATATTAATATTAAATATACGTCCTTTTTATATATTTTGAAAATTTGTATTTATAAAATTTTTTTATGATATTTCGTTTATTATTGAATTTTGTTAGTATTTAAGATTGATTTAAGTTTATAAACTGTGTTCTATATATATGTTTTCCTATTTTTTTTTAAGGGGGAATTAGCAAAACTTTTTTTTTTTAGTTTTCCTTATTGTTTTTTTTATTTTGTTTCCTTAATTTATTTTTTTTAATGTAGTTTATTTTTATTTTAAAGATAACACAGGGCAACAACCAAAATCGGAATGGGATGAAACGAAAAGCAAATGAAAGCTGACAGTTTCCATAACAAAGACCTCAAACCTTTTTTTTAGTTTAGTGCTAGATATTTACACTCATTTGAAGTAATTATAATTATTATACCCTCCACTTAGTGATAGAGGGTATATATAAGTTTGTAATTCCGTTTGTAACTCATCAAATATCGATCTGGGACCCCATAAAGTATATATATTCATGATGCCCGATCGATTTTAAGACATTCTAGCGATGTCCGTCTGTCTGTGGAAAATGCTGTCACGGACAAAATTTTGCACAGAGATGACTGAAACTTAACATATTTATTGGAAGTTCTCCCGAGAAGTTTGGTATTGCATTTGAGCGATATCGGTTCAGCGGTTCAAAAGTTATGAACGAAAATGTACACGCAAAAAAAAAATCTGTGTAAGATTGAGCAATCCTACTTGGTAAAACTTTTTTCATACCAAAAAAAAATTTTTACCAAATTTTTGCTAATATTATGCTTGTCGATGTTAAAGTAACATAATTCATTTTTTATGTAAAATAACCAAGTAGCTTGCACAATAACGCAAATTACCTGCACAAAAATTTATCGAAAGAAAACAACAAAAAAACAAATACATACCGCCATTTTCATTTTTTTTGTGTGCGTTGTTTGTTTATTTTTTGTGTTATAAAAACGTAAAAAGGAAATTGATAAATAAAATAAAAATAAATTAATAAATAAAAATAAATAATTAGTTTTCTAAAAGATAAATAAATGCAAGATAAAAGAATGTTAAAGTTAATTTTGCTTTCATCACTTAAAACACCATTCATTAAGAAAAACCAATGGAGTCCCAGACGTATGTTTCGATGAATAACAAATGGAATGATAAAGTGAGTATACCCGCATTCCGAAGACACCAATAAGGTTTAATAGATTAGTGTTTGAAACCGGTATGGGAAATACCAGAAATGTCTATAATTTTTAGAAATTCAATTTTTCTTCTGCATTTTTTCAACTTGAACCCTTATAAAAATTAGTGCTTGGTAATAATTTTCTATTTTTACAGGGTACTGCTAAATAAATTTTTGAAGCTATGGCGAATCCTTCACTACAATAAAGAGCGTGGACACCAATCCTGCCTTTAGGTATAAAATTAAAACCTAAAAACCCAAAGCCAAGGGAGTCCATACCTGTTTTGAGTTACAAATGGAATGACAAAGTAAGTGTTCCTCCTTACCAAGAGACCAATGGGGTTTACCAATTTTTTAAATTAAAAATATATGTTTTGTAATAATTTTCTATTTTTACAGGATGCTTTTAAATAAATTCGTGAAGCTATAGCGGATCCTTTACTTCAAGAAGAAGCGTAGGCAGCAGTCACTCGAGAAAATTGTACAAAAAGGGTCAGTTGGTCGGTGGTAAATTAAATCCTACACAACATTTATTACATTAATATGGATTTATTCTGTGAAAATTTTAAATTCAACAAATATACAAATTTTTACAAAAATTTATTGAAAATTTATTTTAGCATAAATGTGGTAATTTTTAGCATTATTTTTAGTCATCTTTTCTAATAATTTTGGAATATTTCACCATATCTCTTTTGGTATATTTTACCAAGTTTTTACTTAAATAGCATTAGCATTTTCTTCAAAATTTTTTACATAAGTGTTTTGGCTAAATTGCGAAAACTACTTCGTCGGTTGTAGTTTTAGCATATTTTTGGTAAAATTATGCCAGATTTTTGCTCACTCCGACACAAGTTTTTTTTTGCGTGTAAGCACACCTCAAAAATTTCAGTACATTCAACATAACCTAAAAATACAAAATGCTTTATTTCGGCTTCTGGTTGAAATATGTGAACATAATTGAACACCAAATGGTATCTAAACAAGTACGAACATATTTTTTGGCAAAAAAAGAAAAAAATCGCGGATTTTTTTTTACCAAAATTTTTTTTTGCGGAAATTTTTTTTCAAAAGTAATTTCACTTTAAATAAAGTTTTTTGCAATAATCTTTTTGAAATTGTGGAGGGTATCACTACATTCGGCAAGGCCGAATTTAACTTTTTTACTTGTTTCAAAACTGCATAAGAGGCGTATACTTAATTTTGTAATTGCCTTAAATAACAATCATACGCAACGGTGTATAGTGATTTATTTTTAATAATTCAGGAAGTACTGGACCGATTGCAGCGAAATTCATATTAGATATAGCTAACGTTATTTCGAGATAGATGCTGGACCCCACATGTCTAATAAGGCCATCACCAGGGCCTCCTAAAGTAGGACATACATATTTAGTATACAAAAACTTTAAATGCTTTAAAATTACCAACTTGAAATGCGTGTAAAAAAAATCTAGCAATAAACTTAAAAAAATGCCTTGATTGTTTTGTTAAGGAAAATGTCAACTTTCATTTGCTGTTGGTTTCATCCCATTCTGATTCGGAAAGTTGGATATTTTATCACTGTGTTCTTAAACTTATTTGATTTTATTTTTGTTTTTTTTTATTTAAAATAAGCACTTTTTAAAATATACATATCGTCGTAATGGCTGGTCAGGGATGTTATGTGTATAACCAATTGATTTCCACAATGGCACAGTATAATCTTGCACACACAGGCCTTTGTCTGGAGCAGTCGACGATATACATTTTATTTTTAAGCTTAAGAAAATATTATTATTTGCATTAAAAATGCCATTTATAAAAAAAAAAACAAAACGAAAACATAGCTGTTAATTTTTAATTATAATTGAAAAAAAATATAAACAAATGTGTGAATTTAACAAATAAAAACAAATCTATTTATATATACAAACAACATACATTAATAATATAAAAAAATACTTAATAAACATTAAAATAATAAATACTTCTTTGTTTTATTTTCTATGCAGGATAAAAAAGAAGTGCTGATAGCACTGTGACACAATTGAAGGGTCATTTCTTAGGGCCCCTCAACCCAGTGCTGTATGCTATGATTGAAATAACGAAACAAATAAATAACAATATTTTTAAAAAAATATTCAAATAAGCGATTATTCAAATATTTTGAAAATGAATAATATTTATTTGCTATTATTTAAATAACGAAAAATTTAAATAATTTTTTCTGATTGATTATTCAAACAAAAAAAAATAAATTTTTCTTATTATTCAACAAAAATTTTTGAATAATTTTGGTTATTCACAAAAATATCAAATAAATAACGTATTATTCAAACAAAAAAAATAAATATTCTTGAAAATTTTGTGTTTGAAAACGAAATGTACTTTTTTTATTTTGTCATTTATTATACAGTGAAACATAAAATTATTCATACAAAATAGTTTTGTTTAAAATTAGCTTCTTTTAAAAAGTTTTATTTTTGAATTTTTAGGAGAATTGTTGTATAGAGAATGCTATTAAAACTATAAAAAGCCCAATTGAATTTCAGAAAAGCTAAGTTGTAATTTATAAAAAGTCAATTGAAATACAGAAAAGTTATGTTGTAATTCAGGAAATTCCAATTGAAATCCTTCTTTTCTGTCATCCTTCTCTCCCACTCTATTTTAAGCTTCAATGGTGATATTATTGTAGCTTTAATTTAAGGCCCCCAATTCATTATTAATACTCCTTCGCCAAGTCTATGATGGAGCACCAGGGGAGGGAGCCGGGGGACATTGAGGGACACCTTCCCACTCGTGATAAATGTTAGCAAATTCATTTATTATGATTTTTGCAATTAAGCAAGGATGGATACCAATACCTTTTCAATACCAATACCCTTTAATAACAATTTTAATTGAAAACCAATACCGAAGAAAAACTAATACCTTTATTTGGGCGTGAGTTTGCGTGATTTAATTTTTGATTTTACTTATTTAATTAGAATTTTTTCATTTCTTGCAAAAAAAAAAATTTTTAGCTGTTTTTTTTTTTGTAAGAAAATTTGTTTGCGTGAGGGGAGCTTGCAAGACTCATGCGTGAGCGTGTTTGAATCTGGCGTGATTGTGGCGTGATCAATCACGTGATTGTGAGTGAGTGAAAAAAAATTGCGTTAGTGATAAGTTTTTTTTTGCGTGAGCGTGAGTGAGTGAGTGTGAATCAAAATCCACTCACGTGCCCATCTCTACTGTAAACGATATGTTTTTGTTTTTATCCTTGATCGATTTAAAGACTTCCTAGTAATATCCGCCTGTATCTCCGTCTGTCTGACCCTATTTCTGCAGAAAGTACGAAAGAGAAAAACTAAAGAAAATTAAGAGCTTAAACGTGTAAGCAATAGGTGTTAGGATTCGAAGAAGAAATCAACACTTCATTCCCCATTTCAGGTATTAGGATTCTTTGAAGAAATCAACACTTCATTTTCATAAGAAATGCCTAAAAGTATTTAAAATATTCAGCGTACATTTTGACCATTTAGGTTTAGTTAGCCTAAAAACGTCAACTTAACGTTAACTCTATGCAATGTTCATTAAGCAAAATAGTACAAAACATTCTTATTTATGTTTTGTTTTTTTTTTTTTTGTTAAGTTAGAGAAATTTTATTCCCAACAAAACTTCTTAACGTTTTTACTTGACATAAGGAGTGAGATCATAAAAATGTTAACACACATTTTTGCCTACAACTTTGGTGTAAAGCTTCCAAATTTTTTTTTTTCGGCAGTTTACATTTTAAAAATATGTCAGTTAATAAATTAATTTACATCATGAGTTTTAATTTGCAATTTTTTACACAATGGACGATGAAAGAAAAGTGCGTTCAAAAATAATTAAATATTTTCAACAAAACCAAACATGGACATACAAAAAAATTGCCAAAGAAACTAATGTATGCCGCCAAACAGTTTCAAAAGTGGTAAAAAGGTATCTGGAACACCTAACAATTGAAAGGAAGCCGGGAACAGGAACAACGACTGGTTATCGTAACATTGGTAAGGCATATAAAGTTAAAAGCATCCTTAAGAGAGCTCCTAACACATCTGGCAGAAAAACAGCTCGGTTAGCCCAATGCTCAGACTTTTTTGTACGTAAAGTGAAACGTAAGGCGAGACTAAAGTCCTACAAAGTTCAAAAAGTTCCCGATAGAAACGCTTTTAAAAATTTGGAGGCCAAAACCAGAGCTAGAAAATTGAAATCAAATTTTATAAAAAAATACAACTGTTGTGTAATGGACGACGAAACTTATGTCCTGGCTGATTTTGCGCAGCTCCCTGGTCAAGAATTTTATGTTTCCGATGTTCGAGGAAATGTTGCGGAAAAATTTCGGTCAAAAAGCAAACGAAATTCCCCAAAAAATTCCTAGTATGGCAAGCCATATGTAGCTGCGGCCAAAGAAGCCAGTCATTTGTGACATCTGGCTCTATAAACAGCGAAATTTATATCAAGGAGTGTTTGCAGAAGAGACTTCTTCCGTTCTTGAGTCAGCACAATGTATCCACTTACTTTTGGCCCGATTTAGCATCTTGTCACTACAGCAAGAAAGCGCTGGAGTGGTATAATGATAATAATGTGGTTTTTGTACCAAGAGAGGCAAATCCACCAAACTGCCCGGAGCTCAGGCCAGTGGAGAGATATTGGGCTCTTGTTAAAAAAGAATTAAAGGGCACAAAAAAGGTCTCCCAGGACATGCAAGATTTCAAACGTAGATGGACCACCTGCTCTAAAAAGGTGACAGAAACTACCATAAAAGCCTTAATGGGAGGGTTTCCGGAAAAAGTGGATAACTTTGTTCGTAGTGGTTAGAGTTCCATGCGGTTTTTTTGTTATGATTTTGTATTAAATTTTATTTAATAAAAATTTGGTTTGAAGTCTTAAAATTCAGTAGTCTGTTTTTTATTTAACTTTATGTGTGTTAACATTTTTATGATCTCACTCCTTAGAAGTAAGAAAAATAATAAAGACTAGGTTAGCTACCCGTTACCGTCACCTAACGTAGCGTAGCGGTCAAAATCATATACGAAATCCCGTAACCTTCTGCAAAGAAGAATAATTGCTCTTACTTCTTCCCATCTAACAAAAACCTCTCTACGCTACGTTAGGGTACGGTTACGGGTGCATTTAAAAATAGAATAATACATTCAAAAATATTTTTTTTTTCTATAGGAAAAATTTTTAATTGTATACATATGCATTTTTTTATTTAAATAAATTTTGTGTAGTAGAAAGATTTTAGAGTTAATACTAAAGAATATTTTCTTAAAAATGTCACCAAAGCCAAAAACCTTGAAAATCTGAGTAAATATACATCCTCACAGGACTTTTTGTTGTATTTGAAAAATATCTGAAAGTATTTTAAAAACTTCAGTATTTTCCAAAGGGTGTCCAGTCGTTCCAGGACTCAAATTTGCCCATTCACTAAAATACAAGTAAGCTCACTTTCAAGAACATTTGTCAATTATATTTGTTTCTACGCAATTCTAAATACGAAAAACGTGAAAGTATTAGTGATTTTGGTGGAAATGCGAGTGTGTATTAGTGAAATTTTGGAAAGCGAATGACATTATCAAAGCAAACGATGGCAAATGTTCTACCGTGTTAGCTTATTTCCAGAGGGTTCATTTACTTTCCCGTGTGAAACGTCTTCTTAAATAGTCTTTGGTATTTTCCATAGGAAAATGTTTTAACAACATTTTAAAATAGTAAAAATCTAAAGATTTCAGTTCGGGAAAATTTACAAAGAATATTCTAACTAATGTTTTAGTAAAAAAACGCTTTGTTAAGAAGTTTACTATTAAACAATATTAGTTTGTAAAAATAATTTTATGTCTCACTGTATAATAAATGACAAAATAAATAAAATACATTTCTTTTTCAAACACAAAATTTTCAAAAATATTTGTTTTTTTTTTTGTTTGAATAATACGTTATTTATTCAATTTTTTGTGAATAACCAAAATTATTCAAAAATTTTTGTTAAATAATAAGAAAATTTCTTTTTTTTTCCTGTTTGAATAATCAATCAGAAAAAATTATTTGAATTTTTTGGAAACAAATATTATTTTATTTGTATGAAATTGAATAAAATAAAATTGTATTTTATTCAAATCAAAATAAATAAAATAACAGATCATTTTATTTTTTGATAACCAACTAAAATATTAAAGTATTTTATTTTTTCCAAAAAATTCAAATAAAAGTATTCAATAATACAGCTTTGCCTCAACCAAACCAAAACAGTTTGAAAGTACTTGTGTGTAGTAGCAAAACCCCCAATGGGTTTTGCTCTGTAACGTCTCAAATTTTTTTTATAGCCCACTGAATTTTTCATTTTTTTTTTAAAGGCGTTTGAAAAAAGTCGAAAAAAATAATGTAACTGTTCTTTTGAGCTTAAAATAGTGTTCGGATGTCTTCAATAGAATTTGATGGAGAGTTTTTTTCTAGAATATATTAACCCTCTATCTGCCGTATTTATTGGTCATTTAAGTACTTTTTTTAAGAAATGGCTCAAAAGTAAACCAAGACTTGCGTTTAAAGGGTTAAAATGTTTTACGAATATGTTCAGCATCAAATTTAACTAGGGGTTACTGAAAGCAGAAAGTTCGACTGGTATAAGGAAAATGCAGAAAAAAGATAAATTGTAAAGTGCTCAAAAGAACATTAACATCATTTTTTTCGACTTTTTTCCCACGTCTTTGAAAAAAACTGAAAAATTCAGTGGGCTATAAAAAAAATTGAGACGTTACAGTGCTAAGACCTTTGAGGTATTTACTAATACACATAAGTACTTTCAAACGATCTTGGTTTGGTTGAGGCCCTAATTGGGCTGTTGCACTGTGTAGTAATTAGTAGTATTCATACTCATTACTAGGGATGTGATTTCTATGCAAAACGATATCGACCAATTATCTTTCCGAATCAAGAAATTTGAGTTAAAATGGCATCGATTTGTTTTTGCATATTTTGGTGTGGAGGCCCTAATTGGGCTGTTGCACTGTGTAGTAATTAGTAGCATTCGTACTCATTACTAGGGATGTGATTTCTATGCAAACCGATATCGACCAATTATCTTTTCGAATCAAGAAATTTGTGTTAAAATGGCATCGATTTGTTTTTGCATATTTTGGTGAAAATGCATATTTTGGTGAAAGTACATATTTTTGCATATTTTGGTGAAAATGCATATTTTGGTGAAATTGCATATTTTCTGTACATATTTTGGTTTTAAATGCACATTTTGTGCATATTTCCAACTTTTAAGTGCATATTTTGGCATAAATTAGCAAAAACATAAATTGTAATTTATTTGTTTCAAAAACTATTTTAAAAGTTTATTTTAAAAATAATAAAAATTATTTTTTTTATACCCTCCAACCACAGTATGGGGGTATACTCACTTTGTCATTCCGTTTTTAACGCATCGAAATATCGGTCGGGGACCCCATAAAGTATATCATGAAATCTTTTTTAAATCAGTGAAACTGAAATAAATGTTTAAAAAAAACCGGCAGTTTTTGGAATTTAGAAAAACTGTAAATGCAGTTGTGTAAACAAGACCTTGAACCATCACTGAGCAATGTTTAAGGATTACCCCACTTTATCCGTAAAAGTTACAGAGGGTTAAAGTTGAAAATCGATAAAAATGGCTTGAAATAATCCATAGTTTTTACCTTCTTTCGCATTTTTTTTTAAGTTCTCCTTATACATATTTCAATCTTTTCCGGCATAACACAAAGTCAGTACATATAAGAGATTATTTTAATGTTGGCTTGATAGATGCTTCATCGCTTGGTAAGAAGTTATAAGACGATTAAGTTTTGAAACCAAAAATTAAAAGTTTTTAAATTTTCGAGGTTTTTTGATCAGGGATTTCGGCCCCCTCTATAAAATGAAAAAAGTTGAACTAGAGTTGGTAGCTGTTGTAATTCTTAACATTTTGGAATTAATCCCGTTAATGTGCCACGAATAGTTAAGGAGTTTCAGCAGATCAAAATTCGAAAGAAAAAACGTAATTTTTTTAAAATACCAGTTTTTCGCGAGGCACATTCGCGGTTTCATTCGAAATTTGGTGGACTCTTGCGTAAACCGAGTTTTATAGGAGTTTACATAAAAAAATCACTGGCGGGTTTATAAAAAATAAATTGCAAAAATTTTATGGCATTTTTGAAAATTGTGCGAAATTTGCAAATCTGTTTCCAATTTTTTTTTAGTAGCAATTAATGCATCATGTTCATTATAATACACCAAAAGACGTGCCTTAACGAGTAGAACTGATTTGCTTTTTGACTTTTTACTTTAAGCCATTCTGAGCGGAAAGCGCGATGATTTTATCTAAACCTGTTTTGATCTGGCACATTCAAGGCTTTACACGAAATCGGATGAAATTTTTTTTAAATGAAAGCCCACTTGATGTGTCATCATAAAATCAGAGGCGGGTTAAAAAATTTTGATGATAATAGATTTTTTGGACCATATTAAATTTTCTTGTTATAAAAAAGCATCACCGATTTTTTTAAACACTGGTACAATGATACGATTTTCCGTGATTTTTTTTTCAGTAATACCAACGCGCATTGCCTAAATATGTTATAAAATATTGTGAAACTTTTCTTTTACCGCGAATTAATCGCGATTTTAGGTACTTAGATATTTTTTTTTTAAATCGTTTGGTCATTAAAGTGTTAAATTTATATCATATATTTTAGAAGAAATGATATATCCTGGCATGTTTTAATAACGCATGCAACAAATGTGTAGAGAAAAAATATTTAAAATATTTTTAAGATTTTTTAAAACCGCTAAATCTTAAAACCGCCATAACTTTTGACCCCCTTGCGTGATTTAATTGACGCGAACGAATTTCTTATTCTTAAATAGCTTCTAATATTTATGCCAACTTTCATCGATGTGCCATCAAAACAAAAATCACATCTTTTTTACCTCAAAATTTAAGTCTTAGCCGGAACTCCTCATATATATTATTGATCCATGATCGATTCTAAGAGCTAGCCTCCTGCAATGTGGCATGAATATGTCTTATGTTCCTAGGCAGGTTAAGTTCGGAAACTGGCCAAATCGGACCAGGGGGGAAAAAGTTACCCCTTGAAAAACTAAACCAACATCTAAAAAAATACACATTTTTACATGTTTTTTTGTATTTTTGTTACATAAATGAAACATTTGGTATATTTATCGTGATGGGAAGGTGCTCTCAACGTCTCCCACAGACCCCATAAACCCCCCCCCCCCCCCAACAAAACGCCCCTGGCAAAATTTTTTACATTTTGGAGGGTATAAAAGATTCGGCACAGCCGAATTTAACACTTTCACTTGTTTTTTTAACAATTTTTTCTATTTTTTATTAAATTTTTAACAAAATACTAATTTTTGAAAATAAAATTATATATTTATTTTTTTGATGGAATAGAACTTTTGTTTTTGGTCCGTATTGGTCGCCGGACTTTTTCAGATATATTGACCAATATCCATAGCACTTATTTCAACAGCTAACTTTTGCGACCGTCTGCGACGCCGACTACAGTGGGGCGATATGTAAACCTTGTTTTTACATATTTTTTAAACATATTTTGAAAAAGTGGGCGTCATATCGGGCCAATTTTCGGATCAGATCATATATGAACATATATGGAGGCATATATGATAATATATGGTTATATAAATCCATATATGATCCATATATCTTCATATATCCCTATTAATATTATAAATCTGATTGTTGGTTTGTCTGTCTGTCTGTCTGTCTGTCTGTCTGTCTGTCTTTCTGTCTGTCTGTCTGTTCCGCAATAAGTAAAGAACGGCTTAACCGATTTTCATGAAATTTTCACCACAGATAGTACTAACCGAGGCGGGAACTATAGGCCATAAGAGACCGCGATAGGACAAGGGGGCGTAAAATGCCACGCCCCTTTGTATCATGCTGAAGCTATATCTGCCTGTCCGGCAATAACAGAAAAACGGCTTAACCGATTTTCATGAAATTTTCACCCCAGATGGTATTAACCGAGGCGGGAACTATAGGCCATAAGCGACCGCGATCGGACAAAGGGGCGTATAATGCCACGCCTCTTTGTAGCATGCTTAAGCTATATCTGCCTGTTCCGCAATAAGTAAAGAACGGCTTAACCCATTTTCATGAAATTTTCACCACATATAGTACTAACCGAGGCGGGAACTATAGGCCACAGCGATCGGATAAAGGGGCGTAAAATGCCACGCCCCTTTGTACCATGTTGAAGCTATATCTGCCTGTCCGGCAATAACAGAAAAACGGCTTAACCGATTTTCATGAAATTTTCACCACAGATAGTATTAACCGAGGCGGGAACTATAGGCCATAAGCAACCGCCATCGGACAAAGGGGCGTAAAATGCCACGCCCCTTTGTACCATGCTGAAGCTATATCTGCCTGTTCCGCTATAAGTAAAGAACGGCTTAACCCATTTTCATGAAATTTTCACCACAGATAGTACTAAACGAGGCCGGAACTATAGGCCATAAGCGACCGCGATCGGAAAAAGGGCGTAAAATGCCACGCCCCTTTGTACCATGTTAAAGCTATATCTGCCTGCCGACAACAACAGAAAAACGGCTGAATCGATTTTCATGAAATTTTCAGCAGAGATAGAAAAATCCGCGATCGGAAAAAATGGGGGTAAAATTCCACGCCCCTTTGTGCTATACAGAAACTATGTCTGCCTGTTCCGCAATCACTGAAAAGCGATTTTACCGATTTCACTGAAATTTTTACCACAGATAGTACTAACCGAGGCGGAAACTATGAGCCACAATAGAGGGCGATGGAAACAAGGGGCGTAAAATGTCACGCCCCTTTTTATTACACTGCAAGTTATTTCTTGCTTTTCCGCAATTACGCTTAAACGGCTTAGCTGTTTTTCATGAAATTTCCACAACAGATAGTATTAACCGAAGCGAAAACTATGAGCCACAATAGAGTGAGATCAAAAAAGAAGGCGTAAAATAGCACGACCCTTTGTATTACATTGAACGTTATTTCTTCCTGTTCCGTAATCACGCATAAACGGCTGAACCGATTTTAGTGAAATTTTTACCAATGATAGTACTAACCGAAGAGAAAACTATAGATTATAAATAGAGCGCATTTGCACAAAGAGGCGGAAAATGTCACGCCTCTTTGACACGCCCCTTTGTACTATACTGAACGTTTTTCGGAATGTTCCGTAATCATGCTTAAACGACTATACCGATTAAAATAAAAAATAATATAGCACGCCCCTTTTTATTTGATTAGATTAGGTATGTTCCTTAATAACGCTTAAACTACTAAGCCGATTTTAACAAAACATTTTCCAAAGACAGTACTAACAGAGGCGGGAACTTTAGTCTGTATCAACTGCAACGTCTTTTGCAATGTACTGAAAGTTTATTCTGCCTTTACGTAATCACGCTTAAACGGCGAACCCGATGCCATTATAATTTTTACCACAGCTATTTAGTACTTATTGAGGCGGAAACTATAGACAATTTATTTTTGTCTGATCCGTACTCACGCGTTAACGGTGAAAAAAATTTAAAAACAATTTTCATCATAGATGGTATTTACCGTGTCGGTCGGGCCAAGGGGCTTAAAATGCAGCACCCCTTTGTATTAAATTAAAAAATATTTTTTTCTGTATAATGGTATGCCACTTTGTAGGCAATATTAAACAGCGACTGACAAAAAGGCATATAATGACACGCCCCTTTGTACTTTAGTGAGAGTTATGTCTGCCTATTCCGCGAACGTGGAAAAACGGCTGAGCAAATTTAATTGCAATTTTTTTCACGAGCTAACCAATAGGGGAACTATAGGTCACATGAGACCAAAATTTAACTAAATGCGTTAAATGCCACTCCCACTTGGACTTTAGTGAAAGTTATGTCTTTATTGAAGTTTTAACCACAAAAAGTGCTAACCGAGGAGAGGAGGGAAATGTAGGTTCCTTTTAAAAGCCATTAAAGAAATACATTAATAAATATTAAAGAAATACATTAATATTAGGATTGTTCCCATGACGGAGGAACACATACATACCATGTTCCCCACGCTGAGAAAAATCGAAAAAATCGACCAAACTTCAAGCCACGAAGCAGTAATTAAACTGACTAATAAATAACTCATTGATTATATATGTATGTTTTTCAACCCGGGCAACGCCGGGTGCAAAACAGCTAGTGATCATATATATTTCATTTTTACCCGGGATGGCAGCTGTCTGACCACCCCCTTTTTTGTGATATTATTTCTACAGTCATTAAGAGTATATATACCAAATTTAAGGAAATTATAACCAAAATTACAAATTTTTAAAAAAGTGGGCGTGGCCCTTAAGCGTACTCCCATACTTTTCATAATGTTATTTTCGAAGTCAAAACGAACATTTATACTGAATTTTAAGTCAATATAATTAAAATTGGATATTTGTCGTCCTAGATTGACCAAATGTGGCACTGTGCGCTGTTCCAAAAAAAGTAATTCACATAAAAAATGTGAAAATGAAAATTTCCGAATTTTTTTGGTGTTCTAGATTTTACATCCGAATTTCTTTTTCCTAAAATTTGGTGAAAGTAAAACGAATGCACTTTTTTTCTTATAATTATTTTCGAATGAAAACGTGATCAACAAAACACTAAACTTGATTTCATGTGATTCGGAAATTTTCTGTGAATTGAAAAGTTGTGAAAGACAGAACAGAGGCCTTTTATTGCAAACATTTAATTTTTTAATGCATATTTTTCGGTTTCTTAGTGCATATTTCGAATTTTTTTAGCGTATATTTTCGCTTTTTTAGTGCATAAAAATCTCAACTCTCTTATTACAAAGGAAGTACTTTAATGCAAATGCATGTTTTTCCCCTTTATGGTGTTTTCTGTTCTGGCAAAAAATGTGAATTTTTTTGCATTTCGCCCCGAAAATTGTTTTTTTGTGTTCTTTTCTAAAAAAATGTCAACCCTTATAAAGAATATCGTGTTCTTTTCCAAAAATGTCTGCCCTATAAAGTGCAAAAAAGTTGCACTTTTTACCCCGTAAAAAATCACGGTGTTGAAATTGCCTTATACAACAGCTGACTTTTTCTGTGTTGTTTTCTCAAAACAGCTGTTAAAAAATACAGGGCAGAGTATTGCATTACGTTGTGTTTTATTCCAGTCAAAAAAATTTTTATAGGTTTTTTTAGGAGTGTTAAACATTTTAAAAATGTATATCCTAAAAAGGCAAACATTTTTTTTTCAGAAAAGAAAACACCATTCGTCTTAAATTGGTATTCCCGAAAATTTAAAAATTAATATACCTCGTTAAATACTCCCGACACGAAAGAAAAGTCCAAAATTGTTGGTCCATTATTTTTAAGCTAAATGTGCAAGTTGTTTCTAAATTTCCTTTAGCATTTTTTGAATTTCAAAATATTTACCAGTAAATGGTTCTGTATAAGGTTATTGGTAACTCATTATTTGTTAACAAAAAGTATTCGAGCAGGTAACGAGTCCTCAATACATGAAATGCAGTCGGTAATAAGGACTTATTACCAAATTTTTACTGGGTTATGAAAATTTGGAAAATCTTTGGAAAATTAAGAAATATTTAAATTTTTTTTGAAGAATTTTGGAGGGCTTCCTTTGTATCTTGTTTAAATACAAATACAGATGCCAGATTTTACAAAAAAGTGTGCTATTGTGATTATGAAAGATATAAGTTTTTTTTTCTCAGTCGAATAAAGCGCTATAGCGCTATTGTTTTTGTTTCCTTATCTGAAATTCCCTGTCAAAAAAATTAAAATAATTTTAGATTTTAAATGTATGTTTAAGGTCTTTATTTATGTTTTCTTTTTGAATATATATGTATTTTTATAAATTTTAATCATTATTTCGTAAAATGTATTTAAAAGGTCATTCTTAAAAAACTAATATACATAAATTTTTAGTTTTTGTTGTTGGATAAATATATTTTTTTCTTATTTTGTAAATTTACATACATTATGTAAAATGTACAAAAATATTTATGTATTGAAAATAAACTTAGGACCTGGCATTAAATTACTTACTTTTGTATGCAAAAAAACAATGCCAATGCCTGCTATTTCATTGGCATTTACAAGAAAAAACTCGAATGCTGCAATGATCAGGTCCCAAGTATGATTGAAAAAAAATTAATAATTAACCAAAAATATTACACTTGTTTTTTTTTGTTGTTTCTGAAAAGTTTGTTTAAATTTAATTGAAATGCTTACAGTCGACTTTAATTGTTAGTTTATATGTAGATTGAGCAGATGACAATAATAATAGTCTACTTTATGACTATTGTTATTTAAGATATTGAGGCATTATCGCTAAAATATTGCAACTGCCAGAATTTTCGATGTTTTTTTATGAAAATCAATTATTTACGAGATTATGGGAATATTTTTCTAGATTTCAAAAATTTATTTTTTAAAAACAATTCAAAAAAAATAAAAAAAAATGTTTTTTTTACAAAAAAAAATATTTTTTTACAAAAAAAAAAAAATATTTTTTTACAAAAAAAAAAAAAAAATATTTTTTTTAAAAAAAGAAAAATATTTTTTTAAAAAAAGAAAAATATTTTTCACAAAAATATTTTTTTTCTCAACAATTTTTTTTCTTTGTTTTTTCAACAAAGTTTTTTTTTTTTTAATTGTTAGATTTTAAAACGTTTTTTGCCTTTTAATTTATCTTTTTTTACGTCTGAAATGTGTGCGTGCTAATATATCGGCACCTGACTCATTTCGGAATGTGTACATATGTGCCAATACAATGGCACACGGCACATGTGCCAAGCTATGGACATATTTAAATGGTCCCACATGTGTGCCAAGACTTACACTGATTTATCGTGACCGTTTTGGAACTTACAATATTTTAGCGATAATGGCTCAATATGTTATTAAATTTTCAAATTCCATTTGAACCAAAATTTATATTTCGTTAAGTTTTCGATTAAGTGCAGTTTATCACAATTGATGGTCGGTTGTCATAACAGAATCGGTTCTCACAACTTAATATTAATTATTACAACCGAAAATAGCTTGTCATAACCGAATATCAGCTATCACAGCTAAACCTCGGTTGTCACAATCAAACTTTGTGTTTCTCAACTGAATATTGAGCAACAATATGATTTTTGCATTCGAAATCGGTTGTTAATAATCATAAACAATTAATATTTAGTAAATAAAATACACGAGCTCGAGGTCTTGGTTTTTGTATAAATTATTTATTTCCACACCAAACCAAATCTCGTAGGTAAAATCAACAAAAAATTTTTGTTGATCTTTGACAAAATTTCATCAATTTTTTTTAAAGATTTTTAAGAAATCAACAAATTTTATTCAAATTGACAAAATTTCGTCAATTTAACATCTTCTGAAGAGGTAAAATTAATGAAATTTTATCAAATTAACTAAAATGTTTAGTTTTGACGCCATTATTTTTTCTTCATTGTGCACGCGTCATAAACATTTTGGAAAATTAATTTAATTTTAAAAAATCAATTTATTTGTTGATGCAATAGCATTAAAATTGCCTCAAACTAATATTTTTAATGCCATTTTTTTCACTGTGAAACAGAATTTTGCGGAACTTCTTTTGGAGCACAATGTAATTATTTATGTAATCTTTAAAAGGTTAAGACTAAATGCATTAAATATCTAGTCTGCACGTCAAAAACCTAAAATTTATTTTACTGTTTTATTCATATTGAATAAGAGTTTAAGTTATTAATGAATTTGTAAATTTTTTGTTTGTTATACCTAATAAAAATTTTTAAGTTTGAGTATTTAATTGATATTTTTTTTTTTTTTAAGAATGATGTTCTTTAATGTGTATTCATAAATAATTTAATATAATTGCATTTTATGTTGTATTTATAGTATGTAAATGTTTATAAGAATTGTATTTAATCTATACAAATGAAATACTTTTTTATAGTGGGATGGACAATAGCATCAGATACAAATATATTAATTTGCGTGATATAATTTAATTAATATCACAAATTTGTCCCTTAACGCTATTTTTAATTAATTTATTTGTATAATTCGTATAATTTGTTTATAAATATTAACAGCTTTACATAACAAACTGCAAATATATTAAATTATTTGTGAATACATACAAAAAATCATTTCTGCTAGGGTAATAAAAAGTCGAAAATTGATAAAAAATCGTTGAATTGACGAAAAAAATTCTGTTAATATGAATATTTGGGTATGTTAATTTGAAGAAATTTATTCAAATTGAATAAACAATTTTATTCAAATTAACGAAAATAATTCTGTTAATTTGACGAAATTTCATCAAACTAATGTCAAATATAAATTGACGAAAAATTTTATTCAAATCAACACCCCGTTTTTGTTAGCTGTATAATGATTGTTCTTTCGTCAAATTAACATGCTTTTTCGTTAATATTACTGCCATATTTGGTTCGGTGCAATATTTCGCCTTTCACTGAAAATCATCATCAGGGGTAGTATTTAATGTGTGTCAGAAAAACAAAAACTCAGATGATAGAAGCTAAACATTATTTCTTTTTAGTTTTGTGACACACATTAAATACTGCCCCTGATGATGCTTTTCAGTGAAAAGCGAAATATTTTAAATAAATTATTTATACAAAAACCAAGACGTCAAGCTCGAGTATTTTATTTACTAATTATACAAAACAAAAGGTCGAAGAAAATTCAACATCTTATTAACAATTAATAATAAAAAAAATCATTAGCATTTAATTATTAATTCTAATTATTTTTCTATTTTTATGCATTACCAATAGTAATGAAATTTTTATACTTTAATAATTAATAATGAAATAATTTCATTAAAAATTACTACCATTGATCAAACTTATGACAATCCCAAAAAAAATTTCATTAGCATTGATTTTAAACATATAGAAAAATGTCTCAGAATCTGAGAATTTTTATATATGGAAAAATGTGTCAGAATCTGAGAATTTTTCTAAATGGAAAAATGTTTCAGAATCTGAGAATTTTTCTACATGGAAAAATGAATGTCTCAGAACTTTTCTGTATGAAAAAAGGTCTCAGAATCTGAGAATTTTTCTTTATGTTTTAGAATCTGAGAATTTTTCTATATGGAAAAATGTCTCAGAAACTGAGAATTTTTCGATATGAAAAAATTTCTGAGTTTTTTTTATTTATGGAAAAATGTCTCAGAATCTGAGAATTTTTCTATGTGAAAAAATTTCTCAGAATCTGAGAATTTTTCTATATTGAACAAGTGAGAGTGTTCAATTCGGCTGTGCCGAATCGTTTATACCCTCCAAAATGTTTAAAAATAATAAAAAAAAAAATTTTGTCAGGGGCGTTTTTTTTGGGAGGGGGTGATGGGGTCACTGGGGGAATTTGAGAGCACCTTCCAATCGTGATAAATATACCAAATGTTTCATTTATTTAACAAAAATACAAAAAACATGTAAAAAAGTGTATTTTTTAAGAGGTTCGTTCAGTTCTTGAAGGGGGAACTTTTTTTCCCCTGGCCCGATTTTGTCCATTCACGAACTTAACCTGTCTATGAACATGATACATATTTGTGCCAAACCTCAGGAGTCTAGCTGTTTTATTTTGGACTGCATTGTGTTATCTACAGACAGACAGACGGACGGACGGACAGACGGACATTCACAGAATGTCTTAGAATCGATCATAGATCAATAATATATAAACTTTATGGGGTCCCCGACCGATATTTCGATGCGTTACAAACGGAATGACAAAGTGAGTATACCCCAATACTGTGGTTGGAGGGTATAAAAATGTCTTAGAATCTAAGAATCTGACTTAGAATCTGAGAATTTTTCTGTATGAAAAAATGTCTCCGAATCTGAGAATTTTTTTTATATGGAAAAATGGCTCAGAATCTGAGAATTTTTCTTTATAGAAATATGTTATAGAATCTGGGAATTTTTCGATATGGAAAAATGTCTCCTAATCTAATTTCCTATATAGAAAAATGTCTCAGAATCTGAAAATTTTTCTATATATAAAAATGTCTCAGAATCTGAGAATTTTTCTACATATAAAAATGTCTCAGAATCTGAGAATTTTTCTACATAGAAAAATGTCTCGGAATATGAGAATTTGTTTATGAGAATTTTTCGATATGGAAAAATTTCTCAGAATTTGAGAATTTTTCTTTATGGAAAAATGTCTCAATAACTGAGAATTTTTCTATATGGAAAAATGTTTCAGAATCTAAGAATTTTTCTATATGAAAAAATTTCTCAAAATGTAAAAATTTTTCTATTTGGAAAAATGTCTCAGATTTTGAGAATGGAAAAAATGTTTCAGAATCTAAGAATTTTTCTATGTAAAAATGTCTCAAAATCTAAAAATTTTTCTATATGGAAAAATGTCTCAGAATCTGAGAATTTTTCTATATGGAAAAATGTCTCAGAATCTGAGAATTTTTCTATAAAGAAAAATATCTCAGAATCGGAGAATTTTTCTATATTGAAAAATGTTTCAGAAACTGAGAATTTTTTTATATGAAAAAATGTCTCAGAATCTAAGATTTTTTATATTGAAAAATGTTTCAGAATCTGGGAATTTTTTTATATGAAAAAATGTTTTAGAATTTGGAATTTTTCTATATAGAATTAGAATCTAAGAATTTTTCTGCTATTGACGAATTTTTCTGCTCCTTACGAATTGTTCTATATAAAAAAATGTCTCACGAGTTTTTCTGTATAGAAAAATGTTTCAGAATCTGAGAATTTTTCTATTTGGAAAAATGTGTCAGAATCTGAGAATTTTTCTATATGAAAAAATGTGTCAGAATCTGAGAATGGAAAAATGTCTCCGAATCTGAGATTTTTGCTGTATGGAAAAATGTCAATGATAGACATTTTTCTATATAGAAAAATATCTCTCACAGATTCTAAGAAACATTTTTCTACATAGAAAAATTCTCAGTTTATAAGACATTTTTCTATATAGAAAAATTCTCAGATTCATAGACATTTTTCTGTATAGAAAAATTCTCAGGTTCTAAGACAATCGTGTTTTTTGACATAGAGGATTTTGAAAACATTCTAAAACAAAAAGTAAAACCGGTGTCAGATTACTAAAATTCGTTCTTTAACCGATTTGCTAAATAGAAAATTTTGCTGGAATATTTGAAATTTTTATTGTTTAAAAATAAATTGAGTTTCAGTTGGAATTTTAAAATTTTAATTAAAATTTGGGCATAACTACACATAATGGGGGACCACAGCAAAACCATTTTTTGTTTACTTTTTTTTTTTAAGTGATGTCCTCCATTAAATGCAGTTTGAAAATTTTAATATATTTTTCTATATAGAAGAGTTTTAAATTGTTTAACTATATACTTGAAGAAAAAAAATTGTTAAATTTTACATAATTATCCATAGTTTCTGCGGAAACAAAAGTCAACTTCATTAAATTATACTTAAGATTTTAAAATAAAAATTTTTGAAGTTATTTATTTTTGATAAAAGTCAAATATTAACCCGTCAAGGCATTATGCTGTTTTTGTGTTAAGAAAAAAAAAATGTTGTAAAATATTTCTAAAGTTATGTTATTAAAACATAAAAAAAAAACTTAAATTAAATTAAGGACAAAATATAAGATTTGAAAAATTTTAATTTTTTTGTCAATTTCACTTCTATGAAATATTGAATGAATGGAGGATATCTTAATATCTTCTATTGTTGTTATTATTATTTTTGTTGTTATAATTGTTATAACGATTATTTTGGGAATATCCTTGTTGTTGCTGTTGTTGGTTGTTATTATAACGATTATTGTTATAATTATTATTACCATAATTATTTTGATACGAAGATGATTGTTGTTGCTGACCGGAACCATATTGGTTATTTTGTTGATATCCTCCACGTCCACCACCTCTGCCTTGTCCATATCCACCACCACCGCCTCCGCCTCTATTGTTGTTGTTATAATTATAACCCTGTTGCTGATATTGATTTCTACCTTGTCCGCCTCCGCCACCATTACCACCCATAGAACTATTTAACATTCTATGACCTCCCTGTGTCACATAAGCCTGTGGCATATTATGATTAAAACCTATACGCGGTCTATAATTATTGTCTCTTGTCTCCGGAGCCAATATACAAGGTGGATCTATAGCATTAGCTAAACGTACAGCCGGGAATATAAATTCTATATCATATTCTGGATCACGATATCTAACAGTAATCACATGATTATCGGTAATATCATATAAACCCAAAATGGGTGAATTTAAAGTACCCTTAATAGTTATATTTTCTTCAGCATGTAATATAAGACCTCTCATACCCTCCATTGTTATGGGTATTTCAGGTGTTTTGTCAAAAGCTTTATTCGTATAGTTAAGAGACAACATTTTAAATGAGGCATTACCTCTACTTATATAAAGTCTACAGTCTCCTTGTTTATTACGTTTGATCTCCTGTTCCGTTAAAAGACCATAATAGGGTTTTAAGGCTTTAAACATTCTTTTCTCATCTACGAACGGCAATAAAGCTACACCCTGCCAGGCAAATTTCTTACCATTTAAATCAATTTTAAAATCTTCTGGATAAAAATCTATAATATCCGACTGTGGATCATGCATAAGTTTAGCCCAGGGTTCAGGCACATGAGAACTACTGGCAGCGGGGAAAACACCCATTAGCTGTTCCAAGGGATTAAAAGGTTTAGAACCCCTTTCGAATTGTGTTGAGAGACCAGCAATATTAACAAAATCTGATGCAAAGGGTGCATAATGATAGGGGAAATACCAATTCCAAGAAGCACATCCTTGATAATAATATTTGAGTACCCAGCAGAGGCCACGAACATATTGCAAGGCTACCGAGTAACGAAAATCTAAGTTGTCACTGCCTACATCAAACTTGGATTCATAATAACGATCCTTAAAGCCATCTTCCCAAAGACGTACCTGTTGATAGATAAAATGTTATGAAAATTATGAAACAAATTAAATTAATAAATATCCCAGATTTTGCTGAAAAAATTCCTAAAATCGGATGTATTTTTTTTTTTCTAAACAGAAAAAGTCTCAGATTTTAATGTGGTTATTCATAAAACCTAAAATATATTTAAAGTAGGTTTATTTGACAGATATTGCAGGAACAATTGTCAAATAAACCTACAATAAGTCTGTTATAAGTATTATGAATAAGAGCCTATGACTTTATTTCCCAAACAGAAAAAGTCTCATATTCTAAAACATTTTTCCTATATTGAAAAATACTTAGATTCTTCTTCTTGTTGTAGAATATGAGACTTTTTCTGTAAGAGGAAAAAAGTCTTGAAATCTCAGACTTTTTCTCGAATCTGAGACATTTTTCCTATATAGAAAAAATCTCAGATTCTGAGTCTTAAAATCTCAGACTTTTTCTCGATTCTGAGACATTTTTCCTATATAGAAAAAATCTCAGATTCTGAGACATTTTTCCTATACAGAAAAAGCCTCAGATTCTGAGACATTTTTCCAATATAGAAAAAGTCTAAGATTCTAAGACATTTTTCCTATATAGAAAAAGTCTCAGATTCTGAGACATTTTTTCTATATAGAAAAAGTCTCAGATTCTGAGACATTTTTTCTATATAGAAAAAGTCTCAGATTCTGAGACATTTTTTCTATATAGAAAAAGTCTCAGATTCTGAGACATTTTTCCTATATAGAAAAAGTCTCAGATTCTGAAACATTTTTCCTATATAGAAAAAGTCTCAAATTCTGAAACATTTTTCCTATATAGAAAAAGTCTTCGATTCTGAGACATTTTTTCTAAATAGAAAAAGTCTCAGATTCTGAGACATTTTTTCTATATAGAAAAAGTATCCGATTCTGCGACATTTTTTACATATAGAAAAAGTCTCAGATCCTGCGAAATTTTTCTATATAGTAGTAGAAAAAGTCTCAGATTCTGAGACCGTTTTTCTATATACAAAAAGTCTCAGATTCTGAGACAGTTTTTCTATATTGAAAAAGTCTCAGATTCTGAGACCGTTTTTCTATATAAAAAAAGTCTCAGATTCTGAGACCGCTTTTCTATATAGAAAAAGTCTCAGATTCTGAGACCGTTTTTCTATATAGAAAAAGTCTCAGATTCTGAGATCGTTTTTCTATATCATGAAATCCAGCAAAGATTTTATAAAATCTGACCGAGGGTCTTCAAATTTATCTAATTTTTTGTACACATGTGCTCTATAGAGCCAATTAAACATATCCATTTTCAGTTTTTTATATTTAAAAAAAATCGCGATTTTTTCGCGAATTTAATTTTCTTCAAAAATTGAAAAAATCAAAAAAGTATGCTACTTTGAATAGCCATATCTTCGGAAGTATCTATCGAATTTCTTCAATTCAAAAAGCATTCGATTCAGACGATAGTCTTACTTAATATTAATGTAATAAAAAAAACATTTTAAAAAAAAAGTGCATTTTTGATGCAAATGCATTTTTTGGATGCATTTTTTAAAACTTTCTCCCCCTTCATTTTTTTTTAAACCTACATAAATCGAAAATATAGCATTTTTTACACAAAATTGCGTACAGCTTTTTTTGTGACGGAGTTTCGTAAAAATTTTGTAATTTTTTTAAAAATACCTTATTGGTTTTTCCATACAATTTTTTCATAAAATTCATAAAATAACAAAAAAAAATTTAGTCTAAGGAAAAACTACGTAAGCATTTTTTAAAAAAATCACTAAAATTTTGTGAAACGCCGTCACAAAAAAAAATGTACCCAATTTTATGTAAAAAATTCTATATTTTCGATTTATGCAGGTTTCAGACAAATTGAAGGGGGAGAAAGTTTTAAAAAATGCATCCAAAAATTGCATTTGCATCAAAAATGCATTTTTTTAAAAAAATATTTTTTGTTAGTGCATTGTTATAAAAACGGATAATCAGTTGAATCGAATGCTTTTTGAGGCGTAGAAATCCGATAGATACTTTCGAAGAAATGGCTTTTTAAAGTTACATACTTTTTTGATAAAATTGCAAAATAAATATTAAATTGATTTTTTGTATGGAAAAAATCAAATAAGTAGTTTTAAAAAAATCACGAAAATGTTTTGAAACGCCGTCACAAAAAAAACGGTACTCAATTTTGTGTAAAAAATGCCATATTTTCGAATTATGCAGGTTTCAAAAAAATTTACATCAAAAATGCACTTTTTTTGGAAAAACTTTTTTTTTATTGCATTGGTATAAAAAAGGACGAACGTTTGAATCAAATGCTTTTTGAATCTTAGAAATCCGATAGATACTTTAGCAGATATGGCTCTTCAAATTAACATACTTTTTTGATTTTTTAAATTTTTGAAGAAAATTAAATTCGCGAAAAAATCGCGATTTTTTTAAAATTAAAAAAAACTGAAAATGGATATGTTTTATTAGCTTTATGGATAATGCATACCGTTAATATAAAGAAAATCGAAAGACCTAAGGTCAGAAAATAGCATTTTTTATGTGTTTTCTGGTGGATTTTGTGATATAGAAAAAGTCTCAGATTCTGAGACCGTTTTTCTATATAGAAAAAGTCTCAGATTCTGAGACCGTTTTTGTATATAAAAAAAGTCTCAGATTCTGAGACCGTTTTTCTATATAGAAAAAGTCTCACATTCTGAGACCGTTTTTCTATATAGAAAAAGTCTCAGATTCTGAGACATTTTTTCTATATAGAAAAAATGTCTCAGAATCTGAGACTTTTTCTATATAGAAAAAGTCTCAGATTCTGAGACATTTTTTTTATATAGAAAAAGTCTCAGGTTTGGAGACATTTTTCCTACATAGAAAAAGTCTCATATTCTGAGAAATTTTTCCTATATAGAAAAAGTCTCAGATTCTGCGACATTTTTCCTATATAGAAAAAGTCTCAGGTTTTGAGACATTTTTCCTATATAGAAAAAAGTCTCAGATTCTTAGAGATTTTGCTGTTTCAGATTTTGCGACATTTTTTCTATATAGAAAAAGTTTCAGGTTCTGAGAAATTTTTCATTTATACACCATTTACAGATGTAATTCGAAAAAGATCAATTGTAATTCGAAGATTCTATTTGTAATTTGAAGATTCCATTTGTAATTCGAAGATTCCATTTGTAATTCGAAGATTCCATTTGTAATTCGAATACTCCAATTGTAATTCGAAGATTCCATTTGTAATTTGAAGATTCCAATTGTAATTCGAAAAAGATCAATTGTAATTCGAAAAAGATCAATTGTAATTCGAAAAAGATCAATTGTAATTCGAAAAAGATCAATTGTAATTCGTAAAAGATCAATTGTAATTCGTAAATGATCAATTGTAATTCGAAGATTCCAATTGTAATTCGAAAAATATCAATGAAAGTACAGTTGATATTTTTCGAATTACAATTGGAATCTTCGAATTACAATTGGAATCTTCGAATTACAATTGATCTTTTACGAATTACAATTGATCTTTTTCGAATTACAATTGATCTTTTTTGAATTACAATTGATCTTTTTCGAATTACAATTGATCTTTTTCGAATTACAATTGGAATCTTCGAATTACAAATGGAATCTTCGAATTACAATTGGAGTATTCGAATTACAAATGGAATCTTCGAATTACAAATGGAATCTTCGAATTACGAATGGAATCTTCGAATTACAAATAGAATCTTCGAATTACAATTGATCCTTTTCGAATTACATCTGTAAATGGTGTAGAAAAAGTCTCATATTCTGAGAATTTTTTTCGTATATAGAAAAAGTTTCAGATTGTGAGACATTTTTCCTAAATAGAAAAAGTTTGAGATAATGGGACATTTTTCCTATATAGAACAAAGAACAAGATTCTGAGGCATTTTTCCTATATAGAAAAAGTCTCAAATTCTGAGACATTTTTCCTATATAGAAAGTCTCAGATTCTGAGACATTTTCTCGATATGTGACGCGCAAAATAGAAAGGGACCTAAGGGTAAAAACCAGTTTTGTTCAGGAGAGCCATTTTAAAAATTCTATTTGCGCTTAGAATCGTCGACTTCACTTTCATAAAACGCGCATATCTCTGGGAGGGAACACTTTTGGGGCATGGGATCGGTCTCATTCGATGCTCATATGTTGTCCACATAAAAAAGAGTGAAAATTGATTTTTTTTTACCCTTAGGTCCCTTTCTCTATGCGCTGTCACATATAGAAAAAGTCTTAGATTTTGAGACATTTTTCTTATATAGAAAAATTCTCAGATTCTGAGACACTTTCCTATACAAAAAAAGTCTCAGATTTATAAAAAAAATATTCATTTGCAAAATTTTACCTCATCGTTTTTTTGATCATCCTCTTCATCGTCATCTAACTGAGCTTGTGCAGCAGTACGTTTAAAACCTCCCTGTTGCTGAGAGTTCGAAGCATTTTGTTTTCTCAAATTGGCTGCTTCTTGTTTATAGTTGTCTATTATCGGCAAAGGATTAGCTCCTCCAGCTCCACTACCGCCTCTACCTAAAGGATTTAATTTAAAAGAGCCAGATTGTTCCATAACATTGGCATTATAGGCTCCCTCTTCTCTGCGACGCTTTGCTTTCTCTCTTTGCTTAAACATTTGTTCTTTTCTTTGACGATCTTTAAATATTTGATCTTCCATATTTCCCAAATCAGTTAAAATCAACTGGACGCGTTCCAAATTTACTTCACCGGAATTGGTTAAATACCCACCAGTGCGGTAGACACATTTTTTATATAATTCTACCAAACGATCTACGGCTCCTTCGCGAATTTCCAAAGACGGTAAATGGGGCAAGAAATCATTGCCAACAAAGAAACACATGAATACCCAATCATCTAAAACACGTTCAAATTCATATTTGAATGGCAAATTGGGCATTTCCAAGTTTTTCTTTAAATACTCCCGCAAAACACTTAGACGTACAAAGATGAACTTTACTTCGGCGCCAATTGGTATATCAGGCTTAAAGTTGGTAACATCATTAACGCCAGCAGCATCAAGACCTTGACATTTATCCATTTCATGACCAAATTGACTACACAGTTCACAGGGTTTAGGTTTATTTGGCAAAAACTCCTCACGAATGATGGTAAAATTAGGTTCATGTGTAGCCAAACCCAACATAATTAAATCAGCATCAGCTCCACATAAAACATGTTGCGTATTGGGATCATGATCCGGTTGTGAACGTTGTTTACGTATAAAATCCATAATTTTATGTTCACCCTCACCGGGTACGTTAGCATCGGATAATATTACCTTAACATCTTTCCAGGCGGGATTATTATTCAAACGATCATGTATATAATAATGTAAGCACTGACTTAACCTTTCCATAAAGGGAGTTCCTGGTGTAATACAATTCGAATCAAAATGTTCTCCCTTTTCTTTTTCCGGTGGCAATATACATCCTTTAGCCGCCAGTTCACTACGAATTCTCTCCATTTCCATTCTCTTTTCAACCGATTCCTTAGCAGCCCTAAATCTTCTTGATCTTTGTTGATTCATTTTAGCTCTTGGAGCCACTCCGTCAATAGCCATATATAATACTTTACGAGGCCGCACAATATTCATTAACCGATCAATACATTCAAAGATGGCCACCATCATTTCGTTTTCATTTTTTGGTGCCGGCTTATCTTCCGGATGGGTACATGGATGTATAATACCATTCATATCCAGATATAGATTATCAAACTCCACACCATTCGGATTGGGTAAACTTGCGTCGTCATATATGTTTTTCCCAGTATCTGGGTCGACTTGTTTAGTTTCTACACACTCAATGATAACGCTGGGATATTTTCGGCTTAGCCATCGAAAGAATGCTGGTACTCCCATATTGTTAGATTTGCGTCTATTCCTGGTCGGATTTTAACAGTTTTTTAAAACTGTAATTTAATTTTTAAATTACAAAAAAACGTGTTTTTTTAGGATTTTCTTAACTTTTACTTTTCCACTAAAAATAAAAACACGAAAAAAAGCGTGTAGAGAAGATTTTTTCGGCCTATTTGACAATGTTGTAAATTTTAGTATTAAAACGATGCCACCTTATAAAAAAAATTTCCCATGTCCAATAAGAATTCTGTGATAAAAATTAAGAAATGCATAAGTCGAGTTATACCATATTCGCATTAATTTTTTTAAACTACAAGGTTGGTAAGTTGCTCGGTTTTCACGTGAAAATCCGTATAAAAAAAACAACAAATTTTTTACTCAAACAATCTTTTCACAAGGGAACCATGGTGGACCGATATACTTCATAAATAAGACCGTTTATAGTCCAATAAACGGACATATTTACAGTTTTGACTTGCAAATTAAAATACCTGCTCTCGAAATCATTGACAAAAAAATTTTAAATTTTAAAATTTTGTTTTCCTGTAGGAAAATTTTGATATTATGACTTTTCAATCATGAAAATTGGCATATAACAGTCATATCCAGTCACAACTGTGAATAGACCTGTAAATTTCTAAATAAAAATTCTTATTAAAAAAAATATATACTAATAGTGCGTTTACATTGGATTTCTAATCTAGTAAATTGCGATTTTAATCTACTTTGCAATCTGTACCGTTTATAGTGCATTTACACTGGTTCTCTAAGCTAGCTTAAAGTAGATTGTGGCTCCAATCCAGTTTCAATCTATTAGATTGTCCATACTAATTTATATTTTTCAATCTAGTAGTTTAGACTCTAATCGGCAAACGCAATCTGGTAAAGTTAGATACAACTCTGTATTTCTATTATTTGCATTTTCCAACACTGAAAAACACCGACACAAAGCCTGCTGTTTTTATGACGCCGCCAAGTATGTGTATGCCGCCGTCATTGTTATTTGTAAACGCCGTCACTGTCCTTGTTAATCATACGACGACTAATTACCGTCGCTGTCTTTTGACGCAGTCACACACATTTATAACCAACTTGGTGTTATAAATGCCAATCTTAATCTTCTCAAATGTAAAAAATGCCAATGTAAACGGTACAGATTGCAAAGTAGATTAAAATCGCAATTTACTAGATTAGAAATCCAATGTAAACGCACTATTACATTGGCATTTTTTACATTTGAGAAGATTAAGATTGGCATTTATAACAACAAGTTGGTAATAAATATGTGTGACTGCGTCAAAAGACAGCGACGGTAATTAGTCGTCGTATGATTAACAAGGACAGTGACGGCGATTACAAATAACAATGACGGCGGCATAAACATATTTGGCGGCGTCATCAAAACGGCAGGCTTTGTGTCGGTGTTTTTCAGTGTTGGAAAATGCAAATAATAGAAATACAGAGTTGTATCTAACTTTACCAGATTGCGTTTGCCGATTAGAGTCTAAACTACTAGATTGAAAAAAATAAATTTCTATGGGCAATCCAATAAATTGAAACTGGATTGGAGCCACAATCTACTTTAAGCTAGCTTAGAGGACCAGTGTAAATGCACTATAAAAGTCTAATATTCCGAAGAAAATGTTTTAATAAAGTGTTAGAATTTCATAAACGTTTCCTTTACAAAATTTCTCAGATGTTGAAACATTTTTTGCTTGAAAGATTTTTTTAACATACCAAAGCAAATTTGGAATATTTTTTCCATAATCTACGCTAAATTAGCAATTACATATAATCCGAAAAAATAATAAAAAATTTTGGAAAATGAAAAAGTATATAAATAAATCAAAATTAATCCAAAATGGACTTATTTAATCCTAAAATTTAGTTGGATTAAATTTGATTTATTTATATCTTTTTCGTTTTCCAATTTTTTGTATTATTTTTTCGGGTTGTAATTGCTAATTTATTGTAGATTATGGAAAAAAAATTTCCAAATTTGTTTTTGCAAGTTAAAATATTTTTTTTAAACTAAATAAAATTAATCCGAAAATAAATCCAGTTATTGAAAACCAAAGCACGAGTTTTAAAACATTCTTTCTATAATTTTTTTTTTACTTTTCTTATAGTGCGTTTACATTGGATTTCTAATCTAGTAAATTGCGATTTTAATCTACTTTGCAATCTGTACCGTTTACATTGGCATTTTTTACATTTGAGAAGATTAGGATTGGCATTTATAACAACAAGTTGGTAATAAATGTGTGTGACTGCGTTAAAAGACAGCGACGGTAATTAGTCGTCGTATGATTACCAAGGACAGTGACGGCGTTTACAAATAACAATGACGGCGGCATACACATACTTGGCGGCGTCATCAAAACGGCAGGCTTTGTGTCGGTGTTTTTCAGTGTTGGAAAATGCAAATAATAGAAATACAGAGTTGTATCTAACTTTACCAGATTGCGTTTGCCGATTAGAGTCTAAACTACTAGATTGAAAAAAATAAATTTGTATGGGCAATCTAATAGATTGAAACTGGATTGGAGCCACAATCTACTTTAAGCTAGCTTAGAGGACCAGTGTAAATGCACTATAAAAGTCTAATATTCCGAAGAAAATGTTTTAATAAAGTGTTAGAATTTCATAAACGTTTCCTTTACAAAATTTCTCAGATGTTGAAACATTTTTTGCTTGAAAGATTTTTTTAACATACCAAAGCAAATTTGGAATATTTTTTCCATAATCTACGCTAAATTAGCAATTACATATAATCCGAAAAAATAATAAAAAATTTTGGAAAATGAAAAAGTATATAAATAAATCAAAATTAATCCAAAATGGACTTATTTAATCCTAAAATTTAGTTGGATTAAATTTGATTTATTTATATCTTTTTCGTTTTCCAATTTTTTGTATTATTTTTTCGGGTTGTAATTGCTAATTTATTGTAGATTATGGAAAAAAAATTTCCAAATTTGTTTTTGCAAGTTAAAATATTTTTTTTAAACTAAATAAAATTAATCCGAAAATAAATCCAGTTATTGAAAACCAAAGCACGAGTTTTAAAACATTCTTTCTATAATTTTTTTTTTACTTTTCTTATAGTGCGTTTACATTGGATTTCTAATCTAGTAAATTGCGATTTTAATCTACTTTGCAATCTGTACCGTTTACATTGGCATTTTTTACATTTGAGAAGATTTGGATTGGCATTTATAACAACAAGTTGGTAATAAATGTGTGTGACTGCGTCAAAAGACAGCGACGGTAATAAGTCGCCGTATGATTAACAAGGACAGGACGGCGTTTACAAATAACAATGACGGCGGCATACACATACTTGTCGGCGTCATCAAAACGGCAGGCTTTGTGTCGGTGTTTTTCAGTGTTGGAAAATGCAAATAATAGAAATACAGAGTTGTATCTAACTTTACCAGATTGGGTTTGCCGATTAGAGTCTAAACTACTAGATTGAAAAAAATAAATTTGTATGGGCAATCTAATAGATTGAAACTGGATTGGAGCCACAATCTACTTTGAGCTAGCTTAGAGGACCAGTGTAAACGCACTATTAGAGTCTAAACTACTAGATTGAAAAAAATAAATTTGTATGGGCAATCTAATAGATTGAAACTGGATTAGAGCTACAATCTACTTTAAGCTAGCTTAGAGGACCAGTGTAAACGCACTATTATAAAAAAATCTATAAACAAATTCCCATATTTTAAAGTAATTCTTAAATTCTACAAAAATTCTCAGATCCTAAAACATATTTCGTATTAGGAAATTATCAAAAACTAAAAAATTATCAGTTTCTAAAACATTTTATAAAGAAATGTTAATACACTTTTCAAAAAATAAAATCTGAAATTTTATAGCATTTTTCAACAGAAAAATTTTACGGTTTTAATGGCATCTAATGATTTCTAAGGAAATTTCTTAGATTCCGAAACATTTTTCATTAGAAAAATAATTATTCAGGCACTATTTCAGAAAAAAATTTACGTAGAAATGTTATTACATTCTGAGATTTTTTTGCAGAAACATTATTGGCAGATTCTTAAAAATTGTTTTAGGAAAAATTTTTCAGTTGCTAAGGGATTTTTTCTATATTTTCCCAAAAATTTTAAATAATTTTTTAATCAAAAAATTCTTACATTCATAAGTCAAATATATAAGTATAAAAATATTTTCTACATATAAAGTTTGGAATTCTGAAACATTTTTCTATAAAAAAAGTATTTAGATAGTACTTTTTGCTTGGAGAATGATAGGGGAAATTATTCGGTTAAAAAATCTCCACGACACTTTTGCTATTTAAGTTTTCCATATGCAATTTCTTTAATTCTGGAACATTTTGTCCTAAGGATATGTGTGCTGACGTAAATCATTAGCAGACATGTACCATCCTTCCGTTTTTCCTTTCCCTTTCTTTTTTTCCCTTCCAACTGTGGTACAGGGTATAATGAGTTTGTGCTGATGTTTGTAACTACCCGAAATATTGGTCCTATACCCACATTCAAGTATACCGATCGACTCAGAGTTACTTTTTGAGTCGATTTAGCAATGTCCGTCCGTCCGTCTCACTGTGGTTCCAAATCCAAATCTAGGTGGACAAAAGTCTAAAAAGTTTGAATCCTTAAATTAAAAAAAGGTAGGTGTTTTGAATAGCTAACAACATGCCTAGACTAAACGCAAAATAATTTCATTATATAAGGTCTTTAACTTTGTCTCAGCAGAACTAGAACATCAATGTTTGTTCACCGAAATTTTTGTATTTGAAAATTAAGGAAATCAATACAAAACTAAGTAGCTTATAACAAGTGAATTATTTCCAGGAGATTTCCGTGGATTATATTTAATATAGCCATGGGTATATACTTATTTAAAAAATTTTCATTGGTTCGTAAATCTTTCGTGTTATCTTGATATCGGTTTTTAAAGTTAGGGTCATAAGTAAATAAAAAAAAAAAATTAGATTATTAATCTTTCAAAGCTTGCCGAAAAAAACCGCTCCAAGTTGCGGGCAAGCCACTATATACATCTCTTAAAGTAACTATCAGAGAGTATGTTTTATCACTCATCTTATCCAGCGGCGTCCAGCTGCATTTTTTATAGCGCTTTTAAAAAAGCGATTTTTTTATGCAATTTTTAGAACTCACCAAAAAATGGGACTAATATTCAAGATCTTCTGCACATATTTTTGTAACAAATAACTTAACAGTATTTTCTACAATAGCTACATCACACATTTTTCTTTTCCCGCAACTCCAGAAGCAAAAAAATGATTAAATTCGACTATTCTAGAAAAAAAGTACATATTAAAAGTAGTTCGACATAGCTGGACTTTACTGTAAAACTCAGAATGGCTTTTTATATCTTTTTTTTTATAATTCCATTAAATTTAGATACCAAAAGCAGCAAAATGTATTTAACTTTTTTAGTTGTAGCGAAAAGTCCACTTTAGTTGTAGTTATTATAGTGAAACCCACTGTATTTTCAAAAATACTAGAGCTACCACTTTTTAAATATTTTTTTTGAAATCAGCGACTCCAAAAACATAAAATATAATGGTTAAATACTTTTGTCCACCTAGTTTTGGAATCGGAACCACAGTGCGTCTGTCTGTCCATGTAAACGGTGTAAACAAGATTCAGGTCATAATTTTTAAGCAATTGACTTGAAAGCCTATTGAAATTGGGAAAAAATCGGTCCATATTTAGACCTAGCCCCCATACAAAGGTCCTCTTTAGTTTTGGATCAAATGACTCTAATAACCGTTCTGTAATAGGTTTCGTTTCGAAATTTGGCACGCAAACGCGTGTTGTCCTCACAAATCACCATTCTGAATTTTGAAGGGATCGGATCAGTTCTTCTTGTAGCCCCCATACAAACTACCTTCCCGATTTTCACAAAAATCTCTCAAATTACATGAAAGTAGAAAATATTTTATTAAAATTTTGTTTGTGTAAGTTAAACGCGTACTTTAATAACCTTATCAAATCTGATTATCCTCGGACCATTTTTGGACTTAGGCCCCCCCATGTGAAAATTTCACCCGATAACCAGTTAAAACGTTTTATTCTCAACAAAAAGAAGCATATTTCACTCAAATTTGATTTGTGAGTGTTTTTACACTAATTAAAGATTTGACAAAATATTTATCTAATCAGACCATGTTTGAACTTGGAACCCATTTTTCGGGAAACTCTGGTAAAGGGTATTATATGGTAGGTCTTGACCGAATACAATTTTCTTTCTTGTTTTTATATGGCAAACAACAACAAAATACATGGGGAAATTTTGCTGTCTGCTGCTTGCTGCTGTATTGAATGCAAATTTGGTATAAAGTCCACGTCCCCAAAACACAACCACAGACTATATACAGACTCGACAGTAGAGTTTAATAGCAAAAAATGGGGAAAAACTAAGCGATTTTAGGAGACAACCGAGCGGTTTTTAGCTAGTTTGAAGCTAGCATGGCAACACTTTCTACGACTTAGGAGTGAGTGAAACAATAAAAATTTATCTGGCATCCATTTTTCTTAAGGCGAGTTCTATTAGCTTTCTCTTTCTAACCTAATTCGTAGAATAATTTGCGAGAAATTAACCATATGGTTAAGGAAAACTTTTTTGACACCTGTCACTTATGTCGAGTCTGTATTAGTCTGTGACACAACTCTGAAGTTTGCGATAACTTCGACTATTTTTTTTATAATCGATAACTTATATATATACTAGTTATCAACTACTTACCATAACCAATTTTTGTTTTTCTTTTTTACACAATAATTTTCATTTTCAATTGGTTAAGTTTTTTATTGCTGCTGTTGAAAAAATCGTGAAAAATTAAAAATCAAAAAAAAAAAAAATTAATAAATAATTTAGAACAAAAGTGATTTCATTAAATTAATAAAAAAAACACAACATTACCTAAAAAAGAAGTGAACGGATATTTTTTTAAAAATACATATAACAAATATTGTGCAAAATTATATATATAAAAAAAAAAGTAAAAAGCAGTTTTAAAAGAAAAGAAAAAAAACTAGTAATGGCGAAAAAATTGGTAAGTGGCTCACTTAAAATTATTAAAGACGTGGTAGTTTTTAGGATAAAAATTACGTTGTTTTTTTTTTAACTCTAAAAAAAACTACGTTTTTTCTTTAAAACAAAATTACTTGAACTTTTTTCTTAGAAATTACCTTGGAAACCATAAAGTCTTGAAAGATTTTTTGTGTATAACTCAAAAAAATTAAGTAATGTAGTATGGCTCTGGAAATTCTAAAGTAAAAAAAAAAAAAAACAAATTAAAAATTCACAGTAATGTGTTGAAGTGTGCGGAGAAAGATTTAGTTCTTCAGTGTATTTGTTGTGTGCCTGTATATATATTTTTTCCCAAGTTTTTCACGTTATTGCAATCTACATTTTTTTTTATCAATTTTTTTTTGTATTCGTGCCGATATGCTGACTGACGCTTGCCCTCTGCTAATTATTCTAAAAATTTGCAAGAATTTCTACATAATGTATTCCAAACAAACAATCTACTCCCTGGTTATGTATGGAAACCATTGGAAACAGAATCTGAGACATTTTCTATTAAGAAAAAATATTTCAGAATCTGAGACTTTTTCTATATAGAAAAATGTCTCAGAATCTGAGACTTTTTCTATATAGAAAACATGTCTCAGAATCTGAGACTTTTTCTATATAGAAAAAATGTCTCAGGACTTTTTCTATATAGAAAAAATGTCTCAGAATCTGAGACTTTTTCTATATAGAAAAAATGTCACAGAATCTGAGACTTTTTCTATATAGAAAAAATGTCACAGAATCTGAGACTTTTTCTATATAGAAAAAATGTCACAGAATCTGAGACTTTTTCTATATAGAAAAAATGTCTCAGAATCTGAGACTTTTTCTATATAGAAAAAAATGTCTCAGAATCTGAGACTTTTTCTATATAGAAAAAAATGTCTCAGAATCTGAGACTTTTTCTATATAGAAAAAAATGTCTCAGAATCTGAGACTTTTTCTATATAGAAAAAAATGTCTCAGAATCTGAGACTTTTTCTATATAGAAAAAAATGTCTCAGAATCTGAGACTTTTTCTATATAGAAAAAAATGTCTCAGAATCTGAGACTTTTTCTATATAGAAAAAAATGTCTCAGAATCTGAGACTTTTTTTATATAGAAAAAAATGTCTCAGAATCTGAGACTTTTTTTATATAGAAAAAATGTCACAGAATCTGAGACTTTTTCTATATAGAAAAAATGTCACAGAATCTGAGACTTTTTCTATATAGAAAAAATGTCACAGAATCTGAGACTTTTTCTATATAGAAAAAATGTCACAGAATCTGAGACTTTTTCTATATAGAATCTGAGACTTTTTCACAGAATCTGAGACTTTTTCTATATAGAAAAAATGTCTTTTTCACAGAATCTGAGACTTTTTCTATATAGAAAAAATGTCACAGAATCTGAGACTTTTTCTATATAGAAAAAATGTCACACAACAAATACACTAAAGAACTAAAAAATGTCACAGAATCTGAGACTTTTTCTATATAGAAAAAATGTCTCAGAATCTGAGACTTTTTTTATATAGAAAAAATGTCTCAGAATCTGAGACTTTTTTTATATAGAAAAAATGTCTCAGAATCTGAGACTTTTTTTATATAGAAAAAATGTCTCAGAATCTGAGACTTTTTTTATATAGAAAAAATGTCTCAGAATCTGAGACTTTTTTTATATAGAAAAAATGTCTCAGAATCTGAGACTTTTTTTATATAGAAAAAATGTCTCAGAATCTGAGACTTTTTTTATATAGAAAAAATGTCTCAGAATCTGAGACTTTTTTTATATAGAGAAAATGTCTCAGAATCTGAGACTTTTTTTTATATAGAAAAAATGTCTCAGAATCTGAAACTTTTTTATATAGAAAAAATGTCTCAGAATCTGAGACTTTTTTTATATAGAAAAAATGTCTCAGAATCTGAGACTTTTTTTATATAGAAAAAATGTCTCAGAATCTGAGACTTTTTTTATATAGAAAAAATGTCTCAGAATCTGAGACTTTTTTTATATAGAAAAAATGTCTCAGAATCTGAGACTTTTTTTATGTAGAAAAAATGTCTCAGAATCTGAGACTTTTTTTATATAGAAAAAATGTCTCAGAATCTGAGACTTTTTTTATATAGAAAAAATGTCTCAGAATCTGAGACTTTTTTTATATAGAAAAAATGTCTCAGAATCTGAGACTTTTTATATAGAAAAAATGTCTCAGAATCTGAGACTTTTTTTATATAGAAAAAATGTCTCAGAATCTGAGACTTTTTTTATATAGAAAAAATGTCTCAGAATCTGAGACTTTTTTTATATAGAAAAAATGTCTCAGAATCTGAGACTTTTTCTATATAGAAAAAATGTCTCAGAATCTGAGACTTTTTCTATGTAGAAAAAATGTCTCAGAATCTGAGACTTTTTCTATGTAGAAAACATTTTCTCAAAATCTGAAATATTTTTCATACATAGAAAAAGTCTTAAAATCTTAAGAATTTTGTTAAGAAAGAAGCTCTATATAGAAAAAATCTCAGATTCTGAGACTTTTTCTATATAAAAAAATGTCTCAGATTCTGGAAAACTCACAGAATCTGAGACTTTTTCTATATAGAAAAAATTTTCTCAGAATCTGAGATATTTTTCATACATAGAAAAAATCTTCTGGTGTTTTTTTTATAAAAAAGTATTAGCCGGGAGCTGAGCTAAATTTGTTGGTTTTTGTTATAAAAAACATTTTAGAATTAATAACTTCTTTTCATATTTCTATTTTTAAATGCAAGCGCGTGTGTATATGTTTAATTAAACTCTTCAACACTGTTGAAAAAGTGTGAATTTCTAAAAAGTTGTTTTTAATTTACCAGCTTTTTAAACAATTCTAAAAAGTTTTTTGTTTATATCTATTACCACTTAAAAATCTCTTTGTGTGTGCGCGTATTTTTCAACCCAAAAACAAAAATATTTCTCCAAATAAACCTTACAAATTCAATGTCACCAACTGAACAACCCACCACCCCACAATATGTACAAACAATGTATGAATTTCTTATGATGCTGCTGTGTTCAAAGAAGATTGCATAACATTGTTTCTTTTTTTTAAACCATTTTGTTTTTTTAACTTTTAATTTATTTAATAATGATTTCATCATCTTTAATATATTAAATATAAGAGAATACATTATTGTTTTTATTATTTAAAAATAATAATTTATTTTTAGATAAAAAAAATTTACGTAAAACAGTTAAAAAATTATGAGTCGAAATGTTTAGAGGTTTAGAATTTATCTCAAAATGTTGTTTCATATACCACAAAGAAATTTAATCTTAATTAAATCAATTGTCTTTATGTATCGTATTTTTTATAACCTTCACTCGAGTGATTGAGGGTATATAAGTTTGTCATTCCGTTTGTAACACCTGGAACTATCAGTCTAGGACTCCAAAAAGTATATAATATATCTTTTTAAAGTTATCGTGTTTTCTAATGATAGACTGCCGGACGGACATGACTAGATCGACTTAAAATCGATCGACTTAAAATCGATCGAGAATCATAAGTATATTATACTTATGATTCTCGATCGCCGGACGGACATGACTAGATAGACTTAAAATCGGTCGACTTAAAATCGATCGAGAATCATAAGCATCTTATACTTATGATTCTCGATAGATTTTAGGTCGATCTAGCCATAGCTGTCCGGCAGTCTATCATTAGAAAACACGATGACTTTAAAAAGATAAGCTGAAGCTTGGCATGCATTTGATTAAAAATATATTTGTCGTTCTCCCGGTCAGGTTGTTATTGCATTTCAACAAAATCGGTACAGGGGATTACAAGTTATAAGCAAAACCGCGAAATTAATTAACATTGGGATTTTCGCGAATTCATGTTTTATAAAACGTCTGTGTATACACAGCCAAAACACCCCAACCTTAAAATGTCTCTTTTATATATATTTAACGTTTCATGCAAATCGATTCATAAGGATTGAGATCTTTTCCTTGTTAGTCAAATTTACAGTATTTACTGTAAATTTGGAAAAAACCGAAAAAACAGTATTTACTTTTTTTTTTTAAATTTCGTTTAAATTAAAATCAAATATTCAATATATCGATGAAAAGATTCTAAGGCAATATTCAGATTGAAAAATATTATATGGATTTGACTCAATAAACTAAAAATCTACAAAAACTGCATTTCTGCGTTTTTACTCAAATGCATGTAACTTTTACAATTTTCAACGGATTTTTTTTAAAACCCACTAATTTTTTCATAACACAGGTTCACAAAATTTGAACTTTTTCAATTTGCCTGACCTTTGACACCTGATTTATATGGATTTTAGTGTGCTGATTCTTAATCTGTTATCCAATTTTTTCCATCAGCTCGCGTTCGCGATCAAATCGCTGTTAAAGAGTCGAAAAAGTGCGTTTTTTTTACCAATTTTGCTTGGCTATAATATCCAAAAACAATTTAGTGCATCAGTTTTAAACACGAACTTAACTATATTGGATGCCAGGATTCCAAAACTGGTATTAGGTTTTTTCTGACAGCTTTAGTTTTCTAGTTATAAAAAAGGCATAAATATTCAGACAAAATTACAGAGGTCATAAATTTAAAAATTTTATTTTAGCAATATCTCAAAAACTAAAGATGACTCAACAAAAGTAAGAGCATTTTTGAAATCAGCATATCCAACATACCTAAAATCGTCATTCACTTTTTGGATGTAGGACTAGTGTTGGTAAATATAGACTCACAAACATGCCAAAAATAGCCTATTTTCAAAGTTTCCTTAAGCTATATCTCGAAAACTAGAGCTGACCAAAAAAAAAACGGTAGCCAGATTTGAAATCAGCGTACCCCTATTACCCAAAATTAGTTATCAGAACCCGGGTAAAAAAAAGTGTTGCCCTGTGTAATAGACTAGACTTGAACCGTTAACAGAAAAAATAATTTTCAAAAATTGTTTTCTTTTTGAAATTTGCAATAGCATTTACTTTTTTTCTTTCAAAATTTCGGTTAAATAAAATCAAAGGATGAAAATTTGAAATGTTAGTAATATCTCGAAAACTGTTCTACTTTGGAAACTTTGGACTTCATTTTCGAATTCATAGCGAGATTAATTTACGAACGGTTACACCACGAATCCACATTATATTAATATTTTTTCTTTTCCCTTTAAAAAATAAAATTTTATTTACTTTCTTTTGCGTTTCAACTAACAATATTAACAAATATATTATTTACTACATACTTTTTGTTATCTACTTGTTTGTTTCGTGTGTATGCACTACATTTATATTCGATATTTCATTCCCTCCTGTTTCTGTTCAAGGTAAAAAAAGAGTTTGAATTCCTGCTTCATCGTTAAGACCACTATATGTTTTTATTTTAACGTTTCTAATAGCGATAACCAAAATGTTTATTTGAGTATTTTTTTTTAGAATTGATAATATTTGCATTTGCAATTTAGATAATAAATCGACACCTTCGTATTGTACACCATTTATAATTAGATTATAGAAAAAAATATTAGATTCTGAGAAGTTTTTTCTGTAAAGAAAAAATCTCAAATTTTAAGACATTGTTCTTATATAGAAAAAGTCTCAGATTCTGAGACATTTTTCCTATATAGAAAAAGTCTCAGATTCTGAGACATTTTTCCTATATAGAAAAAGTCTCAGATTCTGAGACATTTTTCCTATATAGAAAAAGTCTCAGATTCTGAGACATTTTTCCTATATAGAAAAAGTCTCAGATTCTGAGACATTTTTCCTATATAGAAAAAGTCTCAGATTCTGAGACATTTTTCCTATATAGAAAAAGTCTCAGATTCTGAGACATTTTTCCTATATAGAAAAAGTCTCAGATTCTGAGACATTTTTCCTATATAGAAAAAGTCTCAGATTCTGAGACATTTTTCCTATATAGAAAAAGTCTCAGATTCTGAGACATTTTTCCTATATGAGCTAAAACACCTCAATTCAACCGACGAGTTGACCGCACCCGCTCCAAATTTAATGAAATTAAGTACTGGGGTTTACTTTAATAAAAAAAGAGATTTTACCAATTTTTCAGGCTTCTGGTCATTGCAGTATTCGAGATATGCGGTCTTGAAAATTAACAAAATCGTATATATTTGACAAAAGTGTTCTGACATAAATAAAGATATCTCGAAAAGTAGTAACAATACAGGTCTCATTTAGGTTGCAAATAATAGGTAATGAGACAGCCTTCAAAATGGCTTTCCCCAAGATTTTTTTTGAAAAAGGTCAAATGTCATTGGATTTAACCTTAATTTTTGGAGGGCTATATCTCAAAAAACGATATTTTTAAAATTTTGGAAAAAATATATGTTGTTAAGAATCACCTAAGCTACTTAAGTTTAAATTTTCAGGATGGAGACTTCATTGGAACTTTTAATATTAATAGAAACATTGTGACAGGAAAGAAAAAGTAGTGTAATTTCCCTTAGAAAAAAAATATTTTTTTTGTCTTTGAAATACTGGTACCAAAATTAATTTTTCTGATGTTTTTGACGTGCTGAGTCCAAATATGACCTTTGAACTGGCCTATCGCTATAACTTTTCCAGATATATGCACCTAAATGTTCAAAAAACACAGCAGTGGCATTTTAGCAATTTTTACACATTAAGTGCAGATATCTCGAAAACTAATAGCGACAGGCCAGTTCAAAGGGCATATATGGACTCAGCACGTCAAAAACATTCAGAAAAGTGAACTTTGGTACCAGAATCTCAAAGACAAAAAGAATCTTTTTTTTTCTAAGGGAAAATACACCGCTTTTTCTTTCTTGTCACTAGGTTTCTGTTAATATTAAAAGTTCCAATGAAGTCTCCATCCTGAAAATTTAAACTTAAGTACTATAGGTGACCCTCAATAACATATATTTTTTCCAAAATTTTAAAAATATCGTTTTTTGAGATATAGCTCTCCAAACATAAGGGTTAAAACCAATGACCTTTGACCTTTTTCAAAAAAAATCTTGGGGAAAGCCATTTTGAAGGCTGTCTCATTACCTATTATTTGCGACCTGACTGACCCCTGTATTATTATTACTTTTCGAGTTATCTTTTTTTATCTCAGA
This sequence comes from Pegoplata infirma, assembly GCA_963921195.1. NCBI lineage: Eukaryota > Metazoa > Arthropoda > Insecta > Diptera > Anthomyiidae > Pegoplata > Pegoplata infirma. Next base: position 108,333,585 of record OY992537.1, read on the forward strand.
ACACTTGTGTCAAATATATACGATTTTGCCAAGTTTCAAGACCCCATATCTCGGAAAAAAAAAACTACCAGGAGTCCAAAATGTTGGCACTATGATTTTTTTGTAAGAGCCCAACTATATTCCAAGTTTCATCAAATTCGAAAGGGGTAAGGTCAAAAAAAATTCTACTTTTTTTCGGTTGAATTGATGTGTTTTAACTCATATAGAAAAAGTCTCAGATTCTGAGAAATTTTTCCTATATAGAAAAAGTATCAGATTCTGAGAAATTTTTCCTATATAGAAAAAGTCTCAGATTCTGAGACATTTTTCCTATATAGAAAAAGTCTCAGATTCTGAGACATTTTTCCTATATAGAAAAAGTCTCAGATTCTGAGATATTTTTCCTATATAGAAAAGGTCTCAGATTCTGTGAAACATTTTTCCTATTTAGAAAAAATCTCAGATTTTCAAACACTTTTCCTTTTTAAAAAAAGTCTCAGATTCTGAGACATTGCTACGCATAAATAAACAACTAATTGAAAAATAATTAAAAAAGCTTCAGTTTCAATCAAACAAACAATAAAATTTTAAGCAAACAAACAACTGCTTAAAGTGTGTGTGTTTTTCATAATTAAAGCAAAACGCCACCACCACCACTAGTAGTCCAAATAAAATAAAAAAGGTGCGACAAAAATAAGTCAATAATTAAATTAGTTTGAAAGCTTTAAACTAAATACAATACATACCATTTATTCATACATAAAAAATATTGAATGTATTTGATGCATAGAAATGACATGTATGTATTGTATATGTCAGTCAACTAACAAAGCCATTCCCGCCCGTTCATCCATCCATCCGTCCGTCATTCAACCCGAACTAGCCATCATTAAAATTGGACGTGGTAATACCAATAACGTAAAATCGTAATTACTACTATCTGTTGTATACAACTTTGGCGATGTGGCGTTATTCCATCACCATTATTTATTAGAAACATGCATAAGAAATTAATAAATAGATAAACAAATAAAAGAGGGATGTTTTAAAAGTTTTTAATTTATTTATTAAATTTTTTTTTTATATCCTCCACTCATTCCGTTTATAACTCATAAAAAGAACGGTCTGAGACCCCAAAAAAGAAAGTTGACATTTTACATACAAAACGCTCAAGGTTTTTTTTTTATTAGCGATAGATTTTTTTTACACTTATTTAAAGTTGGTGATTTTAAAGCATTTAAAGCTTTTGGGTGCTAAACGTGTCCTACATTAGGGGCCCCTGGTGGTACCCTTATTGGACATGTGGGGTCCAGTGTCCAAACTTTAGCTCGAAATTACGTTAGCTATAATCGGTATGAATTTCGCTGAACTCGGTCCCGTACCTTACTGAATAGTCAAATTATTAAAAATAATCCACTGTTCACCGTTGCGTATGATTGTTATTAAAATGCAATTACAAAATTAATCATACGCCTTATACAGTTTTCAAGCAAATATTATAATATAATATAAGTTCACCAACTTCAAATGCGTGTAAAAAAAATCTAACGCTGAACTAAAAAAACTTTAATTTGCTTTTGGTTTCATCCCATTCCGATTTTGGTTGCTGCACTGTGTAATTATTATAAATTTAAAAAAAAGTGCACCAACTTCAAATGCGTTATACAAAATCTAGCGCTGAACTAAAAAAGCCTTCAAGGTTTTGTTATGGAATATGTCAACTTTCATTTACTTTTGGTTTGATCCCATTCCGATTTTGGTTGTGTAATTAGGACCAAAATTGATAGATTTTCTAGATTTTCTTTCAGTAGCCCGTTTGAAATAAGTTTGAATCATGAGATTACATTGACAATTTTTGTGCTTTTGAAGGCGAGAATATATGAAAAATCGACTTGGAAACCAAATTTTAAAGTAAACTGTGCCCACTGTACCTTATACCCTGTTCTCACTTACAGCTAAAAACCATTTTTAGCAACATTTTTCGTTTTATGCTTAAAAACCATTTTTATGACTCGTTTTACCATACATTTTTTTGTTGTAATATGTCAAAATAAAAATGTTTTTAGCTCGTTTTAAAATTAAAACGATTTAAAACGAGCGGTATTCCAGGGGTTGAATTGAGTATTTTTTAATGTTCAGCGTTTTTAAAGCATTTTATTAATATTGGCAACAACAATATTGGCAATAAACAATTATTACTAAAATGTAAATAATACAAAAAAAATCGTGCTATTTTTATCTTTAAACAATTCTTGAACATTATAAACAGTTATATATATAATTAATGAATATAATTTTAATATTTTAATTTCGTTTGTTGTTGAAATGTGTACATGTTTATCAGCTGATAATGCAAATGTCAAAATAAAAACATAAAAACCAAAATAAAACGAGTGAAATTACGTGTGAACACTTTTTTTTTTAAATTAAAACAAATGTCGTTTAAAACCGTTTTTAGATGCTCGTGAGAACAGGGTATTAATTTGAGTTTTTTAAAGCAATCATTAGTAACAGTTTTATACTTTGCACACCATCTACGTACTTTTATTTAATTTGTGTCTGTGTTTGTATATAATATAATTTATTGTGCGTTTGTGGGCGTCATTTTTATTGTTGACGATATATTTGCAAAAAAAAGAAAATTAAAAAGGATATACAGCTGTGGTAAAAAAAATGTAAAATTACACTATTTGACACTAAAAACTTTCCAGTGATAGCTGATACTTAAAGATGTTGGTCTGCTGATTCCAAATCTGTCATCCAAGAACATATAAGGAATCGGTATCGAGATATTGGCTCATTACAGCATAATACATCTTAGGTTTTTCATTTTCAAACTAAGATTTTTTTAAATTTAAAACAAAAATATTTGTTTTTAAATCAACATATTTACATATTAATAACACTACTAGACATCGAAAATGCGACTGGGACGCGACCTTTTACACTTGATCTGCTAGTCATAAATACGGTCTCCAAACTTTTCCTTTACATCAGGCTTTTAAGACGAAAATTGAGGTCAAAGTTCATAAAAATCGCCGTTTTGGATATTTTCGGCATCTACCCGGGCAGAAACTACCAACCGTTCCAAAGAAAAAATCTCGGCAAAGCACTTTATTTTTTGTGTAGAAGGTAGTATGAATTCGAAAAAGTGCTTTTCAAGCGATTTGCCAATGTTTTTCTATTTAAATCCGTTCAAACTATACATTTTTTAATAAAATTTATTCATTTTCATAACAGTTGGAATATTTTTTACTTCCCTGCAGGATAAGTGGCCGGTCCTTGATAGTTCTCGTGATATGTCACTTAGACACAATGACCCAGGTAGAAACTGCCAACCGTTCCAAAGAAAAAATCTCGGCAAATCACTTTATTTTTTGTGTAGAAGTTAGTATGAATTCGAAAAAGTGCTTTCCAAGCGCTTTGCCAATGTTTTTCTACCCGTGTAAAAATGTATTAGATTTTATCTGATCTGTTCATATATGATCGTATCTGATAAGTAGCCGGTCCTTGATAGTTCTCATGATATGTCACTTATACACAATGACCTACATATTACAAACTTGACACCTTTTATATAAAAACACCTGTTTCTTTCGTGAGGAAGTGTCTGAAGCTCCGGATACATCACCCTTAAACTCCGGATACACACCCGTTTCGGTTCAATACACCACTTTTTTTCGGGACTTTTCCAAAATTTTTTCTAAAAGCATTTTTAATAAATATTTTATTCCAAAACGCAACGAAAACTGCAAACAAATTTTTTCCGGGACTTAGAAAATTGTTTAAAGTTTGTTAAAAAATTTTTTATCCTAATAAATGAGTGAATAAATTTGTTATCCTAATTTAATAAATTTCTTTATTCAAATAAGCACCAAAAAAAGTTGTGTCTTATGGACTTATGTATACAATTTAGATACGTCCCATTTTTTTTTGTTCTAAAAGTGCTATAATAGTACCATATTTTTTGTTTTTAAAGCGCTTTCAAAGCGCTTTAAAATAGCAACGGCATACCGTTTACTGTGGTTATCATTTTGGACGCTGGGAGAGTACTAAACTGTGATGCTTTCCCAGCACACAAGCGACCATAAAAGATACTTTCCCATCGCTCTCCCGTTTGTATTTTTCTGCCTGGGGACCTACATATTAAAAACTTGACACCTTTTATATAAAAACACCTGTTTCTTTCGTGAGGAAGTGTCATAAACTCCGGATGCATCACATGTGAAATGTCACTGGGCCTATCCCTTTGGAACACTACCCGATTCGGTTCAAAACACCACTTTTTTTCGGGACATTTCCAAAATCTTTCCTAAAAGCTTTTTTAATAATTTTTTTATTCCTAAACGCAAAGAAAACTGCAAACAAATTTTTTCCGGGACTTTTCCAAAAATTTTCCTAAAAGCTTTTTTAATAAATTTTTTATTCCTAAACGCAGAGAAAACTGCAAACAAATTTTTGTCGGGACTTAGAAAATACTTCAAAGTTTGTCCAACATTTTTTTATCCTAATAAATTAGTCAATAAATTTTTTATCCTAATTTAGTAAAAACAAAAAAAAAAGTTGTGTCTTATGGACTTATACAATTTAGATACGTCCCATTTTTTTGTTCTACAAGTGCTGTAATAGTACCATATTTTTTGTTTTTAAAGCGCTTTCAAAACGCTTTAAAATAGCAACGGCATACCGTTTACCGTGGTTATGAATTTGGGCGCTGGGGGATCACTAAACTGTGAGGCTTTTCCAGCACACAAGCGATTATAAAATGTACTTTGCCAGCGCTTTCCCGTTCGTATTTTTCTGCCTGGGTAATTGCGGATTAATCCGATGTGCTAGCGACTTAAAAATGAGTCGAGGGTAAAGCTTAAACAATCCTCTATAAGATTCAGAACTCATTTGGTCAGTCGCATTAACCCTTAGGACACCAATTGTTTTTCAATGATGTCTTATAAAGACCTTTTAAAAAGATATTTTATTATAAGTTATACATCTTAATGAGTAATTTTTAGGCTTTATCCTTGACTTATTTTTAAGTCGTCAATACATCGGGTTCATTCATATTTACTTGTTTTTAAGTGTAGCTGATCCGCTATAAGTTGTCAAAAATTCCCAAAAAGTAGATTTTTCTGAACTTTGACCTCAAAAAATCTTTACACAATTTTTTTTTCTCAAATTAAAATTTTTGTATTTGAAATTTCTTATTTTTTTCTACGTTAGAAAAATTGCTATCACTTAAAAAGGGCGTTGTGAAGAGTATTAATGGTTTTACCCCAGTCGAATTAAATTTTTCTACTTGTTATTTTATAGTCCATTTACTTAATACGGTATTTACACCAACGAAAACAACTTGTTTTTGAATATTTTTTTGGTTTTTGGCAAAAACTACATAAATTTTCCATACAATTTAAAAACTGCGTTGCCAACTAAAACTGAACAAAAACTAGAATTTAGGTTCTGGTCAATGCTACTATTAATTCAGTGTGAATGTTTTTTTCAATTTTCTTTTGGTAAAAACGAATGTCAAAATAAAAATATTTGTTTTTTTGTGAAATTAATATTAAAATCTTTTAAAAAAGTAAAAAATGTGTAATTTATTTTTTTTAATAACGTGTGGCTATTGTAATTTTGTGTGTTTTAGTGAATTTAGAAAATAATTAATTTGATTTGACAAACAAAAACTCTTTTTATTCGGTGTAAACAGTTTGGTTTTTCAAAATGCTTTTTTGCCAAAAACAAGTTAGTTTTTGTTTGGTCTAAACATAGTATAAGTTATTTTGTCATGTTTTGTTTTTACTATCATAAAATATTTATTTGATAATTAACAAGTACCAACACACATTTTCTTGCATCATTTACTTAAATGATAACAACATTTTATTTGACATTGAAATTTAAACAATTTACGATCTGGATTAGGAGAACATTTTAGGTGACGTCGTTATAAACTATTTGTTACAATTACACATTTGTAGTGTTAATTAGCTCTCTAATTCATATGTTTGTTCACATTGCATTATCCGTTTTCATATAAGCAAATTTAATTTATTACACTTAACAAAATTGCTATATTGTATTAAAATGTTGGCAGATTTAAACTATACTAATTTAAACACCCATTTAAACTTAATGTGGTGGATAATGAATGTTGCTACAAACATAAAACGTTATGTCTTTCTTTCTAATTTTGTTTGAGTGTAAAATTTTTATGTTACCAATGCTTTTAAAACTAAACAAGTTTAAAAAACATTGCTTTGTTATGTTACCACCAATGCTTTTAAAACTTGTTTAACACGTGGCATTTAAGATTAAACCAATCTGAAATTCAGGGTTTTGCTTATAACTTTTGAACCACTGCACAGAGGGGCAGACAGATCGATTTCCGGCCAAAAGTCCTTATTTGTCAATTCTCAAAAAAATGTTTATCAGTTTTTTGGGCATATATAGAAGCAGGTTTTCTGAACTTATCTTTATGATTCAAAGGAAAGGTCATTTGACAGGTCTTCAAAGTAAAAAAAGTTGGTAAAAAAATTTAAAAATTTGAGATACTTTTTTAATTTTTTTTCCAAACTAATGATCAACTTTTGATTTGCGGGGTTCACCCTTATATATTAGCCTTTGTAACGAAAATAACATGGACAAATATAACTCATTTGCCTGGCAGCAATTCGCGTTTTTTGTGAAAAAAGTTATAATTTTATAGCTACTTACCTCGTGACGAAAAAATCCTCAGCGATCCTCAGTTCGATACAATCGGTCTATATTTTGATATAGAATTGATCCTTATCTTTCGAAAAAGTTGCCCAAACTTGCTAGAAATGATAAATGGTGAAATTACAGCTATATATGCATGCAGTGGTCCGAGATTTGTTTTTAAAAAAAATAATTTAACCCAAAATAATGTTTTACGGATAGAATAGTTTTTTTTTTTTATCGTCAGAGAGTGCCTTAAGTATAGGAAAAAAAAAATTATCTATATTTCTAGTTTTTTTGAAGAATTATGGAAAATATCAGCTACACCATTTCCAATTAAATTCAAAGATTTTTTATTGAATTTCCAAAATAAAGAAAAAATTAATAATTTGTCGTCACCATTTCCAAAAGCTTTTCTGAAACTAACAAGGGAAGTATCTCAACCCTTATGAACCAGTTTGCCTGAAACTTAAAATATATATCAAAGAGACAATTCTAAAGTTGGGGTGTCTCGGCTTATCGGCCATATCGGGGATTTATGGGTTCAAAACATGGGTCAAAAAATGGCGAAAAATCGTTTTTTGGATTTTTCGGCCATTTCTTTTTAAGAAACTATATGATGTTTTCATATGAGAAGAAAGGTTTTTTTAATGCCTATCCAATGGTGGCATAACCTTGTAAAAATTCGGCTTCTTTAAATATTTTTTTCAGAAAAATGTGTGAATTTTGGGGGGTACTTATGTAAAGACATAGACCTACGATATCCATTTGGATAAGAAATAATCTTTATTAAATTTAAGTCGACCCGTATTTTTGCCCTAGAAAATATTCCTGTTAGTTCGGAAGTTATCAAAATTTTCCCGAAGGTCCACATGGTTTCATAAGGGGACAACGAAATTTTTAAACACCGATATGGCCGATAAGCCGAGACACCCCAACCTTAAAATCGTCTCTTTAATATATATTTTAAGTTTCAAGCAAATCGGTTCATAAGGGTTGAGATACTTCCCTTGTAAGTAAGTCATTTACACCATTTCCATATTTATATCAAAAATAAAAAAAAAATATATGTACAAATTATGTGCGTAGATTTAACTTCAGACACTCTTAATACTTTTAAAACTAATTTTTAGTTAGATCAGACAAAGTTTAAAAATCTAGCCGCCATATTGTTTCCGCCATATTGAATTTTATCAGTTCGATTTTAAGATAACAGATTTTACTAGGCCACACTTTAAGCTAGCTTCAACAAAGAAAAGGAATATAACTGTTTTTTAATTACTTGTAACAAACTTTACTAAGCATATTTAGTCCGCTATTTTGTTTTTCAAAATTCACGCCAGTAATTTAGATTCAGTAACTCCAAGACCCCTTTAAAACAAAATTTGAGTTAAATCGGACAATTATTAAAAAAATTTGTCCGCCATATTGGATGCGCCATTTTGATTTTTTTCGTTTTTAGTTAAATTTTGAAATCAGCGACCCCGAAATACTCTAGAAGCACATTTTCAGCCGGATCCAACAATAATAAAGACTTTTGGCCAACGTTGAAATCAGCGACCTCGAATTCCTCTTGAAGCACATTTTCAGACGGATCCAACAACGATAAAGACTTTTGGCCGGAATTGGATCATGCTGGCCCTGTGTGCACTGGACCGATTGAGCTGAAATTCAATACCAAACAGACCTGGGTAACGGCAAAGATACATGTCAATTCGCGAAACACCCTTGCCGAAATTTACTCTTTTGCTCATAACTTTTGAACCACTGGACCGATATGGCTGGATTGCAATACCAACCTGACCAGGTAAATGACCAACATATATGCCAAACTTCAGAAGCATATATAAAGTATTCGACACGTCCGAATTTATTTTTATTTCTTGTATTTTTATTGAAATCCTTAATATTTTAAAGCAATCAAAAATGTTTTTTAAAGGCCCAAGATTTATTTGCCAATACTTAAAATATAACTGGGCTATTCATAAAGAGTAAATTAAAACTAATGTAGGTTTATTTGACTGATATTGCATGAATTTTTGTCAAATAAACCTACTTTAAGTACACGTTAAGTATTATGAATAACCCCCTAAGTATATTGCCTTTAAATTTAAATCAGTATTTTTGTATTCTATACATCATAAAATTAAATTGATAACAGCATTTGTATAGTATTAAAATTTCAATAACCTACTATCTAGATTAAGACAATATTTTAATAGAACGTAGCCCGAGTAAAAAAAATGATATGACACAATATATAATTTAATATGGGTTCGTGTCTATTGTGATATAATCTTATACGAAAAATGGTTTCATAAGATTTGATCGAATATTATCTAATAATATCAGTTTATATAACTTTATATCGACTTTGATACGAGTTTTGGTCTAATCCAATGATATAAAATTATATCCAATTATATTAAAATTAATACAATTTTATAAATCGGATGTTTTTTTTATTTTTTAATAAAAAGTTGAAAAATTAAAATAATAAAAATATGTAAGTTGTTCTTGAAAAAAACTTAGAAAAATTTCAAAAAATGGAGTCATGTTAAATTTTATATAAAACACTTAGAAAATATTTTCAAAAAAATTTGTCCTTGAAAAAAACTTAGAAAAAATTTAAAAGATGGAGTCATATAAAATTTTATATAAAACACTTAGAAAATATTCGTGATAAAAAAGTGGTGCTTAGAAAAAACTTAGAAAAATATAAAAATATGAAGTAATATGAAATTTTATATAAAACACTTTGAAAATATTTGCGATAAAAATATGTTCTTGGAAAAAACTTAAAAAAATTAAAAAACAAGTAAAAAAGTTAAATTCGGCCTTGCCGAATGTAGTAATACCCTCCACAATTTCAAAAAGATTATTGCAAACAACTTTATTTAAAAGGAAAATACTTTTGAAAAAAAAAAAAAAAAATTCCGCAAAAAAAAATTTTGTTAAAAAAAAATCCGCGATTTTTTTTGTCAAAAAATATGTTCGTACTTATTTAAATACCATTTGTTGTTCAATTATGTTCACATATGTCAACCAGAAGCCAAATTAAAGCATTTTGTATTTTTAGGTTATGTTGAATGTTCTGAAATTTTTGAGGTGTGCTTACATTTGCGTTCATAACTTTTGAACCGCTGAACCGATATCGCTCAAATGCAATACCAAACTTCTCGGGAGAACTTCCAATATATATGTTAAGTTTCAGTCATCTCTGTGCAATATTTTGTCCGCGAGAGCATTTTCAACAGACAGACAGACGGACAGACGGACAGACGGACAGACGGACGGACGGACAGACGGACAGACGGACATCGCTAGAATGTCTTAAAATCGATCGGGCATCATGAATATATATACTTTATGGGGTCCCAGACCGATATTTCGATGAGTTACAAACAGAATGACAAACTTATATATACCCTCTATCACTAAGTGGAGGGTATAATAATGGAGGCATATAAAATTTTATATAAAACACTTAGAAATTGGCAATGACGCATGGGACCAGGTGTTAAAACATATAGTTATGTATGGCGATATCTTAAAAAAATCGCACATCAAAATTTATTATATAAATTTATCTCCCAAGACATAGGCCCTTACCACAAGAAAACAAAAAGTCTATTTTAACAAAAGTTTTATTTTAAATTTCAAATTTTCAATACATTTTTTGAAAGTCGATTTTAAAAACAAAAACTATTTGTATGGAAATAAAATTAAAAGCTGATTTTAAATATATTTTATAAGGCTGATAGTGTCACACATTATCATATATGAAATAATATAACTATATAAAGGTATATAAGATCATATTAAATTATTTTTACTCGGGAGACTTTAAAAACGTATATGTATATAAAAATAATATTCTTGGGGCCCTGATAAATTTGCTGTTTTTCAAAAAAAAGATTTTGATTTAAATTTAAGATTTATTTTTAAACTCTCGACTTTGTGATAGACGGTATATACAAATTTGACATTCCATTTGTAATACCTCGAAATATCGGTCTAGGATAACATTAAATACATACGTTCACGATTCTCGATCGATTTAAAACGATCAAGAGATGCCCGTAAATCTGAAGAAAACGCGTTCACTTTCGAAAGACAACTGCTAAGACTTCGCTATACGTTTATTATTCTTCTGATAAATGTCGATTTAACACAGCCTTATGTCAAAATTTGTATGAAAAAGTTAAATCTTGCGGAGAGTTATTTTTAAACGGATAATTAAGTAATCCAGCCTAAAAAGTGTTTTTAAGGATTGTGGAGGATATTTTTGAATTATGCCAAGTTGAATTTTATTTGTTACTTGTTTTTGTTATGCAAGCTATTTTTAGCATTGCAAAGTGCAATATGCTAAATTTTTCCCTTGCAAATTGCGAAATGCAACATTTTTTGCAACAAACATACTTTTCATCGCATATGTTTGTTGTAAAAAAATTTCAAAAGCAAAAACTGCTGACGTGAAAAACACACTGTAACACGTTTTTTATTCTAAATGTTTGTTTTTAAATATGAACAACTTTTTTGATTTTGATCACAAATTTGATAAATTTGTTATTTCTAGTCAATGAAAATAATGATTGATTATAACACAAATTTTTTATTTGCCTCTTTAACGAATGAATTGTAAGCTTATGGCAAAACTATACCAAATAAATTAAAGCGATAAAAAAAATCTAGAATGTTGAAATATTGTAGTCCGACAGGAAAAGAAAATAACAAAAAAAAGTTCGGAATTTTTAAATTTTGAGCAAAACAATTGCTGTGTTTTTCAAAAAGTGGATTTATTTTCGGATTAGTCTTATTTTGTTTAAAAAAATATTTTAACATACCAAATTAATTTGATTAATTTTGTTCCCAAAATTTAATTGGATTAATTTTGTTTTATTTGTAACTTTTTCAGTTTTTAAAATTTTTTAATTATTTTTTCGGATTATAATTGCTAATTTATCGTGGATTACGGAAAAAAATATTCCAAATTTGTTTTGGCATGTTAAAATAATTATTTTAAACTAAATAAGAATAATCCGAAAATAAATCCACTTATTGAAAAACACAGCAAATGTTTGACTCATACAATAAACATCTTTAAATTTAAACTATTTAAGGTACATAAACATGTTGAAGTCTTTACACACAAAAAAAAATTTACAATGAACGATTTTCATAGCATTTATAAACAGATTCATACAATTTAGTAACTTTTTCATAGTATTTATGAAAAATGTTAAATAGTTCTTAAATTTCACATATTTTGATTTATTCATAAATACATGAAAAAGTTAATAAATTGTATGAATATTTCATTGGTATCATTGGTATTTTTTTTTTGTGTGTAACCTTATTTAAAAAATAAATGCTAATATGGTGTCATTAAAACTTTGTTGATCAATAGATTTTATTGGAAATTTTTAGCCAATAATTTTTTGTGTGTAACAATTTTTGAAGTGATTGCCACTATTAATATTAATTTACCTTTTGTAAGGCTTTGCCAAAAAGTCTTACCTTTTTGTTGTACCTACTCATATTTGTAAACAATTTAAGATTCATATATACATTAGGGTGGAGCGACTTTTCGTTTTTTTTTTTATTTCGCTAATGGGGTAATGACACTTGGAACTTTTGTTATTGGATTGATATTGACAAAAACTTGTTAAATTTCCTTATGGGAAATTAAAGTGTGATGAGTTCAACTATATAGAATTATATTATTATTATTTCAACTATATAGAATCAAATTGAGGTTGATAATGCTGTTCTAAGACTTATCATATTTACTTGTTGTTGCCCTAAGTAGTTTGGTATTGCATTTGGCAAAATCGGTTCAGCGGTTCAAAAGTTATGAAAGAAAATGTAAGGACACCTTGAAAATTTTGGTACATTCAACATAAGCTAAAAATACAAAATGCTTAAATTCGGCTGCTGGTTGATACATGTGAACAGAATTGATTACCGAATGGTATTTAAAGAAGTACAAACATATTTTTTTACAAAAAAAGTTTTCGCCGATTTTTTTTTTTTTTCACCAAAAATTTATTTTTGCGATTTTTTTTTTTCAAAATTTGTTTTTTGTTTTTTTTGCTAATAAACTTTTCTACATGTGGAGGGTATCAATACATTCGGCAAGGTCGAATTTAACTTGTTTTGTGTTAGTATTGACCTTAAAAGGCAACTTTTCTAATCCAACGCTAAGTGAAATAAAAAAAAACGAAAAATCGCTCCACCCTAATGTATATAGAAATATAGCAGTAAATATGTACGTCATAGTCTCATTTCCGTATTTGAACACTTCTATTTTTACATTTTCATTTAAAGCTTTTAAAAAAATATTTTTTTTTGTGTTTAGATTTTTTTGCAATCTTTCTTTCTTATATTTTAAACAAGTTTGTGCAGAAAAGGGATGAGACTTTTTGTTAGATTTATTTTGGCATTTTTTGTGTTTTTATTTATTAATTATATGTAAATTTCTTAAAAAAAAGGTATATAATACGCTACTCGAGTGTTTGACGGAAAATGGATCCCCCCAAGTCCAAACATAGACTGATTCTATATATTTTTGGTTAGAGCTTTAGTAAGTGTAGAAAATACACAACATCCAAATTGGAGATCAATAGTCTTATATTTTTTGTGAATATAGGGTGAAATTTTTATATAAGGACTTACATACAAGGGATGAGGATAAGACTAAGGCCCTATCCTTATCCTCTAATCTTTATAAAATTTAAATTTGTTTAGGACACACACAATACATTGGCAATTTATTTTGCGTATTGGAGTTAAGAAGATTCATTAAAAATCCTTTTTGGAAAAAAAATTAAACGGTCTAAGAGTCCATGGGTGCTGAATTAAAGCGTCAGCAGCAGCCACTTAAAACCTATCCGAAAAACAAATTTTCCAAGTACCTGATATTAATATTTTTATCTATACCGCTTTGAAGTAAAAAAATCATTAAAAATGCTGTTAGGAAAAAAAATTTTGAAAAAAAAATTTTAAAAATTTTCTAGCAAGGGAAGTATCTCAACCCTTATGAACCGATTTGCCTGAAACTTTAAATATATATTAAAGAGGCGATTTTAAGGTTGAGGTGTCTCGGCTTATCGGCCATATCGGTGTTTAAAAATTTCGTTGCCCCCTTATGAAACCATGTGTACCTTCGCGAAAATTTTGATAACTTCCGAACTAACAGGAATATCATCTAGGGCAAAAATACGAGTCGACTTAAATTTAATAAATATTATTTCTTATCCATATGGATATCGTAGGTCTATGTCTTCCCATAAGTACCCCCCAAAATTTACACATTTTCCTGAAAATTTTTTTTAATGAAGCCGAATTTTTACAAGGTTATGACACCATTGGATGGGCATTAAAAAAACATTTCTTCTTATATGAAAACATCATATAGTTTTCTAAAAAGAAATGGCTGAAAAATCCAAAAAACGATTTTTTCGCCATTTTTTTACCCATGTTTTGAACCCCTAAATCCCCGATATGGCCGATAAGCCGAGACACCCCAACCTTAGAATTGTCTCTTTGATATATATTTTAAGTTTCAGGCAAATCGGTTCATAAGGGTTGAGATACTTCCCTTGTAAGTTTTAAAAATGTTTTTATAAAATTTTCTAATTGTAAGTCCCGGACACAAGAAATTTTTGCCATTTTTTGGGTTTTAGGAAAAAAAATTGGATAAGTTTAGAATTTTTTTTTACTTTGTCTATTCCGTGTGTAACGCATCGAAATATCGGCCAGGACCCCATAAAATACACTATAAGTACGTGAAATTGACCCACCAAAACGCAGAGACACGTAATCTTAATTTTGGGTCATAGAACCCAGTGACCGACTACTTTTTGTCCCTTTAAAGTTATAATAACTGGACGTTTAAACGTTTAAATTTGAGGATTTTTTTTAGGAACGCCTTTTCCCTCCCCTTGTGAAGGACGAGCTTGTGAAATTTTCCCAAAAAATATCTTCTTTCTTCGGTAACGGACCAAACCCTAATAAAAACGCCGGAAAAATTTAATTTTTGAGTAAAAAAATCATGAAAATACGTTAAGGAAAATATTATTTGACAAATTTTGTGAAAACAAGTAAGAGTGTTAAATTCGGCTGTGCCGAATCTTTGATACCCTCCAACATTTTAAACAAGTAAGAAAATTATAGTCGGTCAAGACCGACCATATAATACCCTACACCAGAGTTTCCCGGAAAATGGGTCCCAAGTTCAAACAGGAACCGATTAGATCTATATTTTGTCAAATATTTAATAAGTGTAAAAAACACTCACATATCAAATTTGAGTGAAATAGGCTTCGATTTGTTGCCAATAAACCGCTTTAAGTGAATATCGGGCGTAATTTTCACATGGGGCCTAAGTCCAACAATGGTCCAATGGTAATCAGATTTGATAAGGTTATAAAAGAACGCGTCAAACATACAGACAAATGTAATTAAATATTTTCTATTTTCATGAAATTTGAAATTTATGTGAAAATCGAGAAGGTGGTTTGTATGGGGGCTACAAGAAGAAGTGGTCCGATTCCTATAAAATTCTGAATGGTGATTTGTGAAGACAAAACATGTTTACCTGCCAAAGATACCTATTATAATTAGAGTTTGCAAAACGGTTAAAATCGTAATCGAAATCGCGATTAATCGCACCAATTAATCGTAATCGTAATCGACAAAAAAATCATGCGATTACGATTAAAAATTTTCTATTAAATACACTGTTTTTATAACGAATTTAAATTAGTTCCAAAATTTTTTGAAACCAATTTTGAAGTTTCTATTAAAATTATTTGTTAAAAAAACTAAATTAGTGTTAAAAACGATAGCTTTCGCGACAATTTCAAACAAAAATCATTGATTCTGGAATGTTAAGTAGAACGGAAAGTTTTAATGGGAAAGTTTTGACCCATGGTTCATTTAACTTGTTTGCGATTTTTCTTTCCTTTTCTCGTTAAAGTCATTCAAATTTAAAGTAAAATTTAAATTCTGAAGTCAGTAAATTTTAAAGAGTTTTGGGCCTCTGTTCTGTCTTTCACAACTTTTCAATTCACATGAAAATTTCCGAATCACATGAAATCAAGTTTAGTGTTTTGTTGATCACGTTTTCATTCGAAGTTGAAATCGAATAATAAAAATTTTAAAAAATATAAGGAAAAAAGTGCATTCGTTTTACTTTCACCAAATTTTATTTATATGAAACAAAACGAAAAAGAAATTCGGATGTGAAATCTAGATCACCAAAAAAATTCGGAAATTTTAATTTTCACATTTTTTATGTGAATTACTTTTTTTGGGACAGCGTCCTTGTTTTTAAAATATACTCAAAATGCTTTGGTCAAAAAATTTGGACATGAAATTTTGTCAGAAAACTTAATTTTTTCATACTTTGACCACTGGTTGACTAATGATGATACATTTTTTAAATAAATTTCCTCACAAGAGCTAACTGGCCATCGGCAGGTATTCTGATACGACCACGCAGAAATTTTGGTAAACTGGAAGCAGCTTTTGGAAAGAAATCATGTTCCAAAGAGCGAATCCAAATCCGTCACAGCTTAGAGTACTCTTTCATAGCAAAGATAAAAAGCTATTAAGACCCAGTAAAATCATGTATCTTTTCAGCGCTGATTGAAGAACTCTTTGTAGAGTTTATTTAACCGCAATAAAGATGTAAGAAAATCTAGTATTTTTCTCCAAAAATCTTTTTGATCACCCGTGTAAAAAAATAATTATATCAAAACATATCTCCTTTGATAAAAACATATATGGATCATATCAAAATGGATAAAATTAGATCTAGTCCATATATACTCATATCTGCTTCAGATATGTTTTGATCCGTAAATTGAGTCTATCTGACAATTTTACATATATGAACATATCTCAAAATGGCTGATCATATATGCCATATAAGCCAGATAGACTCAATTTACGGATCAAAACATATCTGAAGCAGATATGAGTATATATGGACTAGATCTAATTACATCCATTTTGATATGATCCATATATGTTTTTATCAAAGGATATATGTTTTGATATAATTATTTTTTTACACGGGCATTTAAAATGTGTTAAAGATGTCAAAAATTGAAGTATATGTGAAATTTTATCAGCAACGAATTTTTATTATAAATTCTCAAGCGCGCTCGAGCGCAATTATATACTTAAAAAAGAGACTGTAGTGCTAAAATCTCGAATAATTTTTACAGGGAAGTTCAAAAGTTTTTAATTTTATTTCTTAAAAATAACAGTTTTTGTTCCTAAAAATACGTTCTAAAATGTAAATTTCAAAAGATTTTTTTTTAAAGATATTGCAAATTATTTAAAAAAAAATCGATTAATCGTAATCGCGATTAACGGCAATTTTTTTAATCGTAATCGCGATTATAAAATATCTCGATTATTTGCAAACTCTAATTATAATACGGGTACTAGAGTCATTTGAGCCAAAACTAAAGAGGACCTTTGTATGGGGGCTAGGTCTAAATATGACCCGATTTCAGTAGGCTTCGTCCTTGGGTCAAGGGAGGCTTAAGTTTTAAATTTCAAGTCAATTAATTTAAAATTACGACCTGTATCGTTTGATAACTATTATTAGGTCACCGATAACAAAAATGACCAGAAACTGAAAACCGCTTCGGCAAAAAATGTATGGTCGTCAAAGGTTTAACAAAACAGCATATAATAAAATGATAACCTGGCAGTGCAAAAGTCATTTTTTTTTTTAATTTTAATCACACTTTTAATTATTTTTTTAAAGCTGTTCAAATATTGATATTTTTAAAGAGTTCTAAAGTGTGAACCCCCCTTAATATTTTTTAGTTATTTAATATCTCTATAACTGAAATCTTAATATCCCATCATTTCATTGATGGGATATTAAGATTTGTTGCTTGTCGGACAAAAAGAACAATATCACATAAATTTGTTTAAATTGTAAATTACTTAATTTTAGTTTGTAACACCCAAAATTAAATGTATGTTAATTCAGAAGAAAATCTACACAGAAACAAATAGAAAAGCTAAATTCGTTTCGGCCGAATCCATGAATACCCTCCACAATGCACTTTTTAAGTGATAGTAAATTTTCTTACGTGAAAAAATAAACAATTTTGATTCGAAAAATTTATTTTTAAGCAAAAAACATTTTTTTAGTCATTTTTGGGGTATTTTTTGTCTTTTGAAAGTAAGTGTGTTTTCAACTCGTAAATTCGCAAAAAAAAAAAAGCTTTTCCGAAATTCACTCTTTTGCTAATAACTTTTGAACCACTGGACCGATTTTGCTGAAATGGAATACCAACCTGACCAGGTAAATTTTACCAAACTTCAGGTGCCTCAGAGTTGTCTTTAGAAAGTTACCGTGTTTTCTTCAGACAGACGGACGGACATAGCTAGAAATCTGTGAAATTAGCATTTATTTTTCAGCTAAAATCAGCAGATTTTTTTACCGTCTTTACCGAATTTTTACTAATTGGACAAACATTTTATTTTGAGTGTACTAGTAATGTGTATCTTTTGTTTAAATTGTATCATTTCGTTATAAACAAATCTTAAATTACTTTTTTTTGTGTTCAATAGTAAAACAACTAAAAACTCTGCCAAACAAAATCGTTTTATAGCCTTCGCCGTGATAGTGAAAATTATTTTAATAGTCTCTAGACTTCTGGTTTTGTGGTTTGTTATCTTCTCGCTATGTTTCCGTTGATATTTTGTTTTATTTCAGGTTGCCCCATCTGTCTCTCTTTATTTGTGATTATATTAAGAGTTGAATGAATTCGTTTTATTTTATAAATATGTAGTTAAATGCCCTACATCAGGCAGACAGGCACTATTTAAGATTTTTATACTACAGGGTATTATGAGTCGACTCAAAATCGCTTTTGAGTCGATTTTTAAGCAAGAACAATTGATTTTTTTTCGAATTACATACAATTGAAAATTTTCGAAAAACAATTGAACTTTTCGACTATAAATTAATTTTTTTTTCGAATTACAATTGACATTTTTTCCTTTTCGTCTATCCGTCCGTCTGTCTGTAGTTAACACGATGCAGTCCAAAAGAAAAGAGCTAGAATCCCGAAATTTGACACGACTTTGCTTTATGTTCCTAGCATAAGAATAAAATGTTTAAACATATATTTCGAGAGGAAATTTCTCCCCCAATGACCACTGCCAACCTCCCCACACAAAAAAAACACCCCTGCGCTATTTTTTTTTTCATGTTGGAGGGTACCCGTGTAAAAATGTATTAGATCTTACCTGATCTGTTCATATATGTTCATATATGATCGTATCTGATTGCATATAATTATATCTGAAATGTCCAAAATCGAGATCTAATTATATCTCGGATTTGGTCAACATTGCCAAATCCGAGATATAATTAGATCTCGATTTTGGTCATTTTAGATATAATTATATCTAATCAGACATGATCATATATGAATAGATATAAACAGATTAAATAAGATCTAATCCATTTTTACACGGGTATAAAAGATTCGGCACAGCCGAATCTAACACTTAATTGTTTTGAATTGCAATCGATCTTTTTATACCCTCCACTTAGTGATAGAGGGTATATATAAGTTTGTCATTCCGTTTGTAACTCATCGAAATATCGGTCTGGAACCCCATAAAGTATACATATTCATGATCCCCGATCGATTTTAAGACATTCTAGTGATGTCCGTCTGTCTGTGGAAACGGTGATCAAGACCAAAAAAACACGGATATAACTGAAACTTAACATAATCATTGGAAGTTCTCCCGAGAAGTTTGGTATTGCATTTGAGCGATATCAGTTCAGCGGTTCAAAAGTTATGAACGAAAATGCAAGGACACCTCAAAAATGTTAGTACATTCAACATAACCTAAAATTACAAAATTCTTGAATTCGGCTGCTGGTTGACATATGTGAACAAAATTGTACACCAAATGGTATTTAAACAAGTACGAACATATTTTTTGACAAAAAAAAAATCTCGGATTTTTTTTACCAACAAATTTTTTTTTCGCGGAAATTTTTCTTCAAAAACTTTTTTTTTTAAACAAAAGTAATTTCCTTTTAAAATTTTTTTTTTGCAATAATCTTTTTGAAATTGTGGAGGGTATCACTACATTCAGCAGGGCCGAATTTAACTTTTTTACTTGTTTCGAATTACAAATAACACAGGTTCACAAAATTTTAACTTTTTCAATTTACCTGACCTTTGACAACTGATTTATATGGATTTTAGTGTGCTGATTCCGAATCTGTTATCCAATTGTTTCCATCAGCTCTCGTTCGCGAGCAAATCGCTGTTAAAGAGTCGAAAAAGTGCGTTTTTTTACCAATTTTGCTTGGCTATAATTTCCAAAAAAAATTTTAGTGCCTCAGTTTTAAACACGAACTTAACTATATTGGATGCCAGGATTCCAAAACTGGTATTAGCTTTTTTCTGACAGCTTTAGTTTTCGAGTTAATAAAAAATGCATAAATATTCAGACAAAATTAAAGAGGTCATAAATTTAAAAATTTTATTTTAGCGATATCTTAAAAACTAAATATGACTCAACAAAAGTAAGAGCATTTTTGGAATCAGCATATCCAACATACCTAAAATCGTCATTCACCTTTTGGATGTAAGACTAGTGTTGGTAAATATAGACTCAAAAACAGCCTATTTTCAAAGTTTCCTTAGGCTATATCTCGAAAACTAGAGCTGACCCAAAAAAACGGTAGCCAGATTTGAAATCAGCATACCCCTAATACCCAAAATTAGCTATCAGAACCTGGGCAAAAAAAAAAAAGTGTTGCCCTGTGTAATCTTTTTCAAATTGCAATTCATCTGTTCGAATTAAAGTTGATATTTTTTTTTAATCTTTTACGAATAACCCTCCAACCACAGAATATGTCTTTTCTCACTTTGTTATTCCGTATATAACGCATCGAAATATTAGTCGGGGACCTCATAAAGTATATGGGGCATTCCATGTGAAATCGGACACTTTGAAAAACTTTTTTTTTAGATTTTCCCAATTTGTTTACAGTTTTTAGTACCCTTCGAAAACTCCTTCTTGGTAAATTTTCAGATTTTTTTGATGACCCGTTCAAAAGATATCGAATTTTTAAAAATTGGTAGTTTGTTCCTTTACTCAAACTTCTTTTAATCATAACTTCTTCAATAATGGTCCAAATTTCAAATTTTTTTTTTTCAAAATTTTTGTTTTTTTAAGTACTTTCTAAAAAAAAATCCCAAAAAATTCTTAAAAGCGCTCTAGTATGCGATTTTTAAGTTTTAAAATTTAAATCTCATTTTTGAAAATGTTTGTACTCTTCGATTTTTTTTAATTTTTTTTGTGTAAAACTTCTATCAATTCTACAAATTTTTTGCCCAGGAAGATCGTGGGATAACGATAACTACTATTTTTTAAAATTTTTTGAAAAAATTTTATTGTAATTTTCCAATCTTA
This sequence comes from Pegoplata infirma, assembly GCA_963921195.1. Classification (NCBI taxonomy): domain Eukaryota; kingdom Metazoa; phylum Arthropoda; class Insecta; order Diptera; family Anthomyiidae; genus Pegoplata; species Pegoplata infirma. Next base: position 108,354,738 of record OY992537.1, read on the forward strand.
AAATCATTTCTACTGCTCCAATGGTGCGTCATAGAGGGGTCCTTTATAAGACCGATCCCATTAATTTTTACGTCTTAACATTTCTTTGGAACAAACTAATACCCTATCTCCAATTTCTAAGGGGGCTCCCACACAAAACGTCATTTTTTAAAATTTGTTCCAACCGCTCTAACTGCCCTAATAGTGCCCTTAGAGCAACAAAATGTATGACCGACCCACAATATTTTTTTAGTCCAAACATTTTCTCTGAACACACCTACCCTCTATCTTTAACTGTTAAGGCGGTCCCCATACAATTTTTTTTATTTTTTGAAAATTTGTTTTATTTAATCAGCATCTACCGGTCCAATGGTGCGTCCGAGAGGGGTCAGTAGTGAGACTGACCCCCACTTATTTTTACCTTACAACATTTTTTCAAAACATACCTATAGAGGGTAGGTGTGTTCAGAGAAAATGTTTGGACTAAAAAAATATTGTGGGTCGGTCATACATTTTGTTGCTCTAAGGGCACTATTAGGGCAGTTAGAGCGGTTGGAACAAATTTTAAAAAATGTCGTTTTGTGTGGGAGCCCCCTTAGAAATTGGAGATAGGGTATTAGTTTGTTCCAAAGAAATGTTAAGACGTAAAAATTAATGGGGGTCGGTCTTATAAAGGACCTCTTTATGACGCACCATTGGAGCAGTAGAAATGATTTTAAGATTGGAAAATTACAATAAAATTTTTTCAAAAAATTTTAAAAAATAGTAGTAATCGTTATCCCACGATCTTCCTGGGCAAAAAATTTGTAGAATTGATAGAAGTTTTACACAAAAAAATTTCAAAAAAATCGAAGAGTACAAACATTTTCAAAAATTAGATTTAAATTTTAAAACTTAAAAATCGCATACTAGAGCGCTTTTAAGAATTTTTTGGGATTTTTTTTAGAAACCCGAGTAAAAAAAAAAAACTTTTTAGATCTAATTTGATCTCAAAATTGGCTGTATCAAGTTGTATCAAATAACTATCTAATTGTATTATTTTAGATACACAAATATAAAAAATGATACAAATAGATCCGAATTTTGGTCACATCCAAATAAATCCAGTTGATCTTATTTTATATAAATAAATGTAGATTTATATAACTATATTAAGTCATATATATTTATGTATAACCTCAGATAAGAAAATGGAGCCATATAAAATCTTTCATATAATTAGATCTGAAAATATAAAAACTCATATATATTTTAATATGATTGTATCAAATTATATATTATTATATCAAAACTTTTTTACTAGGGAAGTACTTAAAAAAACAAAAATTTTGAAAAAAAAAATTTGAAATTTAGACCATTATTGAAGAAGTTATGATTAAAAGAAGTTTGAGTAAAGGAACAAACTACCAATTTTTAAAAATTTGATATCTTTTGAACGGGTCATCAAAAAAATCTGAAAATTTACCACGAAGGAGTTTTCGAAGGGTACTAAAAACTGTAAACAAATTGGGAAAATATAAAAAAAAAGTTTTTCAAAGTGTCCGATTTCACATGGAATGCCCCATATATTTCTGATCCATTTTCGATTTTTAACACATTCTATGAATGTCCGTCTGTATATACCACGATGCAGTCCAAATTTGAAAAACTTAAAAATATTTCACGAAAATTTTTAATGATCTTCAGCAGGTAAAGTTCGTAAAATCGGCCCTGGGGTGAAAAGATTCCTCTTTTTTACATGTTTTTTTTTTGTTTTTATTAAACAAATTAAACATTTCTATGGTCGAAGTTCGTTCAAAGTTCTACACTTGGGCCCAGGGAATTGGAAAATGCTGTGTTTTGGCTCGCCTCATTTTGTAACCCCCTCCCCCCAAAATAAACCCGATAATAATTCGGTTTATTTTTTTTATTTATCGCAAGGGGGAAGTTGTACCACTTCACACATACGCGCCACCGCTTTCCCCGTCTTACCACCAGTCCCCGTTATACCACCTCCTCACCCCATTACTTTCCTGTCATTACTATTATATCAATAATATAATTTTTGCTAAAAAAAAAATAAAAATTGAAAACGATGTCATATTTTCATACCGAATCGATATCGCAATAGCCTGTAAAAATATTATTTAAAATCTGAATTTCAGACATTTCAGTATATTTATTACTTGATATTTCGATATGAGTAAACTTAACGATAAAGGATACAAATTTTAGTCCATATATATTTTGTTAAAATAGATCGATCGTTTCTAATGAGTCCCAATATAGTCGAGCAACCGAGTAAACCGATTTTATTTGTATATATTTTATTCTTTGTTTTTAAAATGACTCAGTGTCCGTAAAATAATTAAATTTAGAATTTTTTTAAGTTTACTTGCACTTAGAATGACCAAAAAAAAAAAATATTGTGGTTTGTATGAATGATTTATGACTATCAAACTTTTCATTCAAGTAGGTAATTCAAAAAAACAGTTGAATATACATATTTTTATTTAACACGTGATATAAAAAGACATTCATTCATATACAGTAAAGTCTCCATTGAGAAGACAGTAAAGGTTTCGGAAAAATGTTCCATTGTGAAATGCCTTCATTTCACCAACATTTGAACCTCGAATTGCTACATCGGTCGAAGTGTTTTATAACTTAAAGTACATTCAATGTACCGGGTATGGATATTCCACTGCTCATTAGAGTGACAAAATCAAAGAAAAAATTGTTTGCCTTACAAAAAAAAAATGCCGATCTATTGCTCGCTCTTATATGCTTTGTAGAGATATTGCAATTTGTGTCAAAATATGCATATCAATTGGTTATTATGTCGATTAACACGTCATATAGCATTTGAGAATTTTATTAATTTGTATCTTAAAATTATTTTTAAAATTATAAAAACTGCTGTGGTATTTTTTTTTTAATTTTTAGTACACTTAAAATAAAATGCATTTCCAATCGGCAGAAAAATTTGCTAAAACTACACAGAGTTTGATTCATACTGTGAGCGTCAAAAGAAAGTGTACAGTTCTTAAATTGATGGAATTCTTTAACGACAAAGATGACAATAAACCCCCTTATTATTATCAATCGACTATCATTTAAAAACACATTATAAAGGAAATTTTCCAAGCTTTAATTTAAGCTTAATAGAGTCCAGATTGAGCAAATATTAAATGAGTTTCGGAGGTCGCGCTGGAAATTGAAAATTTTTGTAGACGCTTTTTAAAAAAATTTTAAAAATTTTTTTTTTAATTTTATGTGTTTCAACATTAAAAATTTAAAAAATAGTACAATAGTTTAAATTCAGTTATCAACTCATTTTTCTAACGACCCAAACAAAAATCAAAGTTTTTTGAATGCAGTAAAAAAATATGCATTTTTTTGACCTCCAACTCTTTTGACCATCAATTTTTTGTACACAAAGAAAAGATTTCATTGTTTACTAATTTAAGTACATCTAAGTGTATATTAAAGAGATATGAAAAAAATTAAAAATTTTCTTTGTTTACAAAAAATTGGTGGTCAAAAGAATTAGAGGTCAAAAAAATGCGTATTTTTTTTGGTTTTTTGGTTTTTGTTTAGGTCATTGGAAAAATGAGTTGATAACTGAATTTAAACCATCGTACTATTTTTTAAATTTTTAGTGTTTGAACTTGAAAAAAATCAACTTAAAAATATTTTTTAAAATTTTTCTAAAAAATGTCTACAGAAAATTTCATTTTTCAGCTCGACCCTTGTATCTCATTTAATATTTGCTTAATCTGGACGCTATCAAGCTTAAATTAAAGCTTGGAAAATTTCCCTTATAGTATGTTTTTAAATGATAGTCGATCGATAATAATAAGGGGTTTTATTGTCAACTTTTTCGTTAAGGAATTACATCTATTTTAGACCTGTACACTTTCTTTTGACGCTCACTGTATTTACTTTTTTTCCAAATTCCGTTTAAATTGAAATCAAATTGTCGTTTTATCGATGAATAGATTATAAAGCGGTAATCAGATTGAAAAATATTGTATAGAGAACTGATAAAGTATCTAATTAGCTTTAATTTAAAAGTAAAAAAAAATCCAATTGCTCTGATTTTGTCCGAAAATATTATTATTTCGGTAAAACTACTTTTTATACTTTCCACTCTAGCGATATAGGGTATACATAAATTTGGCATTACGTGTGTAACACATCGAAATATAAAGTTTATATATTCGTGATCCTCGATAGATACAGTAAAGTATACATATGGGGCATTCCATGTCAAATCGGACACTTTGAAATTTTTTTTTTTTTTGATTTTCCCAATTTGTTAACAGTTTTTAGTACCCTTCGAAAACTCCTTCGTGGTAAATTTTTTTGATGACCCGTTCAAGAGATATCGAATTTTTAAAAATTGGTAGTTTGTTCCTTTACTCAAACTTCTTTTACTCATAACTTCTTCAATAATGGTCCAAATTTAAAATTTTTTTTCTTCAAAATTTTTTTTGTTTTTACGTACTTTTTAAAATTTTTTGAAAAAATTTTATTGTAATTTTCCAATCTTAAAATCATTTTTACTGCTCCAATGGTGCGTCATGGAGGGGTCCTTTATAAGACCGACCCCATTAATTTTTACGTCTTAACATTTCTTTGGAACAAACTAATACCCTATCTCCAATTTCTAAGGAGGCTTCCACACAAAACGACATTTTTTAAAATTTGCTCCAACCGCTCTAACTGCCCTAATAGTGCCCTTAGAGCAACAAAATTTATGACCGACCCACAATATTTTTTTAGTCCAAACATTTTCTCTGAACACACCTACCCTCTATCTCTAAGTGTTAAGGCGGTCCCCATACAATTTTTTTTATTTTTTGTAAATTTGTTTTATTTAATCAGCTTCTACCGGTCCAATGGCGCGTCCGAGAGGGGTCATTAGTGAGACTGACCCCCATTTATTTTTACCCTACATTTTTTTAAAATATACCTACGCTCTATCTCCACTCCCTAAGTAGGCTAGAAGTCATGAGTTAAAGAAGTTTGAGTAAAGGAACAAGCTACCAATTTTTAAAAATTCGATATCTTTTGAACGAGTCATCAAAAAAATCTGAAAATTTACCACGAAGGAGTTTTCAAAGGGTACTAAAAACTGTAAACAAGTTAGGAAAATCTAAAAAAAAAATTCAAAGTGTCCGATTTGACATGGAATGCCCCATATATATTCGTGATCCTCGATAGATTTAGAAAAGTTAAGATAAGTCGATTTAGCTATGTCCGCTTACATATTTTTAGCTTGTATAATTGCAGAGTGCAACAATCAAAATTGGAATAGGATGAAACCAAAAGCAAATTAAAGTTGACATATTCCATAACAAAACCCTAAATGTTTTTTTTTCAAGTTCAGCGCTAGATTATTGTACACGCATTTGGAGTTGGTGAACTATTTATTATAATTAGTTCAAAACTTTATAAGAGGCGTATACTGCACTCAAAATATTTTGTAAGTAAATTCAACTGAAAAAACGTTTAAAACAATCGTTTTTCCTTTTAAAAAACGGACTACTCATATTTCATTTGAAACAACAGACTTTTTCAGTTATTTTTAAACGTTAATAAATGACTAGACATTCCGTAAAAACAAACGATATTTCAGTTATTTTAACTGTTTACAATTTTTCATTTTGTGGAGTAAAAATTAAATTTTTTGAATAACAAACTACAAAACCGTTCTTCTGTAAAATTATACGGTATAATCAGTCACAAATAATTTAACTGATAAAAATATTTTTCCGTAACTTTTGTAGTTTATTGTTTTAACAACTGTATAAATCATTCAATATTTTATTTTCTTTGAAAAACAAACGATAAAACGTTTAAAACAACTTTAACTAAAAACTTTTTGAATAACCGTAAAAAAGTTACAGTAAAACTTTTCTGGGTGTGAACTTTGTAATTGCCTATAAATAACAATCATACGCAACGTTGCACATTGGTTTATTTTTAATAATTTGGCTATTCAGTAACTAGATACTGGAACGATTGCAGCGAAATTCAATTCAATTCGGTTATAGCTAACGTAATTTCGAGCTTAAGTTTGGAGGCTCCACATGTCCAATATGGGCACCACCGGCGACCCCTAAAGCAGGGCATATTTATTTTACAAAAACTTTAAATGCTTTGAAATCACCAAATTTAAATGCGTGTAAATAAAATCTAGCACTGAACTAAAAAAAGCCTTGAGGGTTTTGTTATGTCAACTTTCATTTGCTTTTGGTTTCATTCGAAAAATTAAATTTTGTATTACTGTGTTTTTTAGGCGTTATTAGTAGAAGGTCGAAAGGTCATAGTTAATAATAGTAGTCTCCATATTAAGAAATGAGCGGGCTGCCAGACATGTGGATTTTAAAATATAAATACAAACAAATTAGCTTGTTTTTTTTTTCAGGGGGATTCTTTAAAAAAAATATTTCTTAAGGCATTTGATAAATAAAAAAATATTTCGGAAGACAAATTACACTTTAAAAATAGCTTGTAGAAGTCTGTGAAAAAAAAATCTATTTTTGTAAACTAGTAAATTAAAAAATATATTTTTATACTACAAACTATCATTTGAGGATTTTTAGGAATGGAGAGCACGAAACAAAGCATCTGGCAACTATCAGTGAAAGCTATAAAAAGGATTTAAACTATGTGTATATAATTGCATGTTAACTTTTAAACTAAATTATTCAAAATACCAATTCACATAATTACGATTCTACCATTACCTATCACCACATATAATTCTTAAAATTGATTTATTTATAAATTCGTTTGGTTACACTGTCCAACAAAAAAAAATAAATAAATCGTTAAACACGAACTGGATAGTATACGTTTAAAACTAGAGACTAAATGTAGTAAAACTGCATTAACAGTTTTTCATTTCGTGAACCTGTTTCTTTTTAAAAGGACTTCAAAGTTTTAGAAGATTACATTTTTTTTTAAATATTTGTGCTTGTCCTAGGATGCCACTAGTGATGACAAATGAAAGAGGATGATCTCCGCTAATTTTCCCATTTTAAAATTTTGACATATCTGGAAAAAAAATGTAAGTAATGCCCTTTCAAAACTTTATCCATCAATATCATTTAAAATTTTTTAACAAAATATTTTGATTAAAGTTTTGAAAGGACAGTATTCACATCCAAAGATTCTCCTCCTTTATTTGCCGTCAATAGTGACATTATAAGACAAGTACAAAGTACAAATATTTAAAAAATATTTTACAAAATGTAGTCCTTTAAATTTTTGAAGTACTTTTAAAAGGAAACAGAGTCACGAAATGAAAAACTGTAAAGTGCAGCTTTACTACATTTGACCACATTCAGACATAGTATATTGTCCCGTTCATGTTTAATTTTGGCTGTCGGACGGTGTTATTTAGTCACTTTTTATTTCAAAAAGCAAAAAAAAAAATAATCCTTTTCCCTTTTTATTTCAAATTTAATAATGTGTCATAAAGTACAAATAAAATAAGAAAACTAAATGAGGAAAATAAAAAATTCTACCAAACCCCTTTGAAAAAAAACATGCAATTTCAACAACACCTGAATAATAGCAAAAATAACACTGTGCTACAGTGAAAAAATACTTCTGATGTGACATAGTATAGGTTGTTGGTCTTGTCGAGTAGATTACAAAAATGCCCATTAAACTTGCCAGACACCCTCAAACTTTAGAGTTATGGTCAAAAAACGTTTTTTTGGGACTTTTCTCACTAAACCTTTTGTAATTCAGAAAATTTTCAACCGATTTTAAATTTTTTAACTGTTTTTGATAGAAGAAGGATGGGGCTTTCCATGTGTGTGAATTGGTCTATACATATAAGAAAGATATTTATTGATTTTTTCTATAAAATCTAGTTTTTTTGTTATTTTTTGAAAATTTTTCGAGTTTATCGATTTTTTTCTGCTATAGTTCATTTAACAACCTCTATATTTATAAAAGTATTTTTAAAGAAAATTTGATTCTGAATACGATAAGCTTTATCCTGAAGAAATGGGATAACAATTGACAGAGTTGTGATAATTTTTCTAAAAAATAAAATTAAGATTTTGCAGGAAATCGCCGTTCAGATATCCCAGGCAAAAAAAATAATTTTATCATAAGAGGTCATGTACAATATTTTTAAAGGTTTTTGACGCTCTGAATCCAAATCTGGCCTTCAAATTGCTCTATCTTCACTCAAAAAAAAAGTGAACTAAAATCTGGGAAAATTAACTAAATTTTGAGAAAAAGAGGGAATGATTTGGCTCCAAAGATTTTTTTTCTTGTTTTTAGTTCATAATTTTCCCAAAAATAAGGAAAACAAAGTTATTTAATTTTAAGCCAATTTTAACTAGAAAATGGGAAAAATTATACTTCACATTTTAGAAATAGATTGGGTCTAGACCCTGGACCCATGGGTTCGGACCCCATTTAACTCGAGACCCCGTTGGGTCCTTTAAGGGTCCCCAGAGATTTTGAACCAAAACTTGTGTCCGTTTCGCTCTAACTTGCTTAGTTTTCGAGATACGGTAATAAGGGGCCTGATAGGGTCTTGAGAATCTTAAAAACCGGATAACTCATAAACTATTAATCGGAGGGCTTTCAGGTATTTTGCGGAAGTGTTCTACGAGTCAAGAGCTACAAAAATGCCGTTGGACCTTTTCTCGTGTTGGCAGTATTTACCGAGATATGTGCATATATAAAATCTCGGGAATTTCAAATTTTAGATCTAAAATTAGGGTCTTGGGACCCCGACAGATATGCAGAGCTAGGCTATTCCATATTTTTCTTTGTAGTCTTTCTTTTGAAAATTTCATCCGTTTCGCTCTATCTAGCTTAGTTTTCGAGATATCGCCATTTTGAATTTTTAACTAAATTCTAAGAAGTTATCTACTAAATTCTCAGAAGTTATTAACTACATTCTAAGAAGTACTCTTCCTCAATTTAAAGAAGAGAAATTCGATGATGTTTTTTTTAGTAAATTTTAACTAAACTTGAACTAAATTGTTTTTTAAGAAATATATCTTAAAAATAAAGATACGATTATTAGATTTGTGGAAAATTTCTTTGGCAGTAAGAATTTTTTTCCTAATATTTAAAAAATCCATTTAAAGAAAACTATGAACTAATTATAAGTAAATGAACTAAAATTTTTTCCTCATAGCTAAGAAAATTTCTCATTTTTAAGTTAAATTTAACTAAATTTTAGGAAAATTCATGATAAATTTTCAAAGACATTTTTTCCTTAAATTTAGTTATGTCTTTTTTTTCAGTGTTGTCAGGTTTTTGAGATATTTATTCAGGAGGCCAAAAACCTTTAAAATAATGATACGCGACCTCTTAGTATGTTCGTTTATTTTTTTATTTATTTTGCCTGGGTTATCCGAACGGCAATTTCGAGCAAAATCTTAATTTTCTTTTTTAGAAAAATTATCACAACTCTGTCAATTATTATCCGATTTTTTCGGCATAAAGCTCATGGAATTCACAATTAATTTTTCTTTAAGAATACGTTTATAAAAATAAATGTTGTTGAACGAACTATAGCAGAAAAAAATCAATAAACTCAAAAAATTTTCAAAAATTAACAAAAAAATTTGATATTGTTGAAAAAATCAATACATATCTTTCTTATATGTATAGACCAATTCTCACATATAAAAAGCCCTATTCTTCCTCTATCTAAAACAGTTGAAAAATTAAAAATCGGTTGAAAAATGTTTAAGTTACACGTGGTTTAGTGAAAAAAGTCCCAAAAAATCGTTTTTTGACAATAACTTTAAAATTTGAGGGTGTCTGGCAAGTTTGATGGGCATTTTTGTGATATTTTCAACGAGACCTACAACCTTAACTACCTCATTTCAAAAGTATATTCGATTTTGTGTTTTTTGTAGCACAGTGTAATCGAAATAAAATTTATATATTTTTTTCAAACTTATTCCTTCGAGGATTATGGCGGTAAATTGGCCTTGAACTTCAAATTGTAAGCCATAACGAAATCTACTGGCATACAGATAATTTTACTTACTATAAATACAATTGGATTTTTGTCTGAATTAGGGGTAATCATGAAATAGAAATATTTCTGATTAGTTGTGAAATTTTGTTTTTTTTTATTTCATCAAAAGTTATAAACGAAAATGTAAGAAAACCTTAAAAATTTTGGTATGTTCTACATAACCTAAAAATACAAAATTTTTTAATTCGGCTGCTGGTTGACATATGTAAACAGAATTGGATACCAAAATAAGTATAAACATGTTTTTATACCCCAAATTTTTTTTTTCCGGATTTTTTAGGCCATTTTTTTTGGAATTTTTTTTTGGCCAAAATTTTTTTTCACAAAAACTTTTTTAAAAAAAACTACTACTACTAGTATGTTTTTTAATGATCTTTTTTACATCGTGGAGGTTATCAATACATTCGGCAAGTCCGGATTTAACTTTTTCACTTGTTTTTATATCCTCCACTCTAGTGATAGAGGGTATATATAAGTTTGTCATTCCGTTTGTAACATATTGGTCTAAGACCCCATAATGTATATATATTCATGATCCTCGATCGATTTTAAGACGATCTAGCGATGCCCGTCCGTCCGTCTGTCTGTCTGTCTGTTGAAAACACGCTAACTTTTGAAAGACTTTACGGAGGCTCCTGAGGATTGGCATATATGTTGGGCAACCTGGTTAGGTTGGTATTGCAATCCAGCGAAATCGGTCCAGTGGTTCAAAAGTTATGAGCAAAAGACTGAATTTCGCAGGGGTTTTTCATGAATTTACGAGATAAAACACACGGTAACTTTCGAACAACAATTCTGAGATTGCTAAAGTGTGGCATATATATTTGCCGATCCTCTGTCCCAGTTCGACTTAAATCTCAGCGAAATCGGTCCAGTAGTTCAAAAGTTATAAGCAAAACCCTGAATTTCAGATTTGTTTCACCTAAAATTCACGTGTTGAAAAACCCGAGTTTTAAAAAAACAAGCTTTAAAACAATTATAAGCCACAAAATTACTTTGCATAGTATTTTTGTCACTCAAAAATATTTTTACACTAAAAAAAAATTTACACTCGAAAAAAATTGTACACTAAAAAAAAAAAAAAATTTGTAAATTATTTTTTTTTTTACAAAAATGACAAAAAAAAGTTTTTTATTCAAAATAAAATATTTTTATTCAAAATTGTTAATTTTTTTTACATTAAAAAATTTACTATCCTTAAAAAGGGCATTGTGGAGTGTATTCATAGATTCGGCCAAGTCGAATTTAACTTTTTCACTTGTTTTTTTTTTTTGATAAAACTGGAGCTTTTTCAAAAATGCAATTTTTTGCAAAAGTTTAATATTGAATGTGAATTACCTTACTTAGTTTACAATACCAGTACACAGTTAAGTAAAAAATGAAAAAGCAATTTATAACTACTGACATACTGAAAGGTTTTGTGTTACATAAAAACAAAAAGTTTTGTAAATTATTAAAGCGCAAGAGCTGTTACTACGTAAGGAATTGTAGTGATGTTTTTTGATTGTTTAAACAAGAAAGATTTCTTTTAATCCTTTGAAGACCATACATTTTTCGCCGAAGCGAATTCGATTTTTTTTTTACGTTTTTGTGATGTCTGACGTAGCTAATGTTTTTAATTATATCGGAACGGTTACAATCTTTTTCTAATTACAATTCATATTTTACAAATGGAATCTTCGAATTACAATTCATATTTTTTGAATTGCAATTAATATTTTTTGAATTAAAATTGATATTTTACGAATTACAATTGAAATCATCGAATTACAAAAAAATTAAAATTACAAATTGCTAGAAGAATCTTTAAATTACAATTGGGATCTTCGAATTATAAATGGAAATTAAATTCTGTAATAATATTATTATATTATTATTAATACCCTATAATTGACCGATATAACTGAATATCGTGCAAACTCTTTATAATCAAATTTGATAAGTACATGTTAAACACCTACAAACAAAGTTTTAAATAAATGTTTAATTTTTTCATGAATTTTAAGAAACATGTCAATATCGATAGGGTGGTTTGTATGGGGACTGACTACAAATAGAACTGGTCCGATTCTCTTCAAATTTGAAATGATGATTTATGAATACGAAATATGTTTACCTACCGAATTTCGAAAGGCTACATATAATTAGTAATTAGAACGATTTGAGCCTAATTTGAAGGGGACGCTAGGTCTAAACATGGACCGATTTTATCCCATTTCAATAGGCTTCATCCTTGAGCAAAAAAAAAAAAACTTAGATTTTAATTTTCAAGACAATCGAATAAAAATTTCGACGGACGAATATCGCTAAATCGACTTAAAAAGTGATTCTGAGTCGATCGGTAAAGCAGAATTTCGGAAATTTACAATTTAAAAAAAAGTTTTTTTTTTTTACTGAAAAACGCAATAAAATTCCAAAAAATTTTATGCTCGGGACTTTAATTTTTTTTTTGGAAAAGTTATTTTTTGATCATTTTTAAAGAAATTCTTTGGTGCAAAATACAAAAAAAAGATTGAGTCTGGGATTGTGTCGAAAATTGGTTTAGTCTTGACTTCGATCACGGGATAAGTATTTTTGAGATAGTGAAGTGATAAGTCCAATTTTCACATTTTTAGACATTTAAGTACTAAGTATGTCCCGTTTTTACCAGTCACGGGATAGATTATTTCAGATCGACCTTAGGGTTAAATAGTCGCAACAAAAAGTCGACTTTTCGACTTTTTTCAAATTTTAAAAAGTCGACTTTTCGACCTTTCGACTTTTTAAAAAGTCGACTTTTTTTGACTTTCGACTTTTTTCGACTTTCGACTTTTTTCGAATTTTCGACTTTTTTCGAATTTTCGACTTTCTTCGACTTTTTCGTTTTTTTTTTGTAAATAAAAGTTTAGTTTTGACTTGTTGTAAGCATTTAGGTGCTATTTTTTTTGTTGTATTTTATTTATTAAAAAAAAGTCGGAGAAAGCGAAAATGTGGAAAAGGTTGAAAAAATCGAAAGCAAAAGAGTCGACTTTCGATTTGTAGAACCCTATCACTGAGGTGTTTACAATAATTAAAAATATTGTTAAATATTGCACTTAACACTTTCTAACTCATGAATTTGGCATTGACATTTTTGCTTCACATACAAAATACATGGAAATACCAATAGCTTCAGTTGTTATTAAACTCGGCTCTCATTTGAAATTTTTTTCAGAAGAAAAAAATTATTTTCATCTGGCAAAAGTAAAAAAAAAATCAAAAAAAAAATCGAAAAAAAGTCGAAAGCAAAAGTCGACTTTTCGACTTTTTAAGAACAAAAAAGTCGATTTGGACTTTTCGACTTTTTCATACAAAAAGTCGATTAATCGACTTTTCGACTATAGAACCCTAATCGACCCACGCCCTTTTTTATTTAATCCATTCCAAAACTTTAAAGTTTTTATTTATGGTTGTTTTTTTTTTTTAGTACCAAGTGGTACAAAGAAATAAATATGTATTTATTCGGCCTATATATATATATACGATTAGAGTTTTTTCTAGCTCGAGGCCCAAAAATATTTCTATTTATGATATTCTCATAATATATTATTTTTTATTACTTTAAAAAAGTTAACTCATCTCAAATTAGAGATGGGCGCGTGAGTGAAATTTGACTCACGCACGCTCACGTGCACGAAATAAAATATTGTTCACGTACGAAATTATTTTTTCTGCTCACGTTCACGCACGCTCACGTGAGTAACTAAAATTTTTCTCACGCTCACGAAGACTCGTGAAATTAAAATTAACAAATTTGTATTTTACTTTTTTTCGATTTCTTGTGCAAAAAGTATTGATTTTCCTTAAAACAATAATAAAAAATTATTTTAATTACAATTTTGTTTAATTACCCTCTAAATTCAATATAATGACGATTTTTTCTACTTGTTTTCTGTTTCAAACAGCACAAAACAATCACGCAAACTCACGAAACAAAAATTACTCACGCACGAAACTATTTTTTCTAATCACGCGCACTCACGACTCATAGGCTAGCACGCTACCAACCTAGGCGCAACGCCTAGGATTTTCTTAATTTCGTAAATTTTCGTTAAACAAACAAAAAAAAAATTTGAGTAAAATTTGTTGCAGAAAATATTTGTAGAACATTTTAACCCCTCAAATGCACGTTTCCGTAGACTTTTTTGAAATTTTTTTTAAAGGACTAAAATGATTCTTTAAAATAAGCGGTAGAGGGTTAATATGTTCTTAAAAAAGTACCAGCAGAAAATTTTACTGCATACATCTAAACACATTTAAGCTAAAGCTCAGAAGCATATTTACGTCATTTATTTTACATGTTCCGCACTAGGGCTTCTAATTAGGATTAGTTTTTCTAAATCCAGGGATTAGAAATTGATAAATCCGATTTCGGGTTCGACGATGAATCCGGTTTCGGCCGAATATTGATTTTTTTGCCGAATATACGGTTCGGCCTCGAAAAACTAGTTTTGATCGGACTCTAAAAATTTAACCCCGAATGGTATTAAAACAAGGCCGAACATAATTTTTTTTTTATAAAAAAGAAGAAAATCGCGGATTTTTTTTTTAACAATTTTTTTTTGATGAATTTATTTTTTTCTCAAAAGTTATTTCTTTTTTAAATAAAGGTTTTTGTAATAATCTTTCTTAAATTGTGAGGGTCAAGGTAAGGCCGAATTTAACTTCTTACTTTTTTTTTGTGTTTTACAAAATTTATATTTTAAACAAATTTTAAAAAACATATATAATAATAAAAAATATTGTAAAAAAATCAGGATCTCGAAAATCCCGGGACAGAAAATCAGAAATTACGAGATTCAGAATTCATTTATCCCGGGATTTCGGTATTGGAAGCCTTATTCTAAACACCTTTGAACAAAAAAATTTCAGTGGGCCATACAAAAAACTGTAAAAACCCCCATTGGGGTTTGGTTCGATATTAGTTTAGTTTCATTTTTTTTTTTTATTTTTTTTTTTTTAATTTTTTTTTATTAACAGTTCATGTATTATATAATTCAAAATTATTTCTGGCCTCAGCGCCATGAAGGCATTGTTGAGGCAAGTTGGCAAATTTACGTGTACTTATAATAATTTAAATATTTACATATTAAAAAAAGTTTTTTTTTTAAAATAAATTATAACAGATTTTATAAAGATTTTAATAAATATTACAATATTCCAAATACATATTCGTGTTAAACAGTGTTATCTTTTGTAAAAAAATAACTTATTTTCTCTCTCTTTTATTTTCAGATATAATATGCCTCTTAGGAATGACAATATAATGCCATATAAATTTTTAAAATTACACACAGAAAAATGGAAACAATATCCAAGATTTCCCTGATATTGGTTTTATTCCTAATTGTTGACTTCCGTCGTTTCTCATATAAATCACCCACACTTGCGGTGGTACAAGCACTAACAAATAAATTAGAATTTCAACAGCAGCAACATGATAATTTTGCATTAAATGATGATTTACCAACAACATCATGTGTAACAACTTCAATTAATGAACCTGCCATCAGTATTTTAAAGCAGCAGCAGCAACAATTACAACAACAGCAGCATAAGCATACCAAGGAGAGCATAGGATTTTTAGAGAAATTTTTCCAACATCCATTTGCTGCTTTTGGCCTAGGCGGTAGTTTGTCATCATCTTCCGACAATGATGATATAGAAGATAGAGATATTTTATCAGATTATCAAGATGATATTATAGGTTTCAATACACCCCTCTATGTGGCAGCAGGAGCAGTGGCAGGAGGTGGTGTGGCTGAAGAAGACAATGTCTTTAAACTATTTTGTAAAAACACTTCAATACCCAACGTTAATAATGCATTAAAAGCTAAAAAGTATATTAAATATACACAAATAACCCTACTAGATTGTTATGAGGGAGTTGCAAGCTCCACCACCAACAACGATGATCATCATTATATACAATTGCAACAATTGGAGGGAGTACACTATTTCCAATGGACTTCGTCGGGGGTAAAAGATCGCCAGCTCTATGAATTGTTTAGTAAATATGAAACAAATTTTGATAATTTGGAATCTTTGGATTTGACGGAAAATCGTATTGAGTGCATAGAATGGATTAGACCACGTGTGGTTAGACGTTTAAAAGTACTTAAGCTTACCAGCAATCTTATAAACATGGGACAATGCAACTTTTCTCCACTACATCATGCAAATCATTTGCTGGAACTACGTTTGGATAACAATCGCTTACATATATTCAATGGCAAATTTCTGAGTAATTTAAGTGAATTGAAAGTTTTAAATTTAACGAAAAATTTCCTAACGGATCTTCCACGTAATACCTTTGACGGTGTTTTCAAATTGCAAAGATTACATTTGGCCCATAATAATTTAACAATTCTTCCCTTTCAACTATTTCGTACCATGAAAGACTTACAGATACTCAATATGGCCGATAATCGAGTCTTATCATTTCCCGATAATTTCTTTTCATTTAATGGTGAATTACGCATATTGCAATTGCAGCGCAATCACTTACAAATGATTAATAAGAATTCATTTTATAATCTACCAAAGTTACTACATTTAGATATATCGGATAATCAAATAGCCACCATTGATCGTAAAGCCTTTGAGTCTTTAAATAATCTCATTACGCTTAATATATCCTCCAATTTCTTGACAACCATTTCGTCCATATTGTTTCATCCATTGCAACGTCTTCAGCATTTGGATTTGAGCAATAATCGTTTTACTCAATTGCCGAGTGGTATATTTATGCATCAGAAAAATTTGATTTCTTTACGTTTGGAACATACTCCATTGGAGAAGTTTAACAATTTGTTGTCACGTTATGATGCGTCCTATGTAGATGCCTCGGTACTCAAACATTTATCATATCTTTCCATACAACATAATCATCAATTGAAGAAATTAAGTAAGACATTATTTTTAAATGCCCCCAACTTGAAAGTTCTTCTACTGGCTCATAACAGTCTACAACAAATACCGGTAGAGATTTCATCGCTTCACCTATTGGAGCGTCTTAACGTTGGCCATAATAATCTTTCCTATTTACCTGAAACTCTAAGTTATTTGCCTAATTTACGTAATATCAATATTTTAAATAATGATTATATATGTGATTGTAAATTGTATTGGTTAGCTTCATGGTTAACCACCTCCAATACTAGCCTACGTATGCAAAGACGTTCTACCGCCACGTATAATCTTATTGAAAATCATGAAGAATTTTCATCTTCGGAAAAGTCAGAAGATTTAGATTTGCTTATATCTTCTTTGAAATGTTTGCATAGTTATCCCGGTGATATGATAACAATGTTGAAAAGTCTAAATTGCACCATACCAGCGTTGCAAAGTTCAACGGATGTTAAAACGCATGAATTGCATTCGACTGCCAAATTGGACTGCTTATTTTCGGGCAGTCCTGCACCAGATGTTATTTGGGTAAGTTGTTGTGGCAGCAGTTATTTTTTTTGTTTTATCGATTTTTAATCATTTTTGATGTTTAAATTTTGGGGTTTAATATTAATTTGTTTTTTTTAATTGATATTTAAATTTTGTTTCCATTCAATTTTTAATAGAAACGTTATTTTGTTAATAAAAAATCGTATGCTGCGCAGGATTTTGGATTACAGGTGTAAATCGCAAAATGCGACCATTGTATTTTTATTATTCAATTCGATAATTTTTTTTTTTTTAAAAGTTTAAGTTTTTAAAATGATTTTTTTTTGTACACATCGGGAGAAATTTCGAAACAAATAAAACCGGGCAAAATAAAAAGGGCGAATTACCGAATTTTTAAATTTTAATCATTTTGTTTGAAGAATTCTGATCACTTTTTAATTGAATTCCGAACGAAAAATAAATACGAAACATTGAAATCGATTAAAATTACTTTTTTGAACCCAAATTAAGTGAAAATTTTCACTTTTACGCAAAAGTGAAATACAAAAGAAATTTTAAATTTCGACATACATTTACAGAATTTTAAACTAAAGTTGAGAAAATTGTATAAATCAAAAATTGTAAACACCCAGACAGAAAAATACAATCATCAAAGCGTTTTAAAAGTACTCTAGATGGTGGTACAAGCGTTTCCAAAACGTCATGGATTTTGCTTTTAGAGTGCTCTCAAAACGTCCGAATGATAACGTCGTTAAACGCTCATATGATTGTTTTTTAAAGCGCTCTAAAAGCATTCGGAAGCCTAAACATTTGGTGGTTTAAAGATGCTTGCTGATTTTATTTGAAATTGTAATTTTTTTAAATTAAATTTTTGATATATTTTCTTACAATAGAATAAAAAAATAATTGAGTTAATACAAGAGGACTTCATAATATTTTCCCGTGCTTTCTTTTGTTAACAGAGAGGATGTGTGCCTCATTCCCCTTATTGGAATGGTACAATTTTTATGTATTCTACTTTATGGGTGGAAGATATAAAACATTTTTTTAATTCGTAAAAAGGTACTGTAAAAGCACTTTTGAATTGGTTAAACAAAGCGTCTTCAGAGCGTTTTCAAAATAGTACTTTCAAAGAGCTTTGTTTTTTGTACCATCATCAATTTCTGCCTGGGCAAATATGATAAATATATTTAACAATTTGAAAATACTATTCAAAAAAATATAATTTTTTTTAAAAAAAGTTTCATTCTGAAACTGTGATAAGATTCCACTGTACGCTTTGTATGGTAGTACGAATGCTCTCAGACCATACTGAAAACCATCATCAGAGCGCTTTCAGACTGTCCTAATGATAACACCGTTAGACGGTTTATTTGAAGCGTTTTTAAAGACATTTATAATAATGATTTTAGAACGCTTCGTTATAGCGCTTTTAAAGCATTGCAAAAACCAAAAATGTATCACTTTTGAAACGGTATGTAAAGCAATTTTAAAGTGCCTAAAAAAAACTATTTACAATTGATAAAAAAAAACATTTTTTTACAATAAATATATATTTTTTTAAAAACTAAAAATGGCGATATATCAATAACTAAGCCAGATAGAGCAAAATGGAGGGCATTTTTGGTTCTTTGAATCTCCATACTTTCGCGGGTTCTCTTCACATATGTTTACCCTAATGGGTCCTAACTTTGAATCCAAAAAATTTGGGATTCCGGAAAATTTAAAAATGCTTATGTCTCGGTAAATATTGGTGACACAACAAAAAGTCCAAAAGCATTTTTGTAGCTCTTGGTTTCTAGAACTCGTCTGCCAATACTATAAAACCCTCAGAGCAATAGTTTTTTAGTTATTCAGTTTCTAAAATTCTCAAGACCCTATTGGGCCCCTAAATTGCAGTACCTGGAAAAATAAGCAAGATAATGCTAAAGGTATATGAATTTTTAAACTTTCGGGACTGCCAATTTTTTAGATTCTAAATTGTTACCTATTAGGGTCCACACATGTGAAGAGGACCGGCGAAACTATGGAGATTCTAAGAACCAAAAATGCCCTCCATTTTGATCTATCTAACTTAGTTTTCGAGATATTATGCCTGTTCGTTTACCTAACTACAATCATCTCATTTTTACTACTTTTAATAAAGCTGGAAATTTGTAATACAAAAAGTAAACAAAACTTTCCAGTTGTAATAAAAAAAGTAAGAAATTTGGGTAAACAAACAGACCTATAGCCATTTTAAGTTTTATGCTAAGTACTCTGTTTTTTGCGGTAAAAATTTCACTTCAACTTTAAACGCCTCAAATTGCAATAAAACAATGAAAAATAAACAACTTTTGACAATTATAAGAAAGAAACGATCATAACAAAACTGAAATGTCACTTTTTCACGGCAATTTAAATTGTCTTGTATAATAGCGGTTTTCACCCTTGATAGAAAACAAAAAAAGAATCGGAGAAATGAAGAAAACAAGAAAATGTTTGACAGAAATACATGTGTTTTGTTGTTGTATCTGTCAAACATTTTCTTGTTTTCTTCATTTCTCCGACTCTTTATATGTTTTCTATCAAGGGTGAGAACCGCTAATAAAAATGCGTGAAAACTTTTTTAACAATTTCCCTATAATTCCTCGCGTTGCCAAATTTTATTTTTTTTATATGGAGTTTGACAGATTTTTTCCCGTGAAATCGAACAGAGTACTATGCTTTAACCAAAAAAAAAATTTCACAACTGGTTGACGGAAATACGACTTTTAATATTGCTAATGCTTTGTTTTCATTAAGACATTTATTAATGCCAATGAAATTTTTCATAATTGGCATTACTACACCATTTACAGATGTAATTCGAAAAAGATCAATTGTAATTCGAAGATTCTATTTGTAATTCGAAGATTCCATTTGTAATTCGAAGATTCCATTTGTAATTCGAAGATTCCATTTGTAATTCGAATACTCCAATTGTAATTCGAAGATTCCATTTGTAATTCGAAGATTCCAATTGTAATTCGAAAAAGATCAATTGTAATTCGTAAAAGATCAATTGTAATTCGTAAAAGATCAATTGTAATTCGTAAAAGATCAATTGTAATTCGTAAAAGATCAATTGTAATTCGAAAAAGATCAATTGTAATTCGTAAAAGATCAATTGTAATTCGTAAAAGATCAATTGTAATTCGAAGATTCCAATTGTAATTCGTAAAAGATCAATTGTAATTCGAAAAAGATCAATTGCAATTCGAAGATTCCAATTGTAATTCGTAAAAGATCAATTGTAATTCGAAAAAGATCAATTGTAATTCGAAAAAGATCAATTGTAATTCGTAAAAGATCAATTGTAATTCGTAAAAGATCAATTGTAATTCGAAAAAGATCAATTGTAATTCGTAAAAGATCAATTGTAATTCGAAAAAGATCAATTGTAATTCGTAAAAGATCAATTGTAATTCGAAAAAGATCAATTGTAATTCGAAAAAGATCAATTGTAATTCGTTAAAGATCAATTGTAATTCGAAAAAGATCAATTGTAATTCGAAAAAGATCAATTGTAATTCGAAAAAGATCAATTGTAATTCGTAAAAGATCAATTGTAATTCGTAAAAGATCAATTGTAATTCGAAAAAGATCAATTGTAATTCGAAAAAGATCAATTGTAATTCGAAAAAGATCAATTGTAATTCGAAAAAGATCAATTGTAATTCGTAAAAGATCAATTGTAATTCGAAAAAGATCAATTGTAATTCGAAAAAGATCAATTGTAATTCGTAAAAGATCAATTGTAATTCGTAAAAGATCAATTGTAATTTGAAGATTCCATTTGTAATTCGAAGATTCCATTTGTAATTCGAAGATTCCAATTGTAATTCGAAAACCAACGAGTAAATCAACAAAAAAACAATGTTTTTAAAGGCGTAAGAAACGATTTTATACTCGTTGTTTTCGAATTACAATTGGAATCTTCGAATTACAAATGGAATCTTCGAATTACAAATGGAATCTTCGAATTACAATTGATCTTTTACGAATTACAATTGATCTTTTACGAATTACAATTGATCTTTTTCGAATTACAATTGATCTTTTTCGAATTACAATTGATCTTTTACGAATTACAATTGATCTTTTTCGAATTACAATTGATCTTTTTCGAATTACAATTGATCTTTTTCGAATTACAATTGATCTTTTTCGAATTACAATTGATCTTTTACGAATTACAATTGATCTTTTACGAATTACAATTGATCTTTTTCGAATTACAATTGATCTTTTTCGAATTACAATTGATCTTTTTCGAATTACAATTGATCTTTTACGAATTACAATTGATCTTTTTCGAATTACAATTGATCTTTTTCGAATTACAATTGATCTTTTACGAATTACAATTGATCTTTTTCGAATTACAATTGATCTTTTACGAATTACAATTGATCTTTTACGAATTACAATTGATCTTTTTCGAATTACAATTGATCTTTTTCGAATTACAATTGATCTTTTACGAATTACAATTGGAATCTTCGAATTACAATTGATCTTTTTCGAATTACAATTGATCTTTTACGAATTACAATTGGAATCTTCGAATTACAATTGATCTTTTACGAATTACAATTGATCTTTTACGAATTACAATTGATCTTTTTCGAATTACAATTGATCTTTTTCGAATTACAATTGATCTTTTACGAATTACAATTGATCTTTTACGAATTACAATTGATCTTTTTCGAATTACAATTGATCTTTTTCGAATTACAATTGGAATCTTCGAATTACAAATGGAATCTTCGAATTACAATTGGAGTATTCGAATTACAAATGGAATCTTCGAATTACAAATGGAATCTTCGAATTACAAATGGAATCTTCGAATTACAAATAGAATCTTCGAATTACAATTGATCTTTTTCGAATTACATCTGTAAATGGTGTAATGCTACTAATTCCTTAACGAGCATTGGCATTGATTGAAACAATGCTAATGCTTAAAATTTCATTGGCATTAGTTTCAATATAATGCCAATGAAATCGTCAATTAATTAGTCCATTTATTTAAATAGTCCCATGTGTGCCTCATATAATGAGTCGGCCTTACATTTTAACCGCATCAGGTCACGCTGAATAACAAAATAAAAATTAGTAATTTTGATTCAAATGTAAATATAGAAAAATACATACCAGTGAATTGCAAAATTGCTGATCAGTTTTAACCTTGTTGTCAAAATCCTCAAACTTAACTAAATCTGTTATGGGGTCGTCTACACCATTTACAGATGTAATTCGAAAAAGATCAATTGTAATTCGAAGATTCTATTTGTAATTCGAAGATTCCATTTGTAATTCGAAGATTCCATTTGTAATTCGAAGATTCCATTTGTAATTCGAATACTCCAATTGTAATTCGAAGATTCCATTTGTAATTCGAAGATTCCAATTGTAATTCGAAAAAGATCAATTGTAATTCGTAAAAGATCAATTGTAATTCGTAAAAGATCAATTGTAATTCGTAAAAGATCAATTGTAATTCGTAAAAGATCAATTGTAATTCGAAAAAGATCAATTGTAATTCGTAAAAGATCAATTGTAATTCGTAAAAGATCAATTGTAATTCGAAGATTCCAATTGTAATTCGTAAAAGATCAATTGTAATTCGAAAAAGATCAATTGTAATTCGAAGATTCCAATTGTAATTCGTAAAAGATCAATTGTAATTCGAAAAAGATCAATTGTAATTCGAAAAAGATCAATTGTAATTCGTAAAAGATCAATTGTAATTCGAAAAAGATCAATTGTAATTCGAAAAAGATCAATTGTAATTCGTAAAAGATCAATTGTAATTCGAAAAAGATCAATTGTAATTCGAAAAACATCAATTGTAATTCGTAAAAGATCAATTGTAATTCGAAAAAGACCAATTTTAATTCGAAAAAGATCAATTGTAATTCGAAAAAGATCAATTGTAATTCGTAAAAGATCAATTGTAATTCGAAAAAGATCAATTGTAATTCGAAAAAGATCAATTGTAAATCGAAAAAGATCAATTGTAATTCGTAAAAGATCAATTGTAATTCGTAAAAGATCAATTGTAATTCGAAAAAGATCAATTGTAATTCGAAAAAGATCAATTGTAATTCGAAAAAGATCAATTGTAATTCGTAAAAGATCAATTGTAATTCGTAAAAGATCAATTGTAATTCGAAGATTCCATTTGTAATTCGAAAATTCCATTTGTAATTCGAAGATTCCAATTGTAATTCGAAAACCAACGAGTAAATCAACAAAAAAAACAATGCTTTTAAAGGCGTAAGAAACGATTTTATACTCGTTGCTTTTCGAATTACAATTGGAATCTTCGAATTACTAATGGAATCTTCGAATTACAAATGGAATCTTCGAATTACAATTGATCTTTTACGAATTACAATTGATCTTTTACGAATTACAATTGATCTTTTTCGAATTACAATTGATCTTTTTCGAATTACAATTGATCTTTTACGAATTACAATTGATCTTTTACGAATTACAATTGATCTTTTTCGAATTACAATTGATCTTTTTCGAATTACAATTGATCTTTTTCGAATTACAATTGATCTTTTACGAATTTCAATTGATCTTTTACGAATTACAATTGATCTTTTTCGAATTACAATTGATCTTTTTCGAATTACAATTGATCTTTTTCGAATTACAATTGATCTTTTACGAATTACAATTGATCTTTTTCGAATTACAATTGATCTTTTTCGAATTACAATTGATCTTTTACGAATTACAATTGATCTTTTTCGAATTACAATTGATCTTTTACGAATTACAATTGATCTTTTACGAATTACAATTGATCTTTTTCGAATTACAATTGATCTTTTTCGAATTACAATTGATCTTTTACGAATTACAATTGGAATCTTCGAATTACAATTGATCTTTTTCGAATTACAATTGATCTTTTACGAATTACAATTGGAATCTTCGAATTACAATTGATCTTTTACGAATTACAATTGATCTTTTACGAATTACAATTGATCTTTTTCGAATTACAATTGATCTTTTACGAATTACAATTGATCTTTTACGAATTACAATTGATCTTTTACGAATTACAATTGATCTTTTTCGAATTACAATTGATCTTTTTCGAATTACAATTGGAATCTTCGAATTACAAATGGAATCTTCGAATTACAATTGGAGTATTCGAATTACAAATGGAATCTTCGAATTACAAATGGAATCTTCGAATTACAAATGGAATCTTCGAATTACAAATAGAATCTTCGAATTACAATTGATCTTTTTCGAATTACATCTGTAAATGGTGTAGAGTTAATTCGCTTTTAATGTCGGCTTTTTGGTCGTCGTAAACCATATTTAAAAAGTAGTGTAAAAAAATGTAAAAAAAATTTTATTCCTAAACCAACATAAATTTGGCGAAAAAGTAATCTCAAAAGGCTTTTTCAAAACGTTCATAAAGCGTTATGAAATAATGCTTTAAAAATGCTTAATTTTTGATAAGTCTTGACTTTTTTTTTTTACCGTCATGAATTTATACTTGGAAGTGCTTTAAAAATGCTATTTTTTTATTACCGTCATGAGTTTCTACTTTGGAGTGCTTTAAAAACGCTTTTTTTTATAACCGTCATGAATTTCTACTTGGGATCATACAAAAAATGTGTAGGTGCGAAAGAGAAAGGAACATAATCCACTCTCTGGCACAGAGTACTCTGTCATTGTGAATTCAGCTTTTTAAGCTTGTTTTTCTATCTCTCTCTTTCTCTAAATCAATTTTTTTTTTCAAGAAATTTATGAAATTTTTAAAATATGATTTTGTTTTTAGGTTACACCAACAAATAAAATTTTACGTTATCATGCCGATCCTGATAAACGTCCAATTATAATCAATCACAACGACAAAGAATTGGGTAAATTTCAATTTACTGCTCTTACCGGCGATGAGACCACTTTGAATGTAAGTTTACAACGGCCCGATGCTAAGGAACGTGTGGCTCTTATTGAAAATGGTTCATTATTAGTAAGTAACATAACAAGACGTGATAGTGGCCTTTATACATGTTATGCTTACAATGTCATGGGTAATGCTTCGGCATTTATAAGGTAAGTTAAATGAAGAAATTTTAATAAAAGTTTTTTAAATTAGAAAAAAAAAAAACAGAAAAATTCCGAATGTAGAAAAAATAGTCAGGAAATCAGTTTTTTTTTTTGGTTACTTATATTATGGGTGGTTGGTTCCATTTGGATCCATTTGGAGTAACCACTAAAAGGTGCCGACCTTAAAACCGACAAAGACTGTCACAATTTCATGTAAATACATAGGAAACACATTACTTTATGAGTTTAACAGCCTATTTCTAAAAAATTTTGTCCTACGACCTGGACAAAATGTTGTATGTAGATCGGGAATTATGTCTAGAATAATATTGTTCCATTTGGAGTCATTTGAAGCAACCACTAAAAAGTGCCGTCTTTGGGACCCATGTGATCGAAAAAGGCCATCGCAATTTCATGTGAATACATGAAAAACACGTGAATATATGAGTTTTACAGACGATTTCTTAAAATTGTTGTTCTACAACCTAAACAAAAAGTAGTGGGTAGATTGGCAATTATGTCTAGAATAATCTTGTTCCATTTGGAGTCATTTGAAGAAACCACTAAAAAGTGCCGGAAAAGACCGGTGCAATTTCATGTGAATACATGAAAAACACGTGACTTTATGAGTTTTACAGCCGATTTCTTAAAATTTTTGTTCTACGACCTAAACAAAAAGTAGTGGGTAGATCGGCAATTATCTCTAGATTATCCTTGTTACATTTTAAGTTCGTTTGAAGTTACCACTAAAAAGTGCAGTTCATAAAAAGACCGTCACAATTTCATGTAAATACGTGGAAACATATGACTTTATTAGTTTAACAGCCGATTTCTTAAAATTTTTATTCTACGACCTAGACAAAAAGATGTAGGTAGGTAGATCAGCAATTATGTCTACACCATTTCCAATTGTATATTAAAAATTACCAAATGTATTTTAAAATTGTCCAAATGTATTTTAAAATTGTCCAAATGTATTTTAAAATTGTCCAAAAATATTTTTAAATTGTCCAAATGATTTTTAAAACTGTACAAATTAGTTTTAAATTATCCAAATGCATTTTAAAATTGTCCAAATATATTTTAAAATTGTCCAAATAAATTTCAAAATTGTCCAAATGTATTTTAAATTGTCCAAATATATTTTCAAATTCTCCAAATGTATTTTAAAATTGTCCAAATATATTTTAAAATTGTCGAAATTAATTTTAAAATTATCCAAATGTATTTTTAAACTGTCCAAATATATTTAAAAATTGTCCAAATATATTTTTAAATTGTCCAAATATATTTAAAAATTGTCCAAATATATTTTAAAATTGTACAAATGAATTTTAAAATTGTCCAAAAATATTTTTAAATTGTCCAAATGATTTTTAAAACTGTCCAAATTAGTTTTAAATTATCCAAATGCATTTAAATTATCCAAATGCATAAAATTGTCCAAATATATTTTAAAATTGTCCAAATGTAGTTTAAAATTTTCCAATTGTATTTTAAAAATCTCCAAATGTATTTTCTAAATTGTCCAAATGTATTTTAAAATTTTCCAAATGTATTTTTAAAATTTCCAAATGTATTTTAAAATTGTCCAAATGTATTTTAAATTGTCCAAATGTATTTAAAAATTGTCCAAATATATTTTAAAATTGTCGAAATTATTTTTAAAATTATCCAAATGTATTTTAAAATTGTCCAAATATATTTTAAAATTGTCCAAATGTATTTTAAAATTGTCCAAATAAATTTTAAAATTGTCCAAATTAATTTTAAAATTGTCCAAATGTATTTTAAAATTGTCCAAATATATTTTAAAATTGTCTAAATGTATATTAAAATTGTCCAAATGTATTTTAAAATTTTCCAAATTAATTTTAAAATTGTCCAAATTAATTTTAATATTGTCCAAATGTATTTTAAAATTGTCCAAATATATTTTAAAATTGTCTAAATGTTGATTAAAATTGTCCAAATATATTTTAAAATTGTCCAAATTAATTTCAAAATTGTCCAAAAATATTTTTAACTTGTCCAAATGATTTTTAAAACTGTCCAAATTAATTTTAAAATTAACCAAATGCATTGTAAAATTGTCCAAATATATTTTAAAGTTGTCCAAATATATTTCACAATTGTCCAAATTAATTTTAATGTTGTCCAAATGAATTTTAAAGTTGTCCAAATTAATTTTAAAATTGTCCAAATGTATTTTTTAAATTGTCCAAATGTATTTTAAAATTGTCCAAATATATTTTAAAACTGTCCAAATATATTTTAAAATTGTTCAAATTAATTTTAAAATTATTCAAATGTATTTTAAAATTGTCCAAATATATTTTAAAATTGTCCAAATGTATTTTAAAATTGTCCAAATAAATTTGAAAATTGTCCAAATATATTTCAAAATTGTCCAAATTAATTTTATATTGTCCAAATGTATTTTAAAATTGTCCAAATGTATTTTTAAATTGTCCAAATCTATTTTAAAATTGTCCAAATGTTTTTTAAATTGTCCAAATGTATTTCAAAATACATTTGGACAATTTAACATACATTTTGGACAATTTTAAAAAACATTTGGACAATTTTAAAATAGATTTGGACAATTTAAAAATACATTTGCACAATTTTAAAATACATTTGGACAATTTTAAAATATATTTGGACAATTTTATAATAAATTTGGAAATTTTTAAAATATATTTTTACAATTTTGAAATACATTTGGACAATTTTAAAATACATTTGGGCAATTTTAAAATACATTTGAAAAATTTTAAACTACATTTTGACAATTTTAAAATATATTTGGACAATTTTAAAAAAACATTTGGACAATTTTTAAATACATTTGGACAATTTTAAAATAAATTTACACAATTTTAAAATGCATTTGGACAATTTTAAAATACATTTGGACAATTTTTAAATACATTTGGACAATTTTAAAATAAATTTACACAATTTTAAAATACATTTGGACAATTTTAAAATTCTTTTGGATAATTTAAAAATATAGTTGGACAATTTTAAAATACATTTGGACAAATTTTAAAATACATTTGGACATTTTTAAAATATATTTGGAAAATTTTTAAAATACAATTGGAAATGGTTTAGAATATCATTTTTCAATATGGATGCATTTGAAGACCGGTCTATTCGGTTGACCAAAAACCAGGTAATGTCCAAATGACGGTTTTAAAAAACATTTGGACAATTTTAAAATACATTTGGGCAATTTTAAAATACAATTGGAAATGGTGTAGAATATCATTGTTCCCCAGCAAAAAATAAACGAAGTGGTTCAAAAAGAATTAGTGGTTTCACTACATACAAAGTAGCGATAGGTGCCGAACTTCATATTCCGTAGGAAGTACTTTAAAATCACTTCCAAAAATGCTACAAAATAACAATAAAAACACCTTTCACCAGTTCTTTACTTAAGGATTTTAAAGTACCTCTTTTATATGTTCTTAGGAATTAAATCAAATCACCAAAACATATGAACTTCTTTTTGAACTGAAACACTTAGAATGGGGGTGATACACGAAGTATGCACTTTTTTTACGTCCAGCTTAGAATAGATTTAGGTTTTGCAAAAATGGTGACAAAATTTGGTAATGGCTTTTAATTTTTACTTTATTTAGAGCTTAAAAAATCGAAAAGACGAAAATCGATTATTGATAAATTTTTAAAATTGCATACAAACAATTTTGCGTTTAACTACCATTCTATATCTTATATCGAAAAAAGTTGGTCCTAAATTAAATAAATACATAAACGAACTAAAGCGGATGTTTCTCCATCACATTATTAAAGATTGTTTAAGCTTTTTAGAAAATTGAGGTTTAGGCTTGTGGTCAGAACAAACTGGTGAATCGATTCGCCGTGAATTTTTATAGTTTTGTGATCTTTATAATTACTTCTTTTTAATTCGAAGTATATACGTTTGATTCTCAATGCAATTAATTTTTCTATCGCGTAAGGTTTTTAAGATATTCGCGTTTGAATAGTGTCATATTTGGGTCTCCTCTGTAACGTATTCCTAAGTTGCTCAAACACAATAGTACTCGATTTAATAAAAATAAGACATCTTTATTACAAATCTGGTATCCAAATTTTTCTATCGCGTAATGTTTTTGAAATATTGGCGATTACAAATCTAAACTCCACTGTTGCACACTTATATTCTTTATAAATCACACTAACATTTAGATTTTAGACTTTAGATTAAAGAGGCCCTATGCACTGCGACCAAAAAAGATCTATTGTGCAGCCTAGAAAGGGTGCCCTAAATATTCAGGATTCTAATAAAGCCGAGAATCCTATTTGGCAGAGAGTTCCACACGTCAGTCGGAGATATTAATTGTCCCCCTAGATGTTGAAGTCTTCTACCAGTCAGTCTTGGGCATGTACAAAGTATGTGTTCTGCTGTCTCCTCCTCTATCTCGCAGAATCTGCACGTGTCCGTGTCAGATAGGTTTTTCTTTTTAAGTTGGTAACGTAGGTTACAATGTCCAGTTAGATAGGACGTTAGGATTCGAAGATCCTTTTTGTCCAAAGACAGTAATCGTTTAGATACGGTGTTGGATGGAATTATGAATCTTTTTGCCTGCCGCTGGCCAGCGCAATAGTTCCAATGTTCCATGAACTTAGATTCACTCCATATTTTGAGTTTTTCCCTAACATGTCCCGATGGCAAACCAAAGAATGGTTCAGGGCCAATAAAGGGTCGCCTGGCACCGCAATTTGCCAAACAGTCAGCGCGTTCGTTTCCCGTGTGACCCTCATGTCCCGGAATCCATACGAGTGTTAGGTCGTTATGTCGTCCTAGTTCGTTAAGTGACTCAATACAGTTCATTACCAGTCCGGATGTCACCTCATAAGCTATAAGAGCTTTTAGTGCAGCCTGACTGTCAGACATTGTGTATATATGGGAACCATTTGTTTTTCTCCGAAGACATTCGGTTGCACATATGTGAATAGCATACAATTCTGCCTGAAAAATTGATGGTGATTTTCCCATGGGTAGAGCACGTTGGAAATTTGGTCCGAAGATACCCGCCCCTGTATCCTTATTGGTTTGCTTGGACCCGTCTGTATACCATATAATGGAATTAGGCTCTGGGTCCCAGGTCATGTTTGACCACACGCTCCGATCAAGGATTTTAGTATCAAAGTTCCTAATAAATACTCGTGTCGGTAATATTCTGTCCATGACCTTTAAAATAGGGTCATCAATGAGAAATTTGGCAATTCTCAAATGTCCCCGTAAGTCACCTTCCTTCATATTACCAAGTTCCGTCAGCCTTAGGGCGCTTTTCATAGCATTCTCCATTACAGAAATATGTAACGGTGGAATGTTGAGTAGGGCCCCAATGGCATAAGTTGGGCATGTTTTACCAGCACCGGTAATGCCAATGCAGACGAGTCGGTAGACTTTGTCCAATATAGTTCTGGCCGTACTTTGTTCCACCTTGGGCCACCATACTAGAGCAGCGTATGTTAGCATAGGTTTCACAATAGTGTTGAAAGACCAGAAGATCATATGCGGTTTCAGTCCCCATGTTTTCCCAAAAAGTCTCTGACAGGCATATGTGGCTCTTGTGGCTTTTATGGTCAAATTATTTAGATGTTGGTTCCATAACAAGGATTTATCCAATGTAATCCCAAGGTATTTCACCTCATCTGAAAAACCTATTGTTATGCCATTTAAAGTTGGCATGGTAAGTTTGAGTTTCCTTTTCCTAGTGAACGGTATTAGTATAGTTTTGGATGGGTTAATTGATAACCCCTTTGACTGACACCAATTTTGAGTCATATCGAGAGCTTGTTGCATGCGGTCCGAGATAGTCGGCTCATGCCAGCCAGAGACCGCAATAACAAGATCGTCAGCGTATCCAAAGGTCCTAAAACCAGAGCTATTAAGTTCTTCGAGCAGCTCATCTATGACCAAAGTCCACAACAAAGGTGATAATACACCACCTTGTGGGCATCCCCTTGTAGCGTTGATGGTCATAGATGTGCCGCCGAGATCAAACGTAATCACTCTGGATGTTAGCATCTCCAGAGTCCAATTTATTATAAGTCTAGGAATATCCTTTCTTATCATAGCTTTCTTAATAGCATCATAAGATGTATTATCGAAAGCTCCTTGTATATCGATAAAGGCGCAGAGTGCAATTTGTTTTGCTTCTATGGCCTTTTCAATCGTTCCGACAACATGATGGACTGCAGTTTCAGTAGATTTTCCCGGTTGATATGCAAATTGAAACTTATGTATCGGTTTGCTATTCAAGCAAGTTTCTCTGATAAAGCAGTCCAATAGTTTCTCCATAGTTTTAAGGAAGAATGAGCTGAGACTAATTGGTCTGTATGATTTAGCCAGTTGTTCAAATTTCTTCCCCGCCTTAGGTATAAATACCACTTTTACCTCTCTCCAAGGTTCCGGGACGTAGCCAAATAAAAGGCTAGATCTAAATAATCTAATCAGTTGAGGAACGATGATATCCATTCCCCTCTGAAGTAGACATGGGTAGATCCCGTCCGGGCCAGGTGATTTGAAGGAGGAAAACTTACTGATCGCCCATTTAACTCGTTCACTTCTGAATATGCTGTTCGTTAAGCGAATGTCACGACCAGTCAAAGATGGGATTCTTATGACTGGTGATGGTTCACTAACGGACATGCATCCTGGAAAATGAGTTTCCAATAGAAGTTTACAAGTTTCAAGAGGAGATTCAGTGTAAGACCCATTTTGTCTTTTTAAAGTACATAGGCCATTTGAATGGTCTTGAGAGAGGGCTTTTTGCAGTCGCACGGCTTCTGGAAGATCATTTATTTTCTCACAGTAGTCGCGCCACGTAGTCCTCTTGGATCGTCGAATTTCCCGATTGTATTCTGTTAGTGCCTTCCTGTAGGTTACCCAATCACCTGTTTGTTTAGCCCTATTGAATAATCTCCTAGCCTCCTGTCTAAGCTGTTCAAGACCGTTGTTCCACCATGGAACATCCCTCTTAACCTTCCTGGTCTTAAGTGGACAGCTTTTCTCATAAGCTAGTGTCATATTTGAATGTAATTCGATACTTCCCTGATCTATCTCATATGTACTCCTAATGAGTCCGGTCGATTGATCAACGTTAATATCAAGATTATTACGATAGTTATCCCAGTTAGTTTTCCTAGGATTGCGATAAGTCTGGTCTGATTCCATTGCGCTAACCAGGTCGAATACCAGATATTGGTGATCCGACATGGATAGTGCATCAGAAACATGCCAGTTAGAGATAGAGAACGCTAGATTGGAGCTAGTCATAGTGAGATCCAGGACCTCAGATCTGATAGCATTTCTGAACGTTGGTTCATCTCCTTTATTCGCAATGTTAATATTATTGTTAAACACAAATTCTAAAAGCGACTCACCTCTTTTATTTATATCAGTACTCCCCCAGTTAGTGTGATGCGCATTTGCATCACAGCAGAGAATCCAGCTCAGATTATTTTTCCGGCAGTAATCCACGAAGTTAGATACTTCCGTGGTTGGTGCCGTTTCAAACTCACCTGGCATATAGGCGGATGCTAGTACCACCTCATGATCCCCTGAGAGGGAGGGCACCGTTGCCCTGATTGCCACCAAGTCCCCAAGTATGAACTCTGAAATTGGAAGATATGTTAGATTATTTCTAATGAAAATGGCCGTTCTCGGCCTCTCATGCTTTGAGTTATAAATGAGCTTACCTTTTTGGGCGGTGAGTCCCTTGATGACTCCATTATTGACCCAAGGTTCCTGGATGAAAACGATGTCCAGGCCATCGGTAGTGAACCTTCTGCTGAGCAGATGTGAGGCAGCTTTCGCATGGTGAAGGTTCACTTGGAGACACCTAAGGTGCCTGGGTGTCTTACCTTTTGGAGCAGGCATCGTGACGGGTGTTCTTCATGGCACGCTTTGCCACCTTTCTTCCTCTATTTGAGTTCAGCAGCGCTGACTCCTCTGTCGAGCTTCTCTCCCATTTGCGAGGTCGTTCTGAGTTCGACCTATGAGATTGTTTATCGGTCTTTCTCTCAGACACAGAAAAAGAACCCGGTTTAGCGATGTCCTTCGAACAGCTGGGTTTTTCATCTGACCGGTTGGTGCTGGAATTAGCTCCATTGCCAGACTTAGCCACAGTTGTCGAAGTGGTCGCCTTCACCGTACTGGCTATCCCGCGCTCGACCTCAATTTGTGGACGGGTAGGTCTTACCAGCGCTGATCCATAGCCATAGTTCACTTTATGGCCTTTCTGTTGAAGTACCTCAGCCGAAATCGGGTCAATTGAGATGGTAAGTTCAACTATACCACCCCTAATGACCCGCTTAAGGACCTTCCAGTACCCAACAGGGAGGTCAACATTCTGGCCCTCGAGCAAACCAAGTATCATCTCGTTGGATGTTTCAGACTTCTCAGGGAAGTATCCAACCACAATACGGGGTTTAGGCACCTGATCTTCCGCGACAACCTTCAGAACGGCTTCCTTCCAGGGCTGTAAGGTTGGAACATGAGTTCCCAGCCACTCTACCGTCTCCTTATCGCGACAGACAAACAAAAGCCATCCTGGTTTGAATGTGCAGCTGGAGAAACTTGGTTTTACCACCCCCTTTCTCAGCTCCACAATCTTCAAAAGGACAGCTTGTTGTATGGCCTGCAGCTGCTCGTCCGACCACCTAGTTTTCGGAAAGTCAGGTGGGATAACACCAATCTTGGTGGTCGTTACTGCTTCCTTATATGAGGGTGCAGCCTTCTTCTGATGCGTTGGCACTTGCGAGGTTGATGTCGCTGGCGCCGGCTTAGCTTGGATGACCTTTGCTACCTTGCGCGGTGTACCATCAGCTTCCGTTTCTGCAGCCCATTTAGATGGACGTTTTACTTCCGGTGGAGTAGAACCGTCCGACCTCGCTCTCTTGCGTTTTGACAGAAGGTCACGCACCTCGTTGCGGGCTTCACGCATCGGCTTCTGACAAAGCCTGCGAGCCGTATCGATATCGATGCCTTCGTTAAGATACTTCCTCAGGCGTATTCGGGCAGCACCGGAGAGCTTAACCCTGTCAGACACGGGGTTTGTCTGCACACCTGGTTCATCTTCAGCTTCGGTTGTCTTAGGCTGGGAGTTCAATAACTCATCCTCTTCGTCCGTTGGGATGCATTGTTCAGCCACGTTAGACCTTTTGGCCTCTGTCTGCTGAACTGCATCCATTTCTTCTTCGGAAATGGTGAGACACGGTATCTCGTTGGTATCCATAAAAAGGTCTACGTCGACCTGCTCTTGCTCATTCGTTTTTTCTATATTTATTTGGTTGCTTGAATCCATTTCTGAAAGTATAAAAATATAGGGATTAAAATAAATGAAGCTAGATAGCAGAGCCCTTTGCTACCAGCCAGCTAATACAACCAAGTTTCGCCAAGACATGGAGGCCACCGTTCACAGACACGTTAATGTAGTGCCATTCATCCCATAGGCACGGTACGAATTACACCCGGGATTACAGGTTTTTATTGAGCGTCCGCTCTAGATCCGCCATCTTCTGTTAAATAGCAGAGACACCTCCTGCAGGTTGTGGCTCTTCACCACGGATGGTCGGTCACTGAATTCTGAGAGGCTAAGGCTAGTTTCAATAGAATAAGCTATATTGCGCTTCAAGAATCCCTGCAACACTCGCTGCTTCGTCTCCTAACATTTTCAAACGCGAATATCTCAAAAACAGAATATGCTTGAAAAATTTGGATTGCAGTTTTGGAATCAGGAGGTCCATTTTATATGAAATCAAGTCCTATTTGGAGGAAGCAACGTTAGCAAAAGCAACAGTGAACCCCCAAAAGTGCAAAAATAATGGTTTTGACTTTTCAACAGCGAATATCTCAAAAACGGTACGTGCTATAAAAATTTGGACGGTAGATTTGGAAGCAGGAGACCAAAGTTTATAAGGACCTGTTAGAAATTTCACTGGGAGGTTTTTGCTGTCGAACAGTGTTTTTAGTGTAAATATTACAAAAAAATAGTCTTTCAATTTATCTTACAAAACGAATTGAAAAAATCACTAAATTTAGAAGTTCTAAATCACCAAATAAAAATGACATAATCACACCCAAAATGCCAAGAAATATGTACTTCTAAAGAAGTGATCAAATATTAACATTCGGATCACTACTTCAGAAGTTGTGATAAAAATGTTAATATATATTTACATAATAAACACTAGTGGTAACATATAACATATTTATTCTTAAGTGTCAATCACTTTTCAGTGGCGAAAAAAAGAACATACTTTGTGTGTCACGCCCATATTAAATTCATCAATGTTTCAGTTGAAGAAGTACATCTGGTTCATAAGTTGTGGTGAATTTTGTAGTGAATGGTAAGCTCTTTTTTTGCTGGGTCAATATGGATGCATTTGTAGACCGGTATATACGGTAAAATATATTTGGACAATTTTGAAATAGATTTGGACAATTTTAAAATTAATTTGGACAATTTAAAAATAAATTTGGACAATTTTAAAATACATTTGGACAATTTTAAAATACATATGGACAATTTTAAAATTAATTTGGACAACTTTAAAATAGATTTGGACAATTTAAAAATACATTTGAACAATTTTAAAATACATTTGAAAAATTTTATAATACAATTGGAAATGGTGTATTTTAAACTACATTCGGACAATTTTAAAATACATTTAGAAATTTTTAAAATACAATTGGAAATGGTGTAGAATATCATTGTTCAATATGGAGCCATTTAAAGACCGGTCTATTCGGGTAGACCAAAAACCGGGTAAATGGGGTCTCCAGTTTAATACCCAGGAGGGCATTAAAAGAAGCCTGTATAGACAAATATTACACTCCTATTTATTATACTACTATTTAGAGTTTTAGTGTCAGATTTATAATGTATAATATATTTTTTTTACTTTTAGATTACAAATTGATCCTATAGTTTTCTATCGCGTTAAAATAGGAAGTTTACTTTCGGGTATAGCAGCTGCTACAGCCTTTTTGTTGTTGACTTTGATAGTACAAGGAATTAGAGCCATATTAGACAGGTAAGTCATTAATTACTACACTATTTAAAAAGATTTCTTAATATTTCGGAGAAATTGTCAATTATAATTCCGAAAATACGTAATGATAAAAATTTAGATAAAATCTATGTCAATTTAGAAAACTTAAATTCTTATTTTTTAGATTTAAATTGTGTTTTATAAATTTTCTGAATTTAAAAGTTATTAAATATTATTTTAAAAAATTACTTAAATTTTCCCATCATTTTCTATTTTTTTTTTGTTAACTCTTAGATATGGTATTTGTGATAGATTCCTGTGTTGTGCTGCCCGAAAATCACCAAGATCCAAACAAATTTATGCCATGTTAGATAGTATAGAGACTTACAAAAGTCTACAATTGGAAAAACTAAGAGAAAATTATGCCCAACAAGTAACTAAACATGAATAATAATCCCTAAATATATTTTTTCTGTTTTATTTAAGTCAAATAAATTAAATTAATCCATATTAAGGTTCATCGTATACGTGAAAATTGCACCCAACAAGTTGAATGGATACAAAGCAGTTATACATCTCAGGCAAAACATATTAAAGAATTTCGTGATGCTGGCTCAAATCATTTAACATCACTTAAAGATCAATATCATGATCAGGTAACATTAATTTTTATAAAATTTATATGTTTTCTTTTCTAATTTTTTTTTAACGTAACAGGTTAAAAAGGTTCGTGATTACTCGACTGGCCAATTGAATTGGGTACGTGAGAATTATGTCTTCCAACGCAATAAAATACGTAAATTTAGTGCTCATCAAGTTTTGCGTTTGCGTGAAGGCTACAAATATCAACAACAATCATTAAATAAAGTTTTAGAAAATCTACCAAGTTTCTATTTTGAAAATTGTCGTGGTCGTGGTGAAGAAGATATTGCGGAAGGTACGTTTGATATGAATGGTAATTATTAAATATTGTGTGTGTAAATGTTAAGCATGGAAATTTTTAAAGTAAACCAGGCAGATATTTAAGGAGTACTAACTTAATTACGAAATGTGTGATCAATAGTTGTACTCTCCCAGTGTTAAAATTATACAATTGGCCTAGAATCTACCCTGCAGGAGAAGTGACCTGGGTTTTGATAGGTCACGTGACATATAACACGGACTTATCACAAACTTGACACCTTTCATATAAAAACATCCATCACTTCTGTGAGTAAACGTCCCAATACTGAATACATCACTTGTTAAATGTCACTGAATCTGTCCCTTAGGAACTTAACTGATGACAGTTTTTAAATCCGGGACTTAAAATATTTTTCAAATTTTTTTTTTTTTGACACATCACAGAAATACTCACCTGTGATTTATCACAGACATCACACCTTTCATATAAAAATATCTGTTAAAATTTTTTTGTGAGACATCATAGGGTTCTATAGTCAAAAAGTCGAAAAGTTGATTAATCGACTTTTTGTATAAAAAAGTCGAAAAGTCGAAATCGACTTTTTTTGTTCTTAAAAAGTCGAAAAGTCGACTTTTGCTTTCGACTTTTTCGACTTTTTTTCGACTTTTTTTTTATTTTTTTTTTTTTGATTTTTTTTACTTTTGCCAGATGAAAATAATTTCTTTCTTCTGAAAAAAATTTCAAATGAGAGCCGAGTTTGACAACAACTGAAGCTATTGGTATTTCCATGTATTTTGTATGTGAAGCAAAAATGTCAATGCCAAATTCATGACACAGACTATAAACAGACTCGACAGTAGAGTTTTATAAGAAAAAGTGGGGAAAAACTGAGCGATTTTAGGAGAAAACAGAGCGGTTTTTAGTCCGTTTTACGCTAACATGGCAACACTTTCTACGACTTAGGAGTGAGTGAAACAACAAAAACCGATCTGGCATCTATTTTTCTTATGGCGCGTTATATCAGTTTTCTCTTTCTAACCTAATTCGTAGAATAATTTGAAAATATTAACCATATGGTTCAGAACTACTTTTTTGACACCTGTCACTTATGTCGAGTCTGTATTAGTCTGTGTTCATGAGTTAGAAAGTGTTAAGTGCAATATTTACCAATTTTTTTGATTATTGTAAACACCTCAGTGATAGGGTTCTATAAATCGAAAGTCGACTCTTTTGCTTTCTAAACTTTTATTTACAAAAAAAAATCGACTTTTTAAAAGTTGGAAAAGGTCGAAAAAAGTTAAAAAGTCAAAAAAAGTCGAAAAGTCGAAAAAAGTCGAAAAGTCGAAAAAAGTCGACTTTTTAAAAAGTCGAAAGGTCGAAAAGTCGACTTTTTAAAATTTGAAAAAAGTCGAAAAGTCGAAAAATCGACTTTTTAGAAATTGAAAAAAGTCGAAAAGTCGACTTTTTGTTGCGACTATATAACCCTAAGACATCACAGAAATAACTCCCGTGACATATCACAGACCTCACACCTTTAAAATAAAAACATCTGTGATCTTTGTGAGAAAATGTATCAAGCTTTGTAACATGTCGCTGGACCTGTCCAGAGTCATAGAGTAGTCCAACAAATGGCGTTTGAAAAAGTAGTAAACAAAAACCATATGGTATTGTTTACGAAATTTTATCACAAATCGAAATGTGAGCGAGATGGAAGATACCAGTTTTACAGTGAGAATGCAGATTGTTTTTTGTCTCTCTTTGCTTTGCGTTTTAACTTTAGTTTGGCATTGCCAGAATTTTCCAATTATCTTTGGTGATGCCAGATCTACAAAACGGTCGATGGATTACTATGTCACTATGGACCTGTCCTTAAAAAAGACAACTCGTTCCGACTTTTGTATCCGGTACTGGGAAAATTTTTTCAGGAAATTTTTCAACATTTTTCGAGATTTAAAAATTTTTTTAAATATGTTTTTTTTTTCTTAAAAGCATTTATAATACATTTTTTTTACTCCAAAACGCAAACAAAAAAGTGAAAATGTTAAATTTGACTGTGCCGAATCTTTTACCTTTCTTTACCCTCCAAAATGTAAAAAAAAAAAAAATGGCAGGGGCGTTTTTTTTTTGGGTTGGAGGGAGAGACTTTTGGGGACAAATTCCCCTTGCTATAAATTGTGATAAATGGATTAATTATTGTTTTTGCACCTAATTAATACAATTTTATCACTATTTAAATTGTTGTTTTCTATATTCACGCCCCCAAAAAGGGGAGGGCCCAAAAAAAATATTTTCCTGATCTCCCTGGTCCAAGTACACGTCAATGAACTTCAAATACCATAAAAATGTTTCATTTTTTAAACAAATATACAAAAAAACATGTAAAAAAAAATCTGTTTTTCTGGGGTAGTTTTAGTTCTTCAAGGCGGAACTTTTTTCCCCTTGGTCCGATTTCGCCC
The DNA here is from genome assembly GCA_963921195.1 of Pegoplata infirma. Classification (NCBI taxonomy): domain Eukaryota; kingdom Metazoa; phylum Arthropoda; class Insecta; order Diptera; family Anthomyiidae; genus Pegoplata; species Pegoplata infirma. The sequence continues at coordinate 108,394,675 of OY992537.1, forward strand.
ATTCAAGAACTTAACCAGCCTATGACCATAAGACATATTCGTGCTGAGTATTAGGCTGTTTTTTTATTTACTTTAAAACTAAAGAAACAAATTTTGTGTCTTAGAAAATTTCGAAAATTATTTTCGGGACTTGCAAGTTTTTTTTAGACATTTTTTATCTGGCACGTGATCGCTATGGTCCAGCCGGTGTATGCGAGGAGTCTGAATTTCAGGCTCCACCATCCCTAACCTAATCTACCTGGCACGAGATAGGCATTTTGACTTAGAAAATTTTCAAAAAATTTTTTGGAACTTAGAAAATTTTTCAAAATTGTGTTTTCCGCAAAAATTATTTTTAAAAATGTGTTTTTTTTCTTAAAACATTTTTAATAAAAATTTTTAATCCAAAACTAAATAAATATTTTGCCAAAAAATGTTAGTGTTTTTGTTCGGGACTTAGCACATTTTTTCCCATACACTTAAAAAATTATGACCGTAGATTCCACTACAAAAGACAGTTGAAACTACTACATTTGCTGTTGTTTAGGCGTCCACTACACACAAAAAAAAATCGAGGTAATATTACCTAAAATTATAGTATAAAAATACCTTAGCGCCAGGCAAACGGGGCATTTGCTAAGTTTAAAGGTAATGTTACTTAAAAGCTAAGGTAATTCCTATGTTCGAAAATTTATTATGGTTGACAGAAAAATACCTTAGCTTTTTAGGTAAAATAGCATTGATAAATAGATGATATTACGTAAATAATTTGGTAGTATTACCTTGTATTAGTAATGGCATTTTTACACCATTTCCTTTTAAAATTTAAATAAAAACTACGAAAAGTTTATTATTTTTAATTAATTTATTTTTTTTAATATTTTGAATGTTTAAAAACTTTAACGAAAAATTGATAATAAGAAAAATGTCTCAGAATTTTATGCAGGATTAAAAATCTGAAAATTTGTCTGTTATTAAACATTTTTTCAATAGAAATACTTTCAGATTTTTAGAATTTTCTACAGAAAATACTCAGTTTCTGGATATTTTTCCTTTTACAAAATCTGAAATCTCAGAATCTGAAAATTTTTCTATAGAAAAATCTCTCACGATTCCGAAAATGAGAACTTTTCTATAGAAAAATGTGTCAGAATCTGAGAATTTTCTATAGGAAAAATGTCTCAGAATCAAAGAATTTTTCTTAGAAAAAATGTCTCAGAATCTGAGAGTTTTTCTATAGAAAAAACATCTCAGAATCTGGGGAGTTTTTCTAGCGAATAAATGTCTCAGAATCTAAGAATTTTTCTATAAAAAAAATGTCTCAGGATCTGAGAATTTTTCTAAAGAAAACCTTTCTCAAAATATGAGAATTTTTCTATAGAAAAAATGTCTCAGAGTCTGAGAATTTGTCTAAAGAAAAACTGTCTCAGAAAGAATCTGAAAATTTTTCTATAGAAAAAATTTCTCAGAATCTGAGAATTTTTCTATAGAACAAATGTTTTAGAATCTGAGAATATTTCTGTAGAAAAAATATTTTAGAATCTGAGAGTTAGAATCTGACAATTTTTCTATAGAAAAAATGTCTTAGAAATTTTCTATAGAAAAGATATTTTTTATATAGAAAAATTCTCAGATTCTGAATCTTGGAATTTTTCTATAGAAAAAATGTCTTAGAATCTGAGATATTTTTTCTACAGACAAATTCTCAGACTCTAAGACATTTTTCCTATAGAAAAATTATCAGATTCTGACACATTTTTTCTATAGAAAAATTCTCAGATTCTGAGACATTGTTTCTATAGAAAAATTATTAGATTCTGGGAAATTTTTTCTATAGAAAAATTCTCAGATTCTGAGACACTTTTTCTATAGACAAATTCTCAGATTCTGAGAAACTTTTTCTATAGACAAATTCTCAGATTCTGAGACACTTTTTCTATAGACAAATTCTCAGATTCTGAGAAATTTTTTCTATAGAAAAATTCTCAGATGCTGAGACATTTTTTCTTTAGAAAAATTCTCAGATTCTGAAACATTTTTTCTGTCGAAAAATTCTCAGATTCTGAGACATTTTTTCTATAGAAAAATTCTCAGATTCTGAGACATTTTTTCTATACAAAAATTCTCAGATTCTGAGACCTTTTTTCTATAGAAAAATTCTCAGATTCTGAGACATTTTTCTATAGAAAAATTCTCAGATTCTGAGACATTTTTTCTATAGAAAAATTCTCAGATTCTGAGACATTTTTTCTATAGAAAAATTCTCAGATTCTGAGACATTTTTTCTATAGAAAAATTCTCAGATTCTGAGACATTTTTTCTATAGAAAAATTCTCAGATTCTGAGACATTTTTTCTATAGAAAAATTCTCAGATTCTGAGACATTTTTTCTATAGAAAAATTCTCAGATTCTGAGACATTTTTTCTATAGAAAAATTCTCAGATTCTGAGACATTTTTTCTATAGAAAAATTCTCAGATTCTGAGACATTTTTTCTATAGAAAAATTCTCAGATTCTGAGACATTTTTTCTATAGAAAAATTCTCAGATTCTGAGACATTTTTTCTATAGAAAAATTCTCAGATTCTGAGACATTTTTTCTATAGAAAAATTCTCAGATTCTGAGACATTTTTTCTATACAAAAATTCTCAGATTCTGAGACATTTTTTCTATAGAAAAAATCTCAGATTCTAAGACATTTTTCTATGGAAAAAATTTTAAGATTCCAAGGCATTTTTTCTATAGAAAAATTCTCAGATTCTAAGACTTTTTTCTATAAATGTCTGAGACATTTTTTGCTTTTCAAAAGTATTCAGAAACTAAGACATTTTTTTAATAGAAAATTTCTCAGATTCTGGAACATTCTTTTTATAGAAAAATTCTCAGATTCTGTGTCATTTTTCTATAGAAAAATTCGCAGATTCTGTGACATTTTTTCTTTAGAATTTCTTGAGAAAAATTCTCTAAATTTGAGACATTTTTTCTATAGAAATTTTAAAAAATATTCTTATGAATAAATGTTGATTCATCTTGAATATATACATAAATCTTGATGTACCGAATGAAATCTTGATGGATCCCATAAAAATCTTGAGTCTTCTCCACACGAAATTTTTGAATCTGCATACAAATTTTGAAGACTTGTTTTTTTCCATTTCGTTATTCATGTTATCTAAACAAGCGGATAAACAATAAAAAATACTAACTGTTTCGCAATAAACTAAAAAATATACCTTACTGATCCTATTTATTAAGATTTGCTAATTTTCAGCTATTTTTATTGTTCTGCACAATTATAAAAAAAAAAATATATAAATAAACAAATTGTTGATGTTTTATTTTTTATTGAATTTTAAATAATTGTCAACAATTTCTAATTTCGAATTTTTACCTAAATTGAATAGTAAAAGTTGCATAGCCAATATGGTATACTAATTACGTAGTGCTAAGGTAATAAACCTTATATTTTAAATTTCATAGAAAAAATAAATACCTATGCCAGCTAAGGCATTATTACCTCGATTATTTTTTTGTGTGTACATTTTACGGTAAAATCAACCAAAATTGTTGTTGTTTTTAACTATTGTTTCAACTACAAAAAAGGTTAAAAACTACTTCAAATTACAGTTGTTTTTACTGTAACTCAAATTGTCTTAATTTTCTAATAAAAGTCAAAAACGGTTAAAATTTTTCGGAAATAATTCCTGCTGCATCTAACACTTCCAACTCGTTAAACACATCCGTTTTTCTAAAAATTTCTAGAAAATTATAAGTTTTTTATAGACTAAAAACAACTATATAAAACAACTGTTACTACAATGTATTTATTTGTATTTATTTTTTAAAACGACTACAAAAAATAGTTGTTTGAGATTTTTCATACAAAAACAACTGAAGTTGTAAATGAAAACAACAACCACTACTTACTACACAAATGACCGGCATGTAGTAAATGCAATAATTTTCTAAATGTAAAAGCATTTTTAATGAATTTTTTTCTCCCAAACTCCAAAAAAATTGTGTCAATAATTTTCGGAACTGTAAAAATTTTTCAAAAAATATATTTCCTAAAAAGCTTTTTTATGAAACTTTTTACTCCAAAACGTAAAAAAACAACACTTTTTTTTTCTGTGACTTAGAAACTTTTAATATGTGTCCGGTCGCAGAATAAGAATTTTGTGACATTTTTGTATTAAGTCCATTTTTTACTTGTCACGTGATAGGCATTTTGTGTCGGGGACTTAGAAAATTAAAAAAAAAAAATCGGAAAACTTAGAAAATATTTCAAAATTGTATTTTTCCGCAAAAAAAAATTACAAAAAAAAATTTAACTCCGTTTAATAAACGCAAAACAAAAATGCCAATGTTTCAAAATGTTTTTTTCCCCTAAAAGCATTTTTAATGAAAGTTTTTAATCCAAAACGCAAAAAAAAATCTGAAAGCTTTTTTAAGGACTTTTTCCCGAAACGCAAAACTATAAAATTTTTCAAACATTTTTTCACAACTTTGAATATTTTTAAGTTGGAGTTAGAATTTTTTTTCGGGTCTTAGAACCTTTTTATATGTCCTATTGTCTCCGGTCACGGGATAAGTATGTTTGAGACATTTAAGTGATACATCTTGTTTTCTCCGGTCACGAAATAGGGGATTTCGGATTTTCCTGCAGGGTAATTAAAAAATAGAGTACATTTTTCAATTGTACCAACTTTATTACATTTGCTACTTAGCTAAAGGTTTAACACTGGGATCCAAAACTAAACTTTTCTGCCTGGTTTACTTGATAGTACAGTTTTGAGATTCGACTTTTTTAATAAACAAAAATATAAAATATTTTAAAGTTGCAAATTTTTAAAAACAAAGTTGATTTTCTTCAATGAAAATGACATTTTAAAAAACCATAGTTTTTTTTTATATTTGAGTAAAAATTTTGTTCAGAATTTTATGACCAGGTTCTTTATGATGAACGTCATTCGTCTGTGACAAATTTGCAAACATTTTGTTATTGTAACAATATTCATGCAAATTCGTCGCAGACGAATGACGCTCGCCATACAGAAACTTGGCATTAATCAATTTTAAATAATATCTCTTTGAACAATAAATTTCTTATTTAAATTTTGAGTCTCAAAACTTGTATCAAAAAAAATCTATAAATCTTAATATTTTTCCATAAACAAATGGTGTTTTTTTTTTTGAAAACTTTTTTAGACATTGATTTTTATTTTAAACAAAAAATGGCCTCTACAGATCCACATCTACTTCAATATCATTTTCGTTATAATCCTGCCGGCCATCCATCTCTATCATCCATTCAAAATTCATTCAATTCCAAAGATGTCAAAGATTTACAACTACTCAAAACGAAACTAATGGCAGCCAATAATTCAGCTAGCAAAGCTTCCATATACTATACACCACCGGAAGTAGACGAAGACAATTTACGTCTATCACACCTGAATTTACAAACATCTCCAATACACATTAACTACATCAATGAGAATCTCGATCATAAAAAATTAGAATTATTGGATTTTAAATTGCAACCGCCTCATGGATTTTTAATAAATACCCCATTTAAAATGGAAAGTCCAACGACTACCAACAATCTAGCCTGTAACATGAATGATGGTGGTGGTCTAATGGACAATACAACAATGACATTAAATCAATTGAGAATAACACCAGATCATCCGGTAGGAGCAGGTAGTATAGAAGATAATCATTATGCAGCTACAATGGCAGATAAATTTGGAACGTCAAGTACTAAAAAACAAAGACATTCAGCTTTTTATGATGGTAAGACAAGAATTTACAATTACTGATTATAAAATAATTATAAAATTAAAAGGTTTTTTAAAAGACATAAATAATTCTAATCGGAAAATTTAGAGAAAATCAAACCAAAACAAGTGGAAGTGTTAAATTTGGCTGTGCCGAATCTTTTTTACTCTCCAAAATTTAAAAAACTTCAAAAAAATTGAAAGGCTGTTTTTTGGCGTGCTTTCGGTTTGTGGGTCACCTTTCCCCTCTCGATAAATGTTATCAAATTGATTTTGGACTCAAGTAATACAATTTTTATCACAACGGACCTCAGAGTCTATGTATGCTGATGTAAAATACCTTGTAAAATACCTTCCACAATTTCAAAAATATTATTGCAAAAAACTTTTTTTAAACGGAAATTACGTTTGAAAAAAAAAATACGCAAAAAAAAATTTTGGTAAAAAAATGGCGATTTTTACATTTGGACAACTTTAAAATACATTTGGACAATTTTAAAATACATTTGGAAACTTTTAAACTACATTTGGACAATTTTAAAATACATTTGGACAATTTTAAAATTAATTTGGACAAATTTAAAATATATTTGGACAATTTTAAAATACATTTGGACAATTTAAAATAAATTTGGACAATTTTAAAATATAAGTATTTGGACAATTTTAAAATACATTTGGACAATTTTAAAATACATTTGGACAATTTTAAAATACACTTGGAAAATTTTAAACTACGTTTGGACAATTTTAAAATACATTTGGACAATTTTAAAATTAATTTTGACAATTTTAAAATATTATTTTTTGGACAGTTTTAAAATACATTTGGACAATTTAAAATAAATTTGGACACTTTTAAAATATATTTGGACAATTTTAAAATACATTTGGACAATTTTAAAATACATTTGGACAATTTTAAAATACATTTGGACAATTTTAAAATACACTTGGAAAATTTAAAACTACATTTGAACAATTTTAAAATACATTTGGACAATATTAAAATAAATTTGGAAAATTTTAAAATATATTTTAAACTACATTTGGACAATTTTAAAATACATTTGGACAATTTTTAAATACATTTGGACAATTTTAAAATACATTTGGAAAATTTTAAACTACATTCGGACAATTGTAAAATACATTTGGACAATTTTAAAATAAATTTGGACAATTTTAAAATATATTTGGAAAATTTTAAAATACATTTAGGCAATTTAAAATAAATTTGGACAATTTTTAAATACATTTGGACAATTATAAAATACATTTGGACAATTTTAAAATAAATTTAGACAATTCTAAAATATATTTGGACAGTTTTAAAATATATTTGGACAATTTAAAATAAATTTGGACAATTTTAAAATACATTTGGACAATTTTAAAATACATTTGGACGATTTTAAAATACATTTGGACAATTTTAAAATACATTTGAAGAATTTTAAAATACATTTGGAAAATTTTAAACCAATGATGGGTACCAATACCTTTTCGATACCAATACCCGTTAATACCAATTCAAATTGAAAACCAATACCAATTAAAAACCAATACCTTTATTTGTGCGATACCAATACCGATAAAAAACCAATACCGATTCCCCACTACCAATACCAATTAAAAACCAATACTTTTATTCTTCAAAACCAATACCAATAAAAAACCAATACCAATTAATTTTTTTCTACTTTCGTTTCGGTTTTGTTTCGGTTTTTTGTATTCTTATTTTCGTTTGTTTTAATTGTGACGTCAAACATTTTTTTTCCATCACATTATTAGGTTTTACCTGACTAACGAATTTCAAAAGATGTTACATCGATCAGTAATCGTTTGCATGCAATGTCACATAATAAAAAGGAGTTAGCTACTTGAATTTTAAAAGCCATAAAAACATAAAAGAAATATTTTTTTGTCACAGTTTTTATGACCCCTAATAAAAGTAGATCTTAAAAAATTTAAACCTTTTCTGTGACGAAATTTTTTCTTTTGCAAACATTGCTAATATTTGATATATGTACATTGAATATCACTGCATTCTTCTTTGCGTTGTAAAAAAAATACTAATGTCCTTTTTTGGAAATTCCAAAATCAAGCAGACGTTACAAAATTTTATGTCACACTCCAGAATCCAGAAAAAAATTTTATTGTTTTATTAGAGGCACAGTGCCACAGTCATGTTATATAAGAATTTAAGAACGCATAATGTGCAGTTCACACTTGCTATTTTTGAGAGTTTAAGGGCTACGTGTTTAAATTTTTTTTTTTTTTTGTATCCATTACGTTTTTATTCTGTTACTGGTGTTTTGTTAAACAACTTGTTTAAGGTCGTTAGTGTGAACCCCATATAAGAAAAAAATTTACCCGTGTAATCGCAATTGGCAAAAGATCTACAATCGAAAAAGGGGCCCCTGCATGATAACCCATTTCGATCACCTTTTTCAAAAAAAATATGAAAAGGATGAAGTTCAGGTATATTTTGTTACAAATGTTAAAGGCACCTACAGACGACGCAATATTATGTACAATATTCAATTATATTGATAGTGTGTGGGTATGATTGACCATTGTACAATCGTCAATATTACCCACACACCATCAATATAATTGAATATTGTACATAATATTGCGTCGTCTGGAGGTACCTTAAGTCTCATCTTTCTGCAATTAAAAAATATCTCCCCTTGACCACCGGAAATTATACGTGCATTAAATGCAATGTGCATCAGCACAGAAATTGTTTCAAGCAAAAACGAAAAATTTTCATTTTTTTAGTTTAGGCTTTTTATTTTTTTATTAATTAATATTAATTTTTTTTAGATTTAATTTATTTTCAAATTCCACTAATTAAACATTTTGAAACTATTTATTTTGAAAATAACGAAATAAATTAATAAAATAGCAAATAAATCCAAATATTAAAATTTGCAAAAAAGTTGAAATACAGGCTTTTCTGGAATAACGGAACATTACAATTTTTTTACAAGAGTTTTGAGATCAGCTGGTGCTAATTTTACTAAATAGGTACCTTTTTTTATTTTATTTTATTTTTAAAAGGGGTTTTTCAAAAGAAACATCGACTCACTCTCTAGACACTCACTCAGAATTTTTCAACTCACAATCACGAGATTAAATGAAAATCACTTTTTTGAGTCACGCAAATCACGGGACCAGCGACCATCTCCAATTCAAATACATAAACAAGAGACAAGTGTCTTTTCTTTGTTTAATTTATAACATCTGTAAATTTTATTTAAAATGAAGTGTCCACCCTTGAAAAAGTTTCCTTGTAGGTCTGAATCCAAAAAGTTTCAAGGCACTTATTTATTACCTTAATATAGTCACTTGACTTAAATGAAAATCACTCTGTAACCAAATGATTTAAATGAAAATCACTCACGCTCACGCGTGAATCACGGGACCAGAGACCATCTCCAATTCAAATACTTAAACAAAAGGCAAGTGTCTCTTCATTTGATTCATCTATAACATCTGTAAATTTTGTTAAAAATGAAGTGTCCACCCTGATTTTTATATTTTTTATTGAATGGGTCATTTTTGACCCCCTACCAAGAAGGGTTGACGGTTTTTTAAAAGATAATATAATAATACTAAATAATAGTTGGGGTAAAAAACACAAAACCCGTTTTATATTTGAATAGTTCATGCGAATAACGACGAATACACCACTTTTTCGCAAACACGTTTTTTTGCATAAATGCATTTTATTAGCAGAGCCCTACAATCCTATGCAGAAATTTTGGGGAAATTTTGACTTTTAAGGCTAAAAAAATGACTTTAAAAGTGCAATAATTCGTATATTTTTATATTTTTGTTTAAATTGGGAGTGAACTAACGCACAATTTTGATTAAATACAACACAAAAACATACAAAAATTTTACTTTCGGTAACAATGTGTTAAAAGAACATTACGAGGAACAAACCACACTTATTATATTGGCAAAAAATTTTACCGTTCTTAAGTTATAAGACTTTAAAGTGTGGAAAGCAAAAAGGGCGAATATCCATCCTTAACAAAATATTATATAAAAATTATTTAGCTTTTTTTAAATGTTATAATGCAAATAAGGGTTAATATTATAACTCGTAAAATTAATTTTGTGTCATTTAGTGTTAATAGTGCATTCAATGTCAGGAATAAAAAACAAAAATTTGTTCACGTCCTTTTATGTTACATCGTAATATGCAGTCAAGGGTTAATATTATAATTTCTAAAAATGTATTTAGTGTCATAAAGAATTACTACTGCATCAAAAGGCAGGAATATTAAAAAAAAAATTAAAAAAAAAAAAAATTTTTGCATGTCCTTGCAATCCTTAAATAGTGTATCCTCGAAGTCCTTAAAGTGTTACAAACAAATACCAACCATAGTTCGTCAAGTTTTGCAAGTCTCGTGAAAATGTAGTCAAAATCTGCTGCAAAATAAAACATTTTTATTCAAATTTCAATACATTTTTTTGGATATTCGCCCTTTTTCCATTTAAGCAAAAAATTTAAGTCCAATTTTTGGCAAGTTCTCTTTCGAATAGCTTACTAAAATTTTGTATATAGGTAGATGTGACTTAAACCTTTAAGCTAATACCAAAAAGTTGACAAAAATATTATTTTTTAACCGTTTCCTGTGTTTTTATTGTCCCCTGTAAAATTCTACAAGTGGTCTATTCGTCTTTATTCGCATGAACTATTCATTTGTTTATAGCACAAAAATTTAGCTCTAAACTTCAAATTTTCCGCGGGGGTCATTTTTGACTCCCAGCCAATGTGGGTTTAAGACGTCCTAGATCTGTAAGATTTCATGACAGACTTAAAGTTATATAATAGAATGCCACGACACCAAAAAACCGTTAATTTGCACAAAAATGAAATTTATAAGATTTTATTAATCCAAATTATTGATAAAACCAACATTTCCTTGAAATCCGCTAACATCCCCCCGCGATTCCCGAAAAGTGGCTCGACGGATATCCGCCATATTTCACATGTTTCTTCTCCAAGGTGTTCTTAATGAATTCAGAAAGAAAAAATGGTATATTTAAATTTTTTTTTTAATAAAATTTTCAAATTTTGAAAAAAGGTGTTTTAAGAAGGCCCCCAAAATTATGCCATTTTTTTGGTATCAAGTTTGAACGGGGTAATGATACCGTAAAATCTTTAAATTTCATAATTAAGTATTTACAATCAAATATACAAAAATATTTTTTTTAATTATTTTATAAAAAGACTTAAAATTTTTTTTTTTTTTAAAGTCCTTTTTTGCAAAAACCCCAATTTTGAGGCTCAAAGTGGAGACAGAAGATAAACTCCGATCGGAGTGATATTTTGCATGTGAGTTACCCTTAGGGGACCGACACTTTTGGCGGGTATTAGAATTTGATCAGAGAGAAAAGCCCAAAAACGAGCCACCCTAGTGTCCACCCTGAAATAGTTTCGTTATAGGTCCGATTTCAAAAACTTTCAAGGCACTTATTTATTACCTTAATATAGGCTTATATTCTGAATTTCAAAAAAATCGGTTAACATTTACGACCTGTAGTGCGATTCAGTAACTTTTTTAACGAAATTATCGATATCGTTAACTAACGAGAATTGTCGGTTGTTTTAACGAATACGTGATTCTATAAATTTTTCAATTATCGACAAGAATTAACGACAAAAATAGTTAATTTGAAATTTGTTTATTTTGAAATCGTATTGAGAACCGAAAACTTTCGTTAACTTTAACTTCAAAAAAATTTTTGTTGATAAGTTAACGATTTTCAATAACGACAAAATTCGGTAGAAAAAAGTTATAGAATTGCTTTTAAAGACAATTATCGATAATTAACGATTTTTAACAATATAACTACCGATTTTTGTCGTTAAAAAGTTAGTGAATTGCGCTACTGTAGAGACTTTTGGCCAAAAAACCTACCATCTCGCCCCAGTGTGCACTGTGGGGCGGACAGAAGTACGACTTACGTTAAATTAATTAATATTAACGACAAAACCTTTTGCATACAAATACCAAAACCGATATAAGATAAATACCAATACTTATTAAAAACCGATACCGATTCGAGGCTAAAACCAATACCAATACCCAATACCTAAATAACTCAAAACCAATACCGAAACCTATACCAATTCAACAAAAAATGAAAACCAATACCTATACCAATACTAATATAATTTTAAAAACCAATACCAATACTTTTATCGAATTGGTACCCATCCTTGTTTTAAACTACATTTGGACAATTGTAAAATACATTTGGACAATTTTAAATTAAATTTGGACAATTTTAAAATATATTTGGACAGTTTTAAAATATACTTGGACAATTTAAAATAAATTTGGACAATTTTAAAATACATTTGGAAAATTTTAAAATACAATTGGAAATGGTGTAATGATAGAGGTTATGTCATTCCTTTTGTAACACATCGAAATATTGGTCTATTACCCCAAAAAGTATATATATTCATGATCCTTGATCGATTTTAAATCGATCTAGTGATGTTCGTCTGTCTGTCTGTCCCTTGAAAACACGCTAACTTTTGAAAGACTTTACTGAGGTTGCTAAATTTTGGCACATATGTTGGTGATTTACCTGGTCAGGTTGCTATTGCATTTTAGCAAAATCGGCCTAATGGTTCAAGAGTTATAAGCAAAAGAGTGAATTTCGTCAAGGGTTTTTCGCGAACTTACGGGATAAAAACTCTCTAACTTTCGAAAGTCAATGCTAAGGCTGCTGAAGCTTGGCATGTATATTTGTCGTTCCCGTGGTCTGGTTGGTATTGAATTTCAGCAATCGGTCCAGTGGTTCGAAAGCAGTGTCAGGCATTTTTGTAATTCCTATTCCCGCGGGAATAGGCTAAAAATTCCGCTGCTTGTGCGCAGTCGACACACGTACACAATAAAATTCTGTTGCTTGCTTGGCTTCTCGCTTGCTACTACCACACAAGCATAAATGATGTAGTATGTGTGTGCCCCCACTTTTCGAAAGTTATAAGCAAAACCGTTAATTTCAGATTGGTTTCACCTGAAATTCACGAGTTGAAAATACCGTTAAACAAGTTTTAAAAACATTTGTGAGTCAGAAAAATATTTTACAACGTATTTTTATACAAAAAAAAATACAACCGAAATCTTTTTAGGGGCGTGGATAAAAAAATAATTAAAATTTTGATAAAATTGTATTAATTAAGTGCAAAAACCGTAATTTATCTTATTCGGCAACATTTATCGGTAGTGGCAAAATGTTTCCCAGCATCTCCCACCGATCTCCTCCAAAAAATGTTTTTTATTTATCAAAGATTCGGCACAGCCGAATTTAACACTACCCAGGCAGAAATTACGACTCTTCTAAAAATACAATACCATTATAACATTGGAAATACAAAAATACGACTTTAAAAATTCAATACCTTGAAAACAAAAAATTCAATACTATTACAACATTGGATTTTAAAAGAACCAACGTTACATAAGAGTTTAAAATTATAATCCGAAAAGGTTTACTATGGTAAACTTTTACAAAATTTCTGACTTTATTTTATTTAATTATAAATATTTTTTATGTAAAAATGCCACTGCATATTTTTTTCATTATGAAATGTGTAAGGTGAATAAGGGTTCTATAGTCGGAAAGTCGATTAATTGATTTTTGTATAAAAAATCTAACTGGACTTTTACTTTCTACTTTTTAGTTTTTTCACTTAGTGGCAGATGAAAAAAAAATCTTTTTATTATTAAGTTAAAAAGTCTAGTTCCTGACGTAGATTCTTAAATTTTGAGCATACGACGTTAAACTCAAAAAATGCAAAAAATCGATTTTTTTAAACAAAAAATATGTATAAAATAGAAAAATTTTAAACGCTTTCATTTAATTCTCTTCAAACTGAAAAAAACAGATCCCAAATCGGTCCACCCGTTTGATCTGTATTTTAATTTTGTTCAAAAAGTTGCAACTTTTTTGTTTCTGACAATTTTTATATTAAATTTTAGTAGAAATCGAAATATAAAAAAATATCGCATTAAGTGTGAACCCCTTTAATCTTTGGCGGTTCGTTGTTACCATGAAGCAGAAAGTGTTTAGTAAATTTTTGTATACCCTCCAACTACAGTATGGAGGGTAACGCATCATCCGTGTGCAACGCATCAAAATATCCGTCTAGGACCTCATTAAGTATATGAAGGGCTTACTGCAAATACTTGATAAGCAACATTTTATTTTTGTGGTGTTTTTCGCCTTCTACTGATGATCAATTGACAAATTTTTGGCAGAAGTCTTGCTTAAGCCCTGCGTACAAGAATCTTGAGAATGAAAGTTCTGCAAAAGCAATTTTTTCTACATTATTTCAAAAGTTTTAAGGCAAAGACCACCAGAAAATAAAATGTTGCTTATCGAGGTTTTACAATAAGCCCTTCATATATATTTATAATCAGTGATCGATTCTAAGACATTCTAGCGATGTCCGTCCGTGTGTATGTCCGTCTGTCTGTCCGTCTGTAGTTAACACGATGCAGTCCAAAATAAAAGAGCTAGACTCCCAAAATTTGGCACGAATATATCTTATGTTTCTAGGCAGGTTAAGTTCGTAAATCAGCAAAATCAGACCAGGGCAAAAAAATCCCGCCTTGAAGAACTTAACCAATCTCTAAAAAATACCATGTTTTTACATGATTTTTTGTGTTTTTATTTAACAAATGCAACATTTTTATGCTACAAGAAGTTCAAAGTTTTGCATTGTTACTGTTGATTCGGTTTCCTGTTACTGTTAATTCGGTTTTATAAATCAAAAATTTTCGATTTATTTTTACTTATTTTGGGTACACAACCTTGATAAAAATATTAAAATTTTAACTTACAAAAATATCGGCTTTTACAGGTTGGAAAAAGTCGGTTTTTTAAAAAAGTCGAATTTTCGAAAATTGGCAGTCGAATTTTTAGAAAAGTCGAATTTTTGTTGCGAACCCGGATATTAAAAAAAAATATTTTGAAAATATTCTATTTATTTAAAATTATTTTTATATACTGTATTTCTAATATAAAACACCCCAAAATAGCGCCAAAAATATGTCGAAATAACGTTACCAGTGTTGTCTTTCAACACCATTCTAAGGTCATAAACTTATTATTACAATGTAATTTTAATCCAGTAAATTTCATTTTTTGGTGTTGTGACGACGTCGGAAACAAAAGTCAGGCGATTGTTTTTTGGCGTTATCATTTCAATGTTATAGTAACACCATAAATTTTGTAAGTAGGATCTCATTTTGGTGTTGGAATGCCCTCCGCCAACTCTATTCTGACGTTATTCCGATTGCATTTTTCTGTCTGGGTAGTTATACCCTTCACTTAGTGATAGATGGTATATATAAGTTTGTCATTCCGTTTGTAACTCATCGAAATATCGGTGGAAATGGTAAACACGGCCAAAATATTACACGGAGATATCTGAAACTTAACACATTTACTTGTTGTTGCCCTGAGAAATTTGGTATTGTATTTGAGCGATATCGGTTCAGCGGTTCGACAGTTATGAACGCAAATGTAAGGACATCTCAAAAATGTTGGTACATTCAACATAACCTTAAAATACAAAATGTTTCAGTTCGGCTGCTGGTTGACATTTGTGAACAGAATTGAAAACCGAATGGTATTGAAACACGTACGAACATATTTTTTATATAAAAAAAAGAAAAAAATCGCGGTTTTATTTTACCAAACATTTTTTTTCGCGGAAATTTTTTTTCTCAAAAGTAATTTAAATAAATAAAGAAAGTTTTTGCAATATCCTTTTTTTAAATTGTGAAGGATATTAATACGTTCGGAAATGTATTGTAAGGCGATCGCGGAAATTTTTTTTCAAAAACATTTTTTTTTTTCAATAGTAATTTCCTTTTAAATAATTTTTTTTTTGCAATAATCTTTTTTAAATTGTGGAGGGTATCAATACATTCGGCAAGGCCAAATTTAACTTTTTTTACATTTTGGAAGGTATAAAAGATTCAACACAGCCGAATTTAAAACTCACTTTAGAATCGGTTGCTCCTTTTTTCTGGTACAATTTTGTGCTCATCAGTGTTATAAAAATAAAATAATTTCTTAATTTTACAGATAATGCAGCTGGTGATAGTAACATAGAACTAAATGAAATTCGTGATTATAAAGATACAAATGATGTCAAAAATTCCAAATCATGTCCAGTCATTTATAAAATCTCCAAACAACATGATGGCACTACTGTACATGAATTATTAACCGAAGATTTGAGTAAAGGTTTACGTTTAAACAAACCCTCCAGCAGTGGTGGTGGTGGTTCTGGCGGAGTTGGTAATGAACATGAGACACCTTTACATCATAAACCATTAATAGAAAAAGATAAACTCAATATTATACTAGATGAAAATGGTAAATCTACCTTATATGAAGGACAAACTAAAAAAGACATTAAAAATATTTTGGAAACAAAAATACAACAGCATCCACAGCCATCTACATCATTAGCCTATAATGAAGATAACATCCCATCCACTTCCTCCAAGTCAAATTCCTATTCATCCACCACATTTCCATCATCAAATTCAACTTCTTCTTCAAGTAATGAAGATTAGCGTAGCTGTCTAGTATAATTTTTTTCAGATAGAAATTTATATGTTTTTTTTTATTAAAAAATGTAATTTAAGCAAAAACAAGTAAAAACATTTAAAAATAAATCAATGAAATCATTAAAAAAAATATATATATTGTTAAAAAGAATTAATAAAAATTTAAACAAAACTTAGTAAAACATGAAAAAAAAAACAAATCTTTGTCATCCTAAAAAGATGCATAATTAAAAAAAAGAAAAACAAAAACGCTTAACTTCCCAAGGCGTAATAAACTAATTCAAATACAACAAAAAATATTAGTTTTTGAAAGTAGTTTTTAATAATCACTACAATATGTATACAAGCAAAAAAAAATTAAAATGCATTCATATAAAAATTAATAGATAATCTAATTTAGTTAACTTACATTTCATCTCCATACTGCTTTGAAAATGGGTGAAATTAAACTGAAATTTTAAACCTCCTCAGTCTAAATGGCTGATAGATGTTGGTTTATAAAAGGGTTTTCTTTAAGGCGCGATCATGTGAGAGAGTAAATTAACAGAGCTAAAGCAAAATAATTGTATTGTAACAAAGTTGTATTTTTATCTATTTCTAACTAGATTTATCTCTTACATGAACGCACCTTTAATTTGTTTTTAATTTGAAATTATAAAAAAAACTAAAAAAAAAAATTTATAAACCAACAACTTACGATATTTTTAACAATTGAAAAAATATCATTGTGATTTGGATTAAAAAAAAAACACTGTTTTAAATAAAATAAAATTAAAAAAAAAATTAAGATCGTTTTAAACAGTTATTAAAAAAACGAATAGAATTCAATAAAATTTTAAGGGCAAAATTTATATTCTATTAAAAAAAAAAAAACATTTAAACAAAATGAAAATGTATAACATGTGTCTGATAAGTAAAATTTCAACAATAAACAAAGAAATACATAAGTAAATAAATTATTACACATTTTAAAAAGAAACAAGTTTTTTTTTATTTAATATCTTATTCAAGCATGGACGTAAGTATAATCAAACTTAAAAATGGAATAGATTCAGTTAACGGTTATTGCCCTGAAGGAAAACTGGTGTCAGTCGATCCGAAATCATCTATCCCGTGACTGGTGTAGGGTTCTAAATTGATTAATCGACTTTTTATAAAACTTTTGCTTTCGACTTAATCATTTTTTTACTTGTTGGCAGATGAAAAAAAAACACTTTCTTAACCTTACCGTGAAACAACAAAAGAGAGTTATATAAATTGAAAGCCGACTGTTGCTATCGACTTTTAAACCTTTATTCGTTTCGGTATCCAACCTTGATAGAAAAAATACAATAAAAAAATTGCACCTACGAGCATTTTTTTTTTAAGGAATGGCACATTTAGCACACGACTGCACAGAAAAAAATAACAAGGAACATTTTTTAATTAAAAGTTTTAATAGAATTCAAAATTTGATATAATTAAAATGTTTAATTGTTTTGTATGTAAACATCTCTGATTTTTTTGCATGCTTCTTCTTACACATGCAATACAAAACAGAAAAAGTGAAAATATATTTTTATAAGATTAAATTAATGAAAATGCATTTTTATCAAATTTATATCTGAATCGGTATTAATTTTGTTATTTAAAAAGAACGAGAACAATTGAAATTGAATAAATAAATGAAAAAAGTGAATATTAGTATAAAAATAAAACAAAGAAGCTCCACAAGAAGATCTTGGTAAACGGCAAACAACAACGGAGGAAAATGACACAAAAATCTAATCAAACACATTTTTGATGCTTTAAATATTTATTTATTATATTTAATAAGTTTTTATTTTGTTAATAATAAACACATTTTTGTTTTTAATTCATATTTTTTTTTTTTAAGTGGGCGTAATTTTGTACTGATTTTGAGCAATAATTTTTATTAATTTGTTTAATACTATTAATTACTTTTTTAATTATTTTCAGTTTTAAATTTTTATTAAATTTTTTAATTACTATTATCATTTTTTTAATTAGAGCAAATCTAATTAACATTTTAATCGATATGAGCAATTTTTAATCAAAACTCATTTTTTATTTTTTTGTGTGTGATTTAAATAATATTTTTTAATATTAGGTGTGTTCCAGAACTTTCCGGGTAAAGTTCGGTAAAATGAGAGAAAATCAAAAAACCTCTCACGATACCAGAAAAATGCACAAAAGTACGGGAACGCTAAAAACCACATTTCAAGCCCAAAATAATAGAAAATGTAAACAAACCAATAACGCTAAAATATTTTCGTAAGAAAAATTACTTTAAACAAGAAAACAAATTGTTAAAGTTTATTTTAATAACAAATTATCTTTTTTTTTGTGTTGAAATAACACATTTCCTTGGTTTAGTTCTTTATTTTATTTAAATTTCCAATTTAGCTTCACAAAAAAAATCAGCTGTTTTTTTAACATCTGACTGTTACCAATTTACCCAAAAAAAAGTGCGGGTAAGTTCGGTAAAATGAGAAACTAATTTATTCTCTCAAAAACTCTCTCATTTACCGAATTTTTGCGTACGGGAACGCTTTTCGGGCTGGTTTGGGTACCCGCGGGCACCCGCAGTAACGTTCTGGAACACACCTAATAGGTGTGGAACACGGTTTAAAACTGTAAGTGTGAATAGGGTATAAAACGAATGCACTTTTTTCCATATAATTTTTTAAATTTTATACCCTATTCACACTTACAGTTTTAAACCGTTTTTAGCAATTATTTTTAGCATTTTCTGTCAATATACTGTAATAGAATAAAGAAAGTGCTAAAAATATTGCTGCTAAAAACGATTTAAAACTGTACGTGTGAATAGGGTATTAATTATTCGATTTCAACTTCGAATGAAAACTTGATCAACAAAACACTAAACTTGATTTCATGTGATTCGGAAATTTTCATGTGAATTGAAAAGTTGTGAAAGACAGAACAGAAGCCCTAGATTAGATTAAAAAAGGCCCTATGCACTGCGACCAATATGATCTTTTGTGCAGCCTAGCAGTTGCCCTATAAGTTTATACCCTATTCACACGTACAGTTTTAAATCGTTTTTAGCAGCAATATTTTTAGCACTTTCTTTATTCTATTACAGTATATTGACAGAAAATGCTAAAAATAATTGCTAAAAACGGTTTAAAACTGTAAGTGTGAATAGGGTATAAGGCTTTTAATAAAGCCAAGTATCCTATTTGTCATGGATTCCCTTATGTCACTTGGAGTTAATGAATGTCGCCCTAGATGTCGAATTCGTCTGATTTTGAGTCTTGGGCACTCACAAAGGATGTGTTCCGCCGTTTCGGCGTCAATTTCACAGAATCTACATATTTCAGTGCCCGATAAATTTTTCTTCCTAAGTTGATAGCGAAGATTACAATGTCCAGTAAGGTAACCAGTTAGAATCCTTAGATCCTTTTTGTCGAGATTTAGTAGTCGTTTAGATACCCCAGGGGATGGAGAGATAAATCTTTTTGCCTGACGCTGTCCAGAACAGTGGTTCCAGTGATTGGCAAATTCAGATTATCTCCATGATCGTAAACTTTCCCTGATATGCCCAATGGACAAACCACAGAAGGGTTCCGGACCGATAAAAGGGCGACTTGTACAACGATTGGCCAAACAGTCTGCCCGTTCGCTGCCCAAGTGCCTCTCATGGCCCGGGACCAAACTGAGAGTAAGTTCATTGTTACTTTCAGTTGGGTCCCGGGCAGAGGCCCTAGTTTGATCATCTAGTTCAATCGGTCATTTGTTGTTTTCGTTGAATAGTTCGTGAACGAATCATTTTGATCATATCTATTGTTCGTTCTTTTAGTTCAATCGGTCAATTTTTGTTTTCGTTCAACAGTCAAAAATGTCTAAAAACAAAAATTGACCGATTGAACTAAAAGAACGAACAACAGACATGATCAAAATGATTCGTTCACGAACTATGGAACAAAAGCAACAAATGACCAGTTCAATCGATGATTAAACTAGGTATTTTATCTGAAATTAACGATAATGACCGCTCGCTCAATTGGACGATCTTTTTCGAATTTTAATTGAAGGACTTATTGTAAAAACTCGATAAGCAACATTTAATTGTATGGTGGTTTTTTGCCTTAAAACTTTTAAAATAATGTAGAAAATATAACTTTTATAGAACTTTTATTCTCAATATACTTGTACGAAGGCTTAAAGCAAGACTTCTGCCAAAAATCTGTCAATGGAACATCAGCAGAAGGCGAAAAACACGAAAAATAAAATGTTGCTTATCAAGTTCTTGCAGTAAGCCCTTCAATTGATCTTTTATAAAACACGATTCAGTCCAAAATTAAAGAGCCAGACTTCTGAAAATTGACACGAATATGTCTCATGGACATAGGCCGGTCAAGTTCGGAAATGGGCAAAATCGGACTTTTTTACCCCTCATCATGCGGGGTAAAAAAGTTCCCTCTTAAAAAACTGAACCAATCTCTAAAAAACTCCATTTTTTAACTTTTTTTGCATTTTTGTTAAACAAATGAATCCTTTTTATTTCAGAAGGAGTTTAAAGTCTTGCGCTTAGATCCAGGGGGGCTAGGAAATTTTGTTTTTTCGTTCCGCCCCTTTTGTGGGCGTGGTTCTAAAAAAAAAACATTAAAATAATGAAAAATGATATTAATTAAGTTCAAAAAGCATAATAAATAAATTAGTAAACATTTATCGCGATGGGGAAGGTATCCCTTCCACCGCCCCCTCCCCACCGAGCCCTCCCAAAAAAACGCCCCTGGAATTTTTATTTATATTTTTTTAACATGGTGGAGGGTATAAAAAATTCGGCACATCCGAATTTAACACTCTTGTTCGAATTACAATTGGAATTTTCGAATTACAAAGGGAATTTTAAAAATACATACAAGTAGAATCTTCGAATAACAAATATAATGTTCGAATTACAAAAACTATTTTCGAATTACAATTGATCTTTTTCGAATTACGTCTGAAAATCGTGTAGTTTTAAAAAAATAACTGCCCAGGCAGAAAAATACATACGGGCCAGATCTGGCAAAGTAATTAATAAGGTAGTATTAATACTGGCTAAGTACCTTTCTTTTGGGTTTTTTGTACTTGCTAAGATGCTAAATGATAACACCATTTAGTAGTGGCAAAGTAATTGTTGAATCAAAATAAAGTAATATAAGAGTACATTGAATACAACAAATATTGGGCTTTCCCAGTACTTTCCAGAGCGTTTCCCAGTAATTTCAAAAGTAATATCCGAGATATTTTAAAATTTACTTTCCCATGCATTTTAACTAAATAATTGAAAAATTTAAAATGTGTTAAATTAAATTATTTTTTATTTAATTCGTACTTACGAAATATTTTTTTTTTTCATTTTAAAAAAATTATATATTAATTATCCTTTTAAATAAATTATATGTTAAAGTTAAAAAATATTTTCGTTTAAATAACATTTCAAATGTTAATAAAATCGAATTTGACTTAAATGGTTATGTAGTTTTATCGTATTTTTATCGTTCAGTTCGACCTCCGCATTGATCCTTTGCTGCGGATAGCCAGCGAGTTATCTTTGAAAAAACTGTGGCTTCAGTTTCACTCGGAAACTGTTTCGTGAGGAAAGCTTTAAAAATTTATTTTAATAAACTTAAATGATTAGCTTCAAAACCGACGTTCACGATGAATTTATTGATGCTCAAAATCTTGAAACAACGGATGAGGAAATTTTTTGTGAAGTTGACAGCGATGTCCTCATCTAGTACAGAGGATTTTATACCTGAAACAACGGAAACTGATTTTAGAAACCTTATTAACGGCCATTTAGAGCTCAGGTTAAAGAATTGGGTTTTAAGAAATATAAAAACCCTAACTCAAAAGTCAATCGATGAACTTTTAATAGTTTTGAGAGAAGAAGGATATACGTCACTACCAAAATCCTCTAAAACATTGCTAGGAATTTCAGCTGTAAGCGGTTGCACAAAAATTATGAAAAGTTCAGATGACACTTTTGGGAAATTCCAGTATTTTGGAATAAAATAAAATCTTGTTGATATTGTGAACCCTAAACTGTATGTTGAGGCAGGTATATCGTTGATAATTCATGTGGATGGCATGGATGTCTTTAACAAATCCAAAAAAGGTTTTTGGTCTATTATGGGAAAAGTGTTTGCACCAGATTATATGAGTAAACCTTTTTTAATAGGCTTATATTACGGAAATTCAAAACCATATTCCTCACAAGAGTTTTTGGAAAAAGTCGTTGTGGAATCCAATTTGTTAATAAATGAAGGTATAATATTTCTAAAAAAATGAATTCAAGATTAATTTTGGTTTTATTTTTAAAGGTGTAAATATAAGTGGAACTTAACTTTAAAGTTCTAGCATTCTGTTGCGATATGCCTGCCCGTGCCTTTATTAGGTGCACTAAAAGCCATACTGGATTTTTTTCCTGTGAAAGATGCACAGTACGAGGAGAAACAGATAATAAAACTCGAGTTTTTAAAGAAATTGACTGCGATGAAAGGACTTTGCAGTCATTTAAAGAAAAAATAAATTCAGAACATCATTAAACAAAGGAAAATAGCCCACTACTTGAAATTTTAAATATAGACCTAGTCAAGAATGTTGTTCTGGATGAGATGCATATGTTGCATCTCGGCATAAGCAAATATTTGCTTCAAAAGATGATTTATAAGAAATCATTTTCATTTATTTCTACAGAAAATGTTGCTGTTTTACAAAAAAACTTTTTAAATTTGTCTCAAGATATTACATCAGAGTTTCAGAGGAAGTCATTCGATTTATATGATATAGGAAACTGGAAAGCAACACAATTCTGATTTTTTTTTATTATACGGTGGAGGTATCATATTGAAAAACGTTTTAAAATCTGATCAATACAAGCATTTTTTAATTCTTTACACGGCATGCAGAATTTTATCATCAAAGAAATTGGCTACATTAAAAAATAAGTTTGCTAAGCAGATTTTAAGAACATTTGTCGAACTTATGCCAAGTTTTTACGGTTCTAATTCCCAAACAATGAACATCCACAACTTAATTCACATTGCAGACGATGTAGCTAATATGGGCGCCCCTATATCACAGTTTTCGCCATTTGATTTTGAAAACAGTCTTGGTTATTTAAAACCTATTATAAAATCCCCAACTAACCCTATTGCTCAAATCCAAAGAAAACTACATATTTTTCATTCCGATAACTCAGTTAATAATATTCCATTGCTATATCCGCTTAATAGAAATTCCAAATACTCTCTAGGAAATATAAAACAAAGCTCGGAATCAAAAGTTGTATTTTCTTTCGTAAACATTAAAGGTTTTAAAATAAAACCTATTCATCCAGATAACGTATGTTTACTCGACAATGAAAACGTTATTATCGTTACTGAAATTTTTAGTAGAAAGCAGTCTAAATACAAAAGTGATGATATATTTTTGAAAGGCAATATTTTCACTGAATGTAGAGATATTTTTTTTAAATTTCCACTACCATCAAGAGAAATAGGACTCTACAATGTTAATAAATTAGATAAAAATAACATTGAAATCAGTATCAATATAGTAGAATCAAAATGTATTCTTACTAAATTTTATAATGACACCATTGCAATTGCTTTATTACATAATTAAGAGTTTTTTTAAATGTTAAAATTTAGTAAAATTATTAAAAAAAAAATATTTCAAATTAATAATATAAACCGCCTTTAGTTTGGTAAAAAAGTGTTAGCAAAGTAATTAGTTCGGTAAAACCAAGTACTTTACTAAAAAGAGCTTGGTATACAAAAAAAAGTTGCTTTCCCAGTACTTTTTTTTTGGAACGGTTGGCAATTTCTGGCTGGGTGATTTCATCTAAAATCCCCTAAACCAGCTAAAATTGAAAACCTGGCAACCCCACTTTTGAGCCGGTTCACAGCTGTTTATGACATTTGCGTTATCAGCTTTTTTCATTACTTTTTTATTTGTCATTCCTTCATTGGTTGTTGATTTCCTGTGAATATGCATTTTTTAATTTAATTAGTTAAGAAAAACATCAAATCATTTAGATAAAAAGGCATAAATTCAATTTATAATACAACAAAATGAATTACCTATGTTTAGTCCTTAATGGAGTCATATCCGCTGGTGCCTATATGATGGCCATACGTATAATACCACGATTCCGGGAAATGTTTATCAAGGCTAATCTATTTGGCAAAGATTTATGCAAAAGAGATCAAAATGAAATGTAAGTTTTGTATATTAAACAAAAAACCAGGTTATTTTATGTTAAATACATTCATTTCTATAGTCCTGAATCATTTGGTGTTTTAATTGGTTGCATTTTCTTGGTGGCCATGTTCTTATTTATACCAATACCTTTTACATTGGAAGATGCCGCCGCTATGGATGTCAATACAGGCGGTAAACCTTCTACATTTCCGCATGAAGAATTTGTAGAACTTATAGTGGCTTTGCTATCAATTTGTTGTATGATACTATTGGGTTTTGCTGATGATGTTTTAGACTTGAGGTGGCGCCATAAATTGATGTTACCCACTATTGCCACCTTACCGTTGCTTATGGTTTATTATGTAAATTACAATTCAACTACGATAATATTGCCGAAATTTCTGCGTTCATTTATGGGATACTCTCTCGATATTGGTAAGATATTTTTATGATTTTTGACCATGTTTCTCAGAATTAAAATTCGTTTAGAAGTGGGTTGGAATGGTTGCTTCAGAAAAAGTGTAATTTTTTTTTTTAATTGGGGAAGAAGAAACTGAGGTTTTCATTTGTTTTCATTTAGAAATATTATGAAAGATCTTTGGGAAACCCATCTAACATAGAACGTGTTTAAACATGCTTAAATTTTCCAATTATTCAGATAAATGCTAAAATTATAAAACGGTTTATTGAATCATATAGTTTCTTGAATTTGTTAAAGGTACTTTGCCTTAATTTTATTAATGATTTCTTCTTTTAAAATTTCTAGGCGTTTTGTATTATATTTATATGGGCATGTTAGCTGTTTTCTGTACCAATGCCATTAATATATTGGCTGGTATTAATGGTTTAGAGGTGGGACAATCTTTGATTATTGCTGGCTCCATTTTAATCTTTAACTCAATTGAATTGTTTATGGGACACCAAACAGATGGTCATAAATTTAGTATATATTTGATGTTACCATTCTTTGCTGTTACTTTTGCTCTTTGGAAGTATAACAAGTAAGTAGTATTTTATATTTTTAACTTTTTATATTCTTGGTATAGATAAAGTTATCTTATCAAAGTGGGAGTTTTATCGAAAGATAGCTAAAAGCAATTAGAACATTACAATATCGCTCCTATCAATATTTTTTAAGTGAGATTTTTTTTAAAAACTGCTGAATTACGCCATATGAAACATTTCCCCTTATGATTAATGGCTAAAAAAAAAATATTGAAAGCTACGTTTAAGAGGGGGGGAAGTGTTAAGGGAGGGTAACAGCGGACACCTTTACCTATGTGGTACAGTTTACAAATACATTTAACAGATTAGGACATTTGCGCTTAAGTAATACTATTTTATGATTATTTTTTCCTACTCCTACAAAATGTCAACTATGTCTCCTTGGTCCAAGTGCAGGACTTTCAATAAAAAAGTGAGCACGAATGCTTTAATAACACTGTTTAATACCAAAACCTCCCAGTAAAAAATGTTACTGATCCTTATAAATATTGGTCTCCTGATTTCAAAACTGCCATCCAAATTTGCAAGTACTGAATTATAATTAGTGTCCGACCGAATACACCTTTTTTGGCCGAAGCCGAACATTCGGCCAAATTTTCACTATTCGGCCAAACCGAAGCCGAAGCCGAATAAAAAAAAATATATTTATGTAGTAAAAACAAGAAAAAATAAAACTCGACTCGGCGGGATACTCAAATGCATGTTGTCTAGATTGATTTTATTTAAGCAAAAAAATTTTTTAGACATTTTTGTAAAAAAAATATTTTAGAGTGTAAATTTTTTTCGACCGAAAATTTTTTTGAATGCAAAAAATGGTTTTAGTTTCAAAAACACTTAATAAAATGTTTTTGTGGCTTACTAATGTGATTCAAAGTTAGTTTAGTGTGTTTTTCAACACGTGAGCACAAATATTATACAATTATTCGGTATTCGGCCTTTTCGGCCAAAATTGTGGCCGAAGCCGAATAGTGACCGAATAGTGGTTTTTGGCCGAAGCCGAATATTCGGTCGGTCACTAATTATAATACAGTAATACAAAATCGAACTTTCCGAATCGGAATGTGATGAAACCAAAAGCAAATGAAAGTTTACATTTTCCATAACAAAGCCCTTAAGGCTTTTTTTAGTTCAGTGCTAGATTTTTTCATTTGAAGTTGGTGATTTTAAAGCATTAAAAGTTTTTGTATATTAAATATGTCCTACATTAGGGCCCCTTGTGGTTCCCTTATTGGAGATGTGGAGTCCATCGTCCAAACTTAAGCTCGAAATTACGTTAGCTATGACCGGTATGAATTTCGCTGCAATCGATCCAGTACTTACTAAATGGCCGAGTTATTACAACTAAAACACTGTGCACCGTTGCGTATGATTGTTATTAAAAGATCATTATGAAGAAGGATTTTTGGCCTCAGGGCGCATTTGTTAAGGAGTTTGTTTTTCGCGACTATGGTAGAGACAGGAAGGTGGTTAGTCTATCATCTGTAGCGGATACGGCTTCAAAAAACTGATTAGTGTCAATAGTGCTTTGGGCATATGCTACCAGAATGTTAGGGGCTTGAACACTAAATTGACTAGGTTGTTTGTGGACAGTTTTAATTTTGACTACCAGGTAATCACATTTACGGAAACGTGGTTAAATGGTAGGATATTAAATTCTGAGATTTTGTGTAATGATTTTAGGATTTATAGGAAAGACCGCGTATGCGAGGAGGTTGTTGGTAATTCAAATATAAGTGGTGTTGGGAAAGTTCGGAACGTTGACAAAATTAAAAAGACTGAGAAGATTGAAAAGATAAAAAAGGGTGGCGGTGTTTTAATAGCTGTAAAAAGCTGTTTACCATCGGAGGAAATTGTATCTGATAAATTTGTGAAAATAGAGTTTGTTGCAGTTAGTATCAAATTTGGGCAAAAATCTATTTTTGTTACTTGTTCTTATATTCCTCCTCTGTCTGATTCATTAGTTTATGACACTCATTTGGATGCTATTGGATTTGTTGTTTCTAGGATGAAGAATACTGATTCTATAATTGTTTTAGGTGATTTTAATTTACCTTACGTCTCATGGCATTCTTTGCCTGATACACAGTCATTAATTCCATTGACTTCAGATGATATTTCGCTAAAATTTTTATCTCCACTGACTGATTTAAATTTATTTCAATTGAATTATGTTTTAAATTCCAAACGTAGAACTTTGGACTTAGTTTTAGTTAATGACCCATCGTTATGTGAGGTGAGTAGAGTTGATCCCGTATCAACTCCTGAGGATTGTTATCACCCAACTCTAGGTATTACTTATTCGTTTCCTTTTGGGACTTTGCCATTATCTGTTTCGTCTCACAGAAAAGTTTTTTGTTTTGAGCGCGCGAATATTGCGAAGTTAGATTCGCTTCTTTCAAATGTTAATTGGTCGGCATTTTGCACTGATATTGAAGGGGTGCGTGATTTTGATAAAAGGTTGAATATGTTTTATGAAATTTTGTTTCACTGCTTTTTGGAATCAGTTCCAAAAATACAGATTCGATCTGAAAATGGTCCCCCTTGGGGGTCTAGGCTTTTATCTAAACTGAAGAATGTTAAGAGTAAATGGTTTAAGAAATATAAAAAATCGGGTTCTAATGTAGATTTTAGTAGATATGCAGTGGCTAGAAGTTCGTTTAATGTGGAATCTCGTAGGGCGTATGCAATTTATTTAGATAAGGTTAGGGAGAATTTTAAACGTGATCCTAAATCTTTTTACCGCTTCGTTAAGTCAAAGCGGAGTTCTTCAACTTACCCCACAGTGGTTAAATTAAATGATGTTGAGTTTTCAGATGATTATTCAATTTCGAACGCATTTGCGGATTTCTTTGCTACTACATACTCTGATAGGGAGTATGACTTGGACTCTCTGTATCCGTTTGAGATCCAGAGAGCAAGCTCTCTGAGTCTTCCTTTATTGGACGTAGCTTCTGTTCACTCAAACATGAACAAGTTAAGGATTACGTATAGCGCTGGTCCCGATGGGGTTCCGGCCTCTGTTTTAAAATTTTGCTCGGGGACTCTGTCAGCCCCATTGACCTTTTTGTTTAACTCTTCATTGAAAATGGGTTACTTTCCTTCATTTTGGAAGAAATCCATTTTAATTCCGCTACATAAATCTGGAAGTGTTGTGAACGTTTCAAATTATCGGGGAATTGCTAAATTGAGTGCAATTCCTAAACTATTTGAGAAACTTGTCACTGATATTGTGTCCTACCATGTATCTTCAATTTTAGTGCCATGTCAACATGGTTTTCGTAAGGGTCGATCGACTAATACTAATTTGCTTCAATTTTCTACTAATATCGTTAGTGGTTTTACTTCAGGTCTACAGACTGATGCGATTTATACTGACTTCAGTAAAGCATTTGATAAGGTCAACCATAATCTTTTGCTATATAAGTTGAGTGTAATTGGATTTAATGGTATCGTATTGAAATGGTTATCTTCATATTTGAGAAATCGTGAGCAATGCGTTCTTTTTAGGCAGACACATTCTAGATTTATAAGTGTTGCTTCTGGTGTCCCACAGGGCAGTCATCTCGGTCCTATCCTATTCTTGTTGTTTATAAATGATCTCCCATCTTCTATTATTCATTCTAATATTTTGATGTTTGCTGATGATGTTAAGCTTTTTCTGTCTTACAGTTCTCCTGTTGGACAGGTATTGCTGCAGCATGACTTGAATAGATTTTACAATTGGTGCGATTGTAATCTCATGGAGCTGAACTTGAAAAAGTGTAAGCACATGACATTTGCTAGGTCGAAGTTTTTGACTTCTCAGTACTTATTAAATGGTTCAATTTTGGAATCGGTTGATTCTATTTTGGATCTTGGTATTCTTTTAGATAGAAAGTTGACTTTTAATGCGCATGTGGAGACTATGGTAAATAAGGCCTATGGTGTTCTTGGATTCATGAAACGCTGGGCGAAGGAATTTTCTGACCCCTATATAACGAGGCAATTATTTACTTCATTGGTAAGACCAATTTTGGAATTTGGTTGTATTGTTTGGGATCCATATTATGCAGTTCATAGTGATATGATTGAATCCGTACAGAAACAATTTTTACTTTTTTGTCTTAGGAACCTCAACTGGGGTCCGGACTATAGCAATCTTCCATCATATAATGCAAGATTGGCGTTGATAAAACTTCCTACTCTGAAGAGTAGACGTATTATGTTAAATACTGTGTTTATTTTGAAGATTATTAAGGGCGAAGTTGATTCTGAATTTCTTGTTGGGAAGTTGTTTTTTAACGTCCCTTTTCGGCCTACTAGATATTACAGCTTTCTTTATATTGATATTTGTCGCACGAATTATGCGTGTGCAGATCCTATTCGTAGGATGTGTACTGATTTTAACTCGTTATACAGGTTTGTTGACTTTTCGGAGAATTATGCTCTTGTGAAATCAACTATTTTGACATATTTGAATAGATTGCGTGACGATGATTATTTTAATTTCTTTGAACGTTTATAGTTAATTTAGGATTATTAATACTAAATTATCTGTAGAAATTTTGTAGTTGTAGTAATTGTATATAAATGTATTTAGTGTCCATATAATAAACCGACTGATGACTAAGAGTTTGTAGTTGGTTTATTACTATCCTTACTTATCCAGCCTAATCCGCTATGGTTCGGACCATGGTGTGTACGTGTTCCCCCGTCATGGGAACGAGCCCTCTCGGTCGGTTGGGGCGGGTAAGTGTGAGGTAAGACCGTTCGTAAAAAAAAAAAAAAAAAAAAAAAAAAAAAAGGCAATTACAAAATTAAGTATACGCCTCTTATATAGTTTTCAACTACATATTTATAAAAACACCGTCCGACAGCCAATATTAAATATGAACCGGATGATATACATACTAGAGATGGGATCGTGAGTGATTTTACAATCACGATCACGCACACTCACGAAAAAAAAAAATTTAATCACGCACGATCACGCACGAAATTTTTTTTTTGTACTCACGCTCACGCACGCTCACGTGAGTAGAAAACAATTTTAATCACGCTCACGATGTAATCACGTTCACGAAAAACTCACGAATTAAAATAAAATAAAAAAAAAACTTTATTCCATATCGAGGGCCTATATTCAAAACCCTCTATCTAAAAAATCACAACTTTTCAGGAGAGCCAAAAAACTGTTTATTTCGCGGATTGTTAGAGTAATTAAAATTCGACATTCTACAATATTTTTTTAAATCAACTACTGAATCTCACATATAATTCGTTTTTAAAATTTTGCACTATTGGGGATTTTAGAGGATAGATAGAGGGTTTTGTTTCTCAAAAATATTAAGTACAGGAATGAAAATGATCAGATAGAGGGTTTTGCATTTTAATAAAAATGAATTATTATGATTTCTTTTATGACATCGGTTAATTTTTAACGTAATTTATTAATGATAACGGCTTATAAATAATTTCGAAATCGCGGTTTTGGTCCACAGGTGCGGATTTTTAAGACAAAAATAATTTGTTTACCGAATTCTTCTCAAAAGTTGACAAACTGTTGAGTATGTTATGTAAGAAATAGTAAAAAAAATAAAAACGCGATTTTGGTCCACAGATGCTGATCAGCATCAGGATTTTTAAGATAAAAATAGTTGTTTCATAATGTACACAAGACATCCAAAGTTTGAGACATATTTCTCAAAAAAGTCAAACAAGAATTTTCAGAAAAAATTAGCATCAGTGGACCAAAATCGTAGTTCTGGAATTTTGTTGACTAATTCATGTGCAGCATGCAAAAACTAGTATGAAACATGTAATGCATGATGAAATCATTCAAAACAAATATTTATAACCCAGCAAAACTTTTCGGAGTCATTCAAAAATAACTAGTTCTATAAGTACTTCAAAGCTTGTCACGATAGGTTCTCAAAGAGCATCCTGGAACTAGTGATGTCACAACTACTTCTAGAAGTGATCCAAAAGGGTAATATTGTGATTCCAAAGAGCTTTTTTGGAGTAGTTTGGGAACTAGTGATTTGGAACTAGTCGTACATGACTTCTACACCACTTCCATGAAGCAAATACTGGTTCTCAAATAACATCTTGGAAGCTGTTTCAAAAACTTATAATTTTTTTCAAAAAAGAAAAAAATATATATTTGATTACGCATTTCTCTGTTGCATCTTCTATTTGGAAAAAGTCAAACTTTTTGAAATATGTACAGAGGGGCTAAAAATATTATTAAGTATTGGTTAATTTGTTTGGTATTATTAAGTATTAAGGCATTAGTGCAAATAGGTTTTTATAGATCCATTCAATTACTTTACTACAATCTGCAATATACTACTTTATTTTATACAGCTGGATTTTTTTATTACAAAAAGTAAACAAAACTTTCCAATTGTAGCAAAATTAATAAGCAATTTGAGTAATCCAACTAAGCATATAATAATATTTTTTTTCTTCAAAAATCGCTTATTTTCCTTCTAGATAATTTCCAATTGCATTAATGAAATAATAAAAATAATACGGAAACAAAAAATACTACTAAAAGGGCCTTAACATTGTTATACTTTGTGTGTTGAAATGTTTTATTCAAACAAAAATTTTGTTTAAATTTTAAATAAACATAATAAAATTGAAAAGTCGAAAGCAAAATATTATTTTTTGAAAAATTTCAAAATATTTTCTGATACGTTATACATTTAAAAAAAAAATTATACAAAATCCATTATACAAAGTGTGATAATGTTAAACCTGCTCAATTTTGCTCACTAAAGTGCTGATGTTTTTTTGCAAAAAAAAAATTTACAAAATGTTCCTAGACTGCTTCTCTAGAACTAGTTCTGATGGTGACAATTTCAAACAAAAATCATGGGTTAAAGAATAGGATAAAGAATTTGTTCTAGAATGACTTAAAGAACCGTTCCATACATGGGTTCCTAGACTACTTCCCTAGAACTAGTTCTGATGGTGACAATTTCAAACAAAAATCATCACTCTGAGAACGAGATAGAGAACTAGTGACTAAGAAGTACTCGTACATGACTTCTACACCACTTCTATAAAACAAATACTATAAAACTAAAAAAAAAAAATTATAAAATTTATAATTTTTTTTCGGGACTTATAAGGAGTTCACAATTACTACCTTATACCCTGTTCTCACGTACAGCTAAAACCCGTTTTAAACAACAATATTTTTAGGATTTTTTTTGCCATCTTTAATTTGGAAAAATATGTATTAATATGTTACGACTATACTCTAAAATTTTACATTTCTCGTCAGTTAGTGGTTATCTTGTTTCTTGATTATACTAATTTGTTTCCGTTTTTTGTGACAACTTTTTTAAACTTAATTTGTTGTTTTTTAGTTTGCTATTTTAAAATTTGAATTAAAACTATTTTAATGAATTTGTTGAGAAAAAATTTAATGATTTTTTAGTATTTAAACTGGTTACACATTTATTCCCGAACTAGTTTTATATAGTAAAATTGAATTAGTGAATACACAACTTTTAGAAGGCATTCCTGAAGTACTTCCACATTCATGCCACAATAGCTTCTTGGAAGTAGTTCCTGTCGTGACCATTTCAAAGAAAAATCATGGGTTAAAGAATGGGATAAAGAACTGGTTCTAGAACTAGTTCTGGTGGTGACAATTTTAAACAAAAATCATGGGTTACAGAATGGGATAAACAATTGGTTCTAGAATGACTTATGGAACCGTTCCATAGAATGTGTGATTGTTCCTAGACTACTTCCCAAGAACTAGTTCTGAGGGTGACAATTTCAAACAAAAATCATGACTCTGAGAACGAGATAGAGAACTAGTCGAGCTAAAAAGAAGGACTCTAGCACTAGTTCTGGAAGTCCTCCAAGTTTTGCTGGGAAATTAATTATTTGAAAAGATAGAGGGTTTTGCATTTAGAAAAATTAATTGTGTAAGAGATAGAGAAAACCAAAAATGCAAATAAAATAGCAAAAAAAAATATTTTTGTTCTGAATTTTACACCATAGATGAGGGTCGTTTTACTGAATATTTTGCCATCAAAAAGTCATTTTCGTGAAAATGGAAGATAGAGGGTTTTGAATATAGGCCCTCGATATTTTTTATTTTTTTAACATTTATTTAAATTTACAAAATGTTTTTGTAATTATAGAAGGGCAATTCTAAAATATTAAGAGCCAATTTTAGTCGTTTTTGGGAATGGTTTCTTCAGATTTAATTGAAAATTGTCACATAGATAGCCAACATACCTATGAAAATGTAACTTTCTATCGTTTTTTAAATTCGGTTTACTGATCGTTTTATGGCAGGTCAAAGCTCGACTTTTTTTTGCAAAATTAGAAAAACATATCATCACATAAAACATGTTCTAACTTTTTAACCAATTATCCGATTTTCACAATTCTTGGCTCATATGAGAGCTTAAGTCTTGTGCTTTTTGGAAATAATTTTAAATGCAAAAGGATTCTTTAAAGCAATGTATCAAAAATGCAAAAACTTTTTTCTTTTCGAATATTTAAAACAACACATCTTCGATTTTTTTTTTAAATTCGGTGATAGTCAAAATGTTTTGTATAACATATCCAAAATTCAGAGGGGGATCAAAAGCTATTCTGGTTTGAGTACGAGGTTCCCATAATTTTCCATTAGAATTTTTTATTTTTATTTTTGAAATGTTTTAAAAAATTTAACAGGGATAAGATTATATTCCTTATACAGGTTGTATTTTTCTCACTTTTGCTAAATCAGTCGAACTTCGACCAGCGATAATTCGAAAACTATACTGAATTTTGAAAATCCAAATATGAAATATGCTATGGCAAATTTTAAGTCAATTCGAACAGTGGAGCGAAATTTTTTTAAAATTGCTTAAAAAACTTATTAAATTTAAATTTATTAACTTATTTGAAAGAACTTAAAAAAAATAAAAAAAACGTAACCAAAAAAAACGGAGAAAAAATTAAAATCACGAAAAAATCACGCAGCAATTTTACTCACGCACGATCACGCACGAACTTTTTTTTGTTACTCACGATCACGCACGCTCACGTGAGTAGAAAATAAAATTACTCACGAATCACGTGATTCACGCGTGATTCACGTGATTCACGGTAATCACGTGATTGGTGCGCATCTCTAATACATACATCAGTGGTCGGCAGAAAGAGACATATGAATGTATTGGTATATTAATATAAATAAGCATGTATTTGTTTATTTTTTAAACAAAGCGACATCACCCTGCCTTGAAGAAATTTAGCTTGCTACTGGATGAAGTCATTGTATATTTAATGCTCTGAGCTGTGAGTTTTATTGACATTCGTGTTGAATACATGTGGATAGCCGAATGTGTTCGGGATCCTTGTGCAATGGATGCCGACCACTGATATACATGCGTCTGAGAGTAGAGTTCAAGTAAAACTGCATTTTAAATGATATTGAAGGATACATTTTTGAAAGGACGTAACTTACCTCCTTTTTCCTGATATGTAAAACTAATAAAATAGGAAAATTATGGGAGATCCTCCTCTTTCATTTGCTATCACCAGTGGCATCCTAGGACAAGTACAAATATTAAAAAAAATATTTTGTAAAATTTAATCCTCTAAAACTTTGAAGTCATTTTAAAAGGAAACATGATAACGAAAGAAAAACTATAAATGCAGCTTTACTATATTTATTCTCTTGTTTCAAACGCATATTATCTTATTATTGTTTAACGATTTTTTTAATTTTTCTGGACCCAAAAAGCGCTAAATTATCAGTTATTTCAATATTCAATATACATACTAAAATCGGTACGTGATAAAAAAATTTTGAAGAAATTAACGGCAGTATTCAAAATGAAAAACGAGTACCTAACATCGTATGTATGTATATCGTTTTTAACATTCAAAGAGGTTATATTTCTTTATCTTCATTATAATGATGAAATGATTGACTTCCATTGGGAGCCTTACTTTCCCTGATTGAAAATTGTGAATAAAAAAAGTTACACATTCGATGTTAGGTACTCGTTTTTCATTTTAAATACTGCCGTAAGAGATCAAAAAACTATTTAATTCATGTATTCTGATTTATGAGGGTGCAAATTTCTCTGAACTTGTTCAAGAGTGTTATTAGTCATTAAAATTTGGTGTAAAACGAGCTTAATTTGTTTTTTTGTAAAACATTTGCGACGATTCCAATTTGGGGCAACATTTTAGTTCATGACGAACGACGAAATTCAAAAAAAAAAAACGCCACCAGTTCTAGAATTAATAAAGAAATAAAAGGAAATTACTGATTAGTTAGATCCTCAGGGTCCAAGGAACTTAAATGAAAGATAATTAAACAAAGACATTTTATGTGTAGTCAGAGTATTATAAAGCAGGTATTACAAACTCCATGCAATAAACCCACTTCTCCGCAGGATTTACGCAGGATTTACCGATCTGATGAATAATGGTTAAAAAATTCGCTTCCAAACTATGACGCAATATATCTGACAGTAAAAATAGTAAAGAGTTTAGGCCAAATCAGAAAAAATACTGAAAATCTCAAAAATATAAGAAATTCTCAATATGAAGCTGAATTTACAATGACGGAGTACTCTGTGCCATAGAGTGGATTTTGTTCCTTTCTCTTTCGCACTTTCACATTTTTTGTATGATACCATCTCTATTTTTAGAAATGGTACTCTGTAGTACAGAGTACCCGGACAATGTGTCGGAGC
This sequence comes from Pegoplata infirma, assembly GCA_963921195.1. NCBI lineage: Eukaryota > Metazoa > Arthropoda > Insecta > Diptera > Anthomyiidae > Pegoplata > Pegoplata infirma. Next base: position 108,431,003 of record OY992537.1, read on the forward strand.
CTTAATCCAGAAATTAAAAAAAATATAAAAAATTTAGGAAAATAATAAAAAAAATTCTATAGAATATTCTCACAGTTATTGATAACAGAAAATTTTCTATAAAAAATTTTATAGTTATCGATAACAGAATATTTTTTTAAGAAAAATCTTTAGTTATTGATGCATATATAACAGGAAATTTCCTAAGTATACAGAATTAGATAGTTATCGATAACAGTGCAATATTCTTTTATCAATTAATCAATAACTTTAAAAAATTTCTATATAAAAAATTTCAGCTATCAAAATAGGTGTGTTCCAGAACTTTCCGGGTAAAGTTCGGTAAAATGAGAGAAAATCAAAAAACCTCTCACGATACCACAAAAATGCACAAAAGTACGGGAACGCTAAAAACCCCATTTCAAGCCCAAAATAATAGAAAATAGGTGTGTTCCAGAACTTTCCGGGTAAAGTTCGGTAAAATGAGAGAAAATTAAAAAACCTCTCACGATACCGCAAAAATGCACAAAAGTACGGGAACGCTAAAAACCACATTTCAAGCCCAAAATAATAGAAAATGTAAACAAACCAATAACGCTAAAATATTTTCGTAAGAAAAATTACTTTAAACAAGAAAACAAATTGTAAAAGTTTATTTTAATAACAAATTATCTTTTTTTGTATTGAAAAGCACATTTCCTTGGTTTAGTTCTTTATTTTATTTAAATTTCCAATTTAGCTTCACAAAAAAATCAGCTGTTTTTTTAACATCTGACTGTTACCAATTTACCCAAAAAAAAGTGCGGGTAAGTTCGGTAAAATGAGAAAGTAATTTATTCTCTCAAAAACTCTCTCATTTACCCAATTTTTGCGTACGGGAACGCTTTTCGGGCTGGTTTGGGTACCCGCGGGCACCCGCGGTAACGTTCTGGAACACACCTAATATTGATAACCTTAGCATTTTCTATAAAAAATCTCATTGTTATATTTCGATAACATCAATTATTTATAACAGAAAATTTTCTATAGAAAATTCTATAGTCATCTATATATCGATAACAGAAACTTTCTATAGAACATTTAATAGTTATGGATATATCGATGACAAAAATTTTTTATAAAAATTATACAGTCATCGATATATCTATAACTAAAAATTTTCTATAAAATTCTTTTTCAATAGCAGAACATTTTTCATAGAAAATTCTATAGTTATCTACTTATATATCGAAAAAAAATTTATAGAAAATTCTCTAGTTATCGATAAATCGAGTACAGAAAACTCTAAAGTTATCGAAAACTATAGTTATCGATATTCTATAGAAAATTTTCTATAGAAAATTATATAGTTATCGATATATCGATAACAGAATTTTTAAACAATTAAGAAAAGTTCGGTAAAATTAACAAAACAAAAATTTTAAGAATACGAAATGGTATAAAAAATTTAAAATTTAAAAAAATTAAAAAAAAAGTTTGTCCATTTTTGATTCGGCCAAATAAACTGCTATTCAGTCATATTTTATAACAGTTTTTTTTTTTTAATTTTTAAACATAACGCTTTTGATGGTTGCAAGATTTAAATTTTTTTTAAATAAAATTTGTTTTGTATCCGTTACACTGTTGTCAGTTAAACACCGGTTGCAGTAAATACAAATTTGTAAAAACTAAAAACTAATAAAAAGAAAAAAAAAATCACAAATAAACTTAAGGGAAGTAAAATCAGCTGTTTTAAGCATGGAAACACAGCTGTATAGTCATATCCACAATAATGAACCCCCAACTGACACCACCACCACCACAACCAGACAGCCAACGAAACCAACAACAAACGGTGAAAAAGCAACGTAAAACAAGGCACATACATTAAAGTAAAGTATTCTAAAGAAAAGGCATACAAAAACGTAACAAAGTTTTTTCTTCAAATGGGTGTGTGCTGGAAAAAATAAAATTTTATTTAAAAAAAAAAATTCAATAAAATATGAAAATTTAAATTGACAGTATATTATACAAATGCATTTACGTTTAACTGCAACTGCACATAATGGAAGTGATTTGAGAGAAAATCCGAAGGATATGATGGAATCATCGAAACCTGTGACAACGAGTTCTATTCAGAATCAGCAGCATAATTATCACATGCACCAACAGCAGGCGACATTTACTACAAAAGGGACCTGGACTAAAAAATTTATATTATGGTCCATTTTACTAATACAATTTGGTTTCATTTTATGTTTTTGGTTAATGCAATTGGGATTGAGTGATAAATCTAATGAAACAACAGGAATAAGCAACGCTTTAGTAGACAACAGAATTAATTTTGTTCAAGCAAAAGCTTTAAAGGATGAAAAAGATAAGGGAAACAGAGGTAGTGCAGCAATAAAATTAAATGATTTATTAAATTTTGAATGGTCTTCTAGAGATTTAAAATTTCAACATGACTTCTTATTACATCAAAATACTTTAAATCTTTCGGAGGCAGAAAAGATTATGTTTGGTGAATCGTCTTTATGGTGTTTTAAAGAAGGTACTGTAAATGAAACACATTTAAGGGGAGACACAGATGATGACTCAGATCCATTTCAAGAACATTGTGAATGTTTGCCCGATTGGCATGGTAGAGATTGTGGTCAACCGGAGGTAATTTGGAGGGCCCTATTAACTGCTAAAAATCCATTTAAAGTTAATGATCCCTCCAGAGAAGAAGCCCACCGTTTAGTTTATATGTTGGAGGGACCATTTTTAAGTTTGGATTTAATGGAATTGCAAATAAAAGCCGTCATTGAGGTTGTGGATTATTTTATAATATATTTTAAACGGAATCCCATAAATTTAAAGGATCTAAAAACATTAAAATATCGTTTAAAACAAATATTACCTAAGAAAAATTATTTTCTCTATCACTGCAAATTACCATCGTATAATAATTGTTCCTCGTCGGAAGCGTATCGTTTGTTTAGGCAACAACAATTACCTACAAATGCAATTAAACCTTCGGATATATTTATCTATACAGATGATAAAACTATATTGGGTCATCGTGCTTTAAACTATTTAAAATACTATAGTTCCGATATACAACCAGTTATACAATTTCGTTTAAAATTTATAGTCTATGGATTTTATTGGCAACATCCAAAACAAACTCACCTTACAGGTATGATATGTTCCTTTCAAACTCTGGATAATGCTGAGGCTAATCCATCATTACTGAATACACAAATAACCTCTCAGCATCACGAGCGACAAAAATCCCTTGTAATTGGTGACCTTAATCATTTTGGCGGTTGGTTTTGTAAATATTGTCAAGAACCAGATGAAATTATTAATGAACTACAATTATTGCAAAGTTTTTTAACATCATCATCATCGTCATCGCCATCATTGTCCAAGTCAATTCTAAATTCTGTGGAATTTCCAGCAGATAAACGACATACATCCCACATAGATGTAGCTTATGTTCAGAGCCTCATTTCTACTGGTATATATTTAAAAGATGGAAAAACTCAATTGCAAAAGGTACGTCGATTTTCTGATAAATATTATGCTCCAATATATGCTAACGAACAGAGTTGGAAGTATGGTCATTTATTGGTAAATATATACGAATCTTTGGAAGATTTATTAGCAGATGATAATGAAGAGGAAATGTTTTAAATTTAAAGTTTTATCTAGTAAAAAATAAGTATTTTGTAAATATTAATCTAATTAGAACGACATAATTTTTTAATCCTTACACTTTTTATGATGATTATATGATGAAAATCAATTTGTGTATTACAAGATCTTGCGAATATGTCTCAAAATTTCATAACTCTAAAAAATTCCGTTACGAATTCACAGTATGCAACACATTTCTAACTTGTTTATATTTTTCGTGACAGCGAAATGACTTGATATCTAATGCATATATTTAGGCAGAACAAAAAATCTTATCACTGTTTCCATTTTTGGCAATCAAAAGATAATTGTTTTCTTTTACCACTGTCATGAGTTGTATAATTTTCAACATTTTTCGAAAAATTTCTAAAAAAAGGTCGAAAATCATAGTTAATATTATTTTTTTTTTAAGCCTAAAAGTATGCATTCTTTTTTTACACAAAACATCGGAAACCATTTGTCTATGTTTGACTTTGATTCGAAGTTTGTAGAAGGTTTAAGGATTAAAAAAAAGAGTCGCTTCATCACAAAGTTGAAAAGTCTGAAGAGATCTTGAATTTAATATGTATTATTTAAGGAATGAAAGTCAATATCAAGAAGTATATGTATGTAAAGAACTCCAAATCCAATTCTTCAAACAACGCTCAACAAAATGTCACAATTCCCAACATAATAGCTTCACAACTCCCAACATAAAAGTTCGGATGTACCGAACAACAAAACAAATACACCGATTTCTAATTCGAAAAATATCAATTGTAATTCGAAAATTCTAATTGTAATTCGAAGATTCCATTTCTAATTTGATGATTCTACCTGTTATTTGAAACTTCCATTTGTAATTCAAAAATTCCATTTATAATTCGAAAATTTTAATTGTAGCTCGAAAAATATCAACTGTAATTCGATATTGATCAATTTTAATTCGAAAAAACCCAATTGTAATTCGAAAAGATCAATTGTAATTTGAACAAGTGAGAGTGTTAAATTCGGCTGTGCCCGAATCTTTGATACCCTCCAACATGTTAAAATTCAGAGGCGTTTTTTTTTGGGGGGGGGCTATGTGGGGGTGGTTGGGGATACCTTCCCCATCGGGATAAATGTTAACTAATTTATTTGTTATGCTTTTTTAACTTTAGTAATACCATTTACTCATAATTTTTATGATTTTTTAAAATCCACGCCCACAAAAGGGGGCGGGCAAAAAAAATCTTAATTTTGTAGCCCCCTGGGTCTAAGTGCTGGACTTTGCACACCTTCTGACGTAAAAAGATTTCATTTGTTTAACAAAAATGCAAAAAATCTGTAAAAAATTGTGTTTTTTGAGACTTTTTTTAAGTTCTTTAAGGGGGAACTTTTTTCCCCCTGATCCGATTTTACCCATTTCCGAACTTAACCGGTCTATGACCAAGAGACACATTCGTGCCAATTTTCAGTAGTCTAGCTCTCTTATTTTGGACTGAATCGTGTTTTATACAGACGGACGGACGGACATTCATAGAATGACTTAAAATCGATCATAGATCAATAATATACTTTATGGGGTCCCCGACCGATATTTTTATGCGTTACAAACGGAATGACAAAGTGAGTATACCCCCATACTGTGGTTGGAGGGTATAAAAAGATCAATTGCAATTCGAAATAGATCAATTGCAATTTAAAAGAGATCAATTGTAATTCGAAGATTCCAATTGTAATTCGAAAAAGATCAATTGTGGCGATCGTTATTTGTAATATCACAAATCTTTGTTTTATAACGGTCTAAAAAATTGATTTGAGGAGCGCGTGTGATGTTATGGCCAGTTCTCACTTGCGTTTTTCATAAAAAAGTAAATGTTCCTTAAACGAATTTTGTAATTATTAATTATTTTTTTAAATATAATATTAATATTTTAAGATTTTTTATTTATTTAAAAATTTAAACAGAAATATAATATTATAAGGTAAATAATAATATTATAAGTTAAACTTATTTAATTCATGTCATCATCATTATATAATTAATTGTGCCTGCAAATCCAATTCATTTATACCTTAATAACCAAACTAAATTTATAAAAAAAATTATTAATAATTTTAATAAACAAGTAAAATTATGTAATTAATCACGTCGTTCGACACTACTTGTTACACATGAAAATATTATTGAAAAAGTTGTCGTCGTAACGGTTTCTAGAACTTAATTAATGTTTACTATCGGCTCCCGAATTAAAATTTTTTTAGCTTGCCCCCAAATGATTGGGATTAATTACCCTTTTACGGGAAAATTACCAATTTTCTAATCTAACAATTCTAAGGATTGCATTCTTAGTGCATTTTGGAAACAAAAAAATATTTTTGTTTTCACAAAATTTACGCCAAAAGTTACGAGTATATTCCAAATTCAACAGTTTATTAACTTTTTTTATGTTTACGAAATTTTAGTTCTACAGATGATTTACGATTGCCCCAGAAGTCTTCCTTGGGTATATAATTTTAAATACTTTTCAGAAAAGATTTAGAATAGATCTACACTCAAAAAATTATGTTAGTAAAATCAACTGAAAATGACAGTTAAAATAACTACTCTTTAAGTTGTTTTGGGGTCAACTACTTTTTAAGTTAAATCAACTAACAATGTTAGTTATTTTAACTGACAAAAAACAACTGACTTATGTAGTAAAAATTACTAACATTTGTAGTCAAAACAACTAATATGTAGTAAAAATAAAATGAACAATATATATTTTTTTTCCCAAAAAATTTTTCAGAAAAATAAAATTAGGACCAAATTTTTTCCAATTTTTTTTTTATTACAGATCATGGGTTCAATCCCTGGCGGCTGCGATCTGTTAATAATTTTAACATATAGAATAAAATTGAATATTAACTGAATAAATTTAACATTAAAAGTTTTTCTGATGATTATAATAACTGGATTATACGAAACTATTAAAAAACGAACCAGGATGTCTTAAAAAATTTTTAGAAAAATAAATTTTTCTTTCACACCTTTCTCAATTCAAACCATATATAACATTTTTTTTAAGTTGTGAAAAAAAAACGATTTTTTTTTAAGCTTTGAAAAATTTTCAGAGTTAAAAAAAATAAAATTAACTACTTTAAATAACTGCTACTACATTACAGTACTTTTTTGTTAGTTATTCAAAAAAACGACTTAAAATAACTAACAGAAATAGTTGTTTGATATTTTTCATACAAAAATAACTGACTTTGTAGTTGAAAACAACTAGCTACTGTAAAATATAAAAACAACTTACATGTAGTAACTAACATAATTTTCTGAGTGTACACCATTTAAAGATATAATCCAAAAAAAGATCAACTGTAATTCGAACATCTAATTCAAAGATTCTATTTGTAATTCGAAGATTCCATTTGTAATTCGAGGATTCCATTTGTAATTTACCCCAATTTCTGTAGGAAGAACGTTTGACGAACGTCGTAAATTTACTTGTATTTTTTTTTGCTACAATAACAAAATATATCCAAATTTTTGACGTTCGTTCGTCATACAGAAACTATGACCTGTGATTTAAAAATTCCAATTGCAGTTCGAAAATGATCAATTGTAATTCGCAGAAGGGGGATGTTGGGGGCACCTTCTCCTTCAATATCAATTTAATTTGATATACTGCTATTTTATCATTATTTTTTTATTTTTTTTCTTAATCACGCTTAAAAACCCTTCATATGGCTTTATATGTCACAAAAATATTTAATTTGTTTTAACAAATATATAAAAAAAAAACATGAAAAAATGTGTTTTTCACGAGTTGTTCCTCAAGGGAGCTCTTTCATTTGGGACTGCAGACTGACGGACGGACATTCACAGAATGTCTTAGAATTAATTGATCACTGGACAATAATTAATACACTTTATGGGGTCCTACTCGATTCAATCTTCATATTTGTATTACGTTGGGTTATTTAACCAATATTTTTCAAATATTTTGAAATTTTTATGTGTAACGGAAAAATTTGTTTTTTGTTGAACGGTGTTATATAAAATTTATGAGAAGCGATAGAAACACACTTTATTTATCAAAAATTTTTAATTATCCCATTTACTTATAATATTTCATAATAAGTTTGTAATTTTTTAGTATTTTCTTGTTCCAACATGGCGTATGAGTTACAAATCAACGAACTTCGTAAATATTTATAACTCATACGCTATGTTGACACAAGAAAATTACAAAATTATTAAAAAATTTTCTCAAAAAAAAACAACGATAAAAAACACGCTTCTGATTTTTTTTTGTGTGGATACCAAACATCTACTCTAAAAAATAAAAAAAAGTGGCAGGGTTTTTGATAAATTGACTTTAAAAAAAAAAAATAAAAATTTCAGGTTCTGAAAATTTTCCAAAAAAAAATAATCAATAGCCTATAAAAACAAGTAAGAACATTATAGTCAAAAATTATAGCCAACTATATAATCCCCTTTACCTTTGTTTCCCGGAAAATGGGTCCCAAGTTGGAAATTTCTAACAAGGGAAGTATCTCAACCCTTATGAACCGATTTGCGCGAAACGTGAAATATATAAAAAAGAGACAATTCTAAGGTTGGGGTGTCTCGGCTTATCGGCCATATCGGGGATTTAGAGGTTCAAAACATGGGTCAAAAAATTGCGAATAAATTGTTTTTTGGATTTTTCAGCCATTTCTTTCTAAGAAACTATATGATGTTTACATATAAGAGGAAAGGATTTTTTAATGCCTATCCAACGGTAGCATGACCTTGTAAAAATTCGGCTTTGTTAAATATTTTTTTCATAAAAATGTGTAAATTTTAGGGGTTATCTATATGAAGACATAGACCTACGATATCCATATGAATATGAAATAATCTTTATTAAATTTAATTCGACACGTATTTTTGCGCTAGACGATATTCCTGTTAGTTTGGGAGTTATCGAAATTTTCCCGAAGGTCCACATTGTTTCATAAGGGGACAACGAAATTTTTAGACACTGATATGGCCGATAAGCCGAGACACCCAAACCTTACAATCGTCTTTTTTATATATATTTAAGTTTCAGGCAAATCGGTTCATAAGGGTTGAGATACTTTCCTTGTAAGTGTAAAAACACACAAATTTGATAGATTTATGTGAATATCGGAAAGGTGGTTTGTATGGGGGCTACAAGAAGAACTATTTCGATTCCTTTAAAATTCGGAACGGTTATTATTGTATACAAAACACAATTTACCTGCCAAATTTCGAAAGGATATCTACTATAATACGGTTATTAGAGTCGTTTTAGCTAAAATTAAAGCGGACCTTTGTATTGGGGCTATTTCTATTTTTTATGTTTAGTAAATTTTTGAATACTATGTGAAAATCAAATACATTTTTGTTTAAAGTTTACTCAATAGTATTTATTGTTTACTGTTAAAAAAATTGAATTTTTTACTCAATACTATTGAAAATGTACTCTATTTTCTTTTATATCGCCTATCATATAATAATAAAATGAATTTACTTAGCTTATATCGCTTTAATTCAAAATCTATCACATATCATATAAACAATATAAAAAAAAATATATTAGATACATATATATCAAATCACATACTTTCTTTAAAAATCCATAAATCTCATACATAAGTTAATCCTTTGAGTAATTAAAATTGTATTAAATGTTAATTGTATCTGCATATTAATTAAAATATAAACAAAAAAATCCCCATGATCTGCCTTAAGTTTTTAATTTTAAGCCAACAACATTTCGTGTCTTTTACTCTTTACTATCACTCATCTTTAAAATATCTCCTTTTCTTATTGTCTATAATTTCAATAAAAAAAAAATAAACCATAAAAACAAATGCTGTGATACAACTAAAAACAAAAAAAATATAAAAAAATTTACTTCATCATAATTTATCTTAAAAAAATAATTGACGATTAATTAATTGTGTTTAGTTGAAATATTTCCATATTAAATTATTATTTTAGAATGATTTTTATGATGATTTTTTTCTTGGTAATTTTTTAAATTATTTTTAAATAAAAAAGCATTTGTTAATTTAAACACAAAAAAAAATTAAAATAATAGTCATAATTTGTAATTTAGCTAATTATTTTAGTTGGTCATTTAAATTTAGTAAACTTATATGTAATTTGTAAATTAATAAATCATTTGTGTTGTTTAAATAAATATTAAAATAAAAAAAATAAGATTATTTTATTTTAATTTTAGTTTTAGTTTTAAAAATTACTCGTATTGGCACGAAGCAAAAAAATCTACTTTAACAAAAGTGTTATTTAAATTTCTAATTTCCCATTCATTTTTTGAAGTCGATTTAAAAAATTTATATCGAGGACGAATATTAAAAACTTGCTATCTGCTTTGTAATAACGCTGCAGATATCAAGTTTTGAATATTCGTTTTTTTAATTATTTGATAAGGCTGAATATTTTTAAATTTATAGAAAAAAAAATTTGATAGCACTGTTTAGCACGAAAGTGTATTTGGCTTGAGACCAAAAAAAAAATCTTTAAATTACACCACTAGCAGACCAAAACCTCCACGTCACACAGTGGGAAAAACACCAATCTGGCAGGAAAAAAATCATATCTTCTAAACTATTGGTCGGATCCGATAACAATACTTAGAGATTTTATAGCTAAGGATATGAGCTTTTTGTATAATGAATAATAAGAAACTGTTTTTCAATACAGGGTGCCCCAAAAGGAGTTATATACGACTACCTCAGGAGTATTTTTTTTGTACCTGTTAGCTGTGGAAAATTATGTTTAAAATAAGAATTTTATACTTTTTGAAAAGTAAATGGGGTAATAAAATATCTGATAACATTTGGACATATACCCTACATCCAGCATATAACTAAAATAGGAGTCTTAGCAGCTGATTGCATAAGCATATACGAATTTTTAGTTAACCTTTTGTCAATGTATAGTGCCATTGTCTCTTCTGGTGTGTATTATGTCGGTGCTTCAAAGGGGTGTTTTTTAATTTCATCTAATAATTGCGCTGCATCTCTTTTTCCAGATTTGTGCAGACTTACTTTCGTAGCGACCAATAATTATTCCTTGATGTTATTTTGTACAAGATCCGAAACACGATTCCTCTTAGATTTTTTCGACGTTTCCAAAAAAGTCTTCAAAGGACGCCCTCGAGGTTGTGACGGTCCTGGTTCTTCGTCTTCTACCAGAAAATCTATATTTTCATTCAACCATATATTGTAATGATTTTCAAAACGATATAAATTGCGAGAAACACTGGCCCATCTACATTTAGATGGTCCAGTGTTTCTCGCAATTTATATAGTTTTGAAAATTTACTACATAAATCTCGCACACTAACAGTTAGTTTTTTATAGGTATCATTCTCGTTGCAGATGTTATTTCCAAGTTTGGACAAGATATAATTGATAACTGTTGAGTTCCGATCAGAAGCACATGATAGTATTAACTGTTGAGTTCCGATCAGAAGCAAATGATAGTATTAAATTTATTATTATTTATAACACTATTATTATTAAGAATTTTTTCACCAACTGAATGCGACTTAAATCGGTTATTTAAAAATCATAAAATCAAAAATAATTTTAATTCAGCACGAACTTTTTTCAAGATTTCGACGCTCTACTATGTTAAAAAGAAATTACTAACAATCCTTCGCGATTCTCAACATATAGGTGAGTCGTGTTCATCGCTGCCTAGGTTTAGAATTATAGTTATTGAAAGACCAAAATTACAAAAATAATTTTAAAAAATCGCTACGCAGGCCTACGCAGCTAATTTTTTGAATAGTAATACTTCATTATATGTAGAATAATCTATAATTAAAGATTAAGCAGCATCTGACAGCGTTTTTTTTGTAGCTCCATAAGAATTTAAACAAGTTAAAAAAAAACGTAGTTTATGTAATTCGTTACGAGGGAGCCTTCGCAAAACAGATAACGTCTGGAAATTTATACATAATATACCTAATAGCACCCTTTAAAAGAAATCAAACACTTGGAAGGTAACGGCTTACCCCCTCCGATACACGACGATGACAAATTTACTGTTATAAACAATTAACTGTGAGAGCCCAATAAATTGTCAACATTTGATAGTGTGTAATTCCCTAATGGGTTAAATAAACTTTAAGTTCTTAACAGATTAAAACGCAGTCACTATCCCACTTTAAAATCGCATTATAACTTTGTTAAAATCTGTTAGTTATATTTTGAATTATTTCCGCTAGATTGGCAATTTTTCCCACTGTGCGTCACGTACTTACACTAACGCCTAGTACTCTGTTTTCCACGGTGAAAATTTTACTTAAACTTTAAACGCATCAAATTGCAATAAAACATTTATAAATCAACAACTTTTGACAAAAATGTTTTAATATTCAAATCAAAGGTGCACATAACAAAATTAAATTGATACTCAAATGTGGACCCTTCCTCAAAAAAAAAAAAACGCCCCTACATTTTATTTTTTAATTTTTGTAGGGTATAAAAGAGTCGACACAGCCGATTTAACACTCACTAAACCATTTTCAACTGTATTTGATTTTTTCTGTAAGTACAGATCGAGCACGGGCTCTAATTATATTTGTTATAAGGGTTCAAGTTGAAAAAATGCAGAAGAAAAATTGAATTTCTAAAAATTATAGACATTTCTGGTATTTCCCATACCGGTTTCAAACACCCCAGTTAGTGTCATCGTCAGTAGGATTTTAAATGTCGGTTTGTCTTGTTAATGAAAACAGTTTTTTATATATGTGAATATTTATAGTTTCTACTAGAGATGGGCACCAATCACGTGATTAACGTGAATCACGTGAGTCACGCATGAATAACGTGATTCGTGAGTAAATTTTTTTCCTACTCACGTGAGCGTGCGTGAGCGTGAGTAACAAAAAAAAGTTCGTGCGTGATCGTGCGTGAGTAAAATTCTTGCGTGAATTTTTCGTGACTTTAATTGTTTCCTCCATTTTTTTGTTCGGTTACGTTTTCTTGATTTTTTATGGTCTTTCAAAACATTCCATGAGGAAATGTGTTCAGATTTTAAGACACTTTTCGTATGCAAATTCTCAGATTCTGAGACATTTTCCGTATTGAAAAACTCTCAGATTCCGAGACGTTTTTCGTATAAAAATATTTTCAGATTCTGAAACGTTTTTCGGACAGAAAAGGTCTCAGATTATAGTAAATCAGTAAAAACTAATGGAACACACAAAAAATTATTGGCTAAATATTTTCAATTAAATCTATTGATCAACAAAATTTAAATGAGTCAATCAATGTTTTGATTGAAATTTTTGTTATTTTCTTAAACAGTCGAATACAAATTTTCAACATACAAAATTTTTTTCGCTTTAATTTATTTGAATAGATTAATTAAAAAATGTACAAAATAATCGGGTTTTACTTTGTTTGCAACATATTAGAAAGCAAAAAAGATGCATTTTTTGATAATTTTGTCATAAGCTTACACTTCATTTGTTAAATCAATCATTATTTTGATTGACTTCAAATAAAAAATTTATCAAATTTTTGATCAAAATCGAAAACATGTTTGATTGAAAAAATTTTCAATCAAACACCTATAATATGATGATTGGTATAACAATTTTTTTAATTGGAGGAATTTCAATAAAAAAAATTATTGAATCCGCGTTTTTGTTGATTGAAATTCGTTTAAAATTTTTTCTGTAAAAAAAGAAGATTTTTTGCATTTTCGTATGACCTATATCAGACATTTCCACAAAGACGACTTAGGGGAGGGAAATGTCATGGGAATGTCAGCACCCCCTGACAACTGATAATTATGATTGGAGAAATTTTGAAGTTTTTTATGAACCCGTCCTTAACTCGGTATATAGAGCCGTCATGGGGATGTCAGGTGTGACTCTGACATGTCAGCGAGCCGTCACCACGGATGGCTCAAGGACTTTTACAACTGGGTAATGCATAAAGAAAATATCGCTCCTTTACTTGTATAGTGTCATAACTCAAAAAATGCGTTTTTTGAGTTAATGATGCAGAATTATTCGTTATATCATGCTTTATATTGTGTCAAAAATTCGTATTAATATCTTTTAAACTCACCGTTTGAGAAGAGTACACGCCATTATTACATTTTCTATGTACCGGCCTTTTTCAATTAAAAACCAGTTTCAATAGTAAACTTTAAACGTGCTTTCTGCAAAATCAAATATTTTGAGTTGTGACACTATACAAGTAAAGGAGCGATATGACATACATTTTTTCACATCCCGAGTAAAAAAGATTATATATAATTTTACTTATTTTTATATAAACATATATTATTTCATAAATTTATACGTAAATTGTTTTGCTTTCATATAAGATTATATATACTTACACTTCGATTTTTTTTTCTTATATAAAATTATATAAAAGAAAATGTTAAGTTATACAAAATAACATATGATTAGAGTTAGTTTATATAATTACATATGAAATATAAAATTCTGTCTGTTTTTTTATATAATTTAATATAACAAAATATTTGAAGACATTTTATATAAAACTTTATGCAACTTTTTTCTGAATCATATGTAATCTAATATGAGTAAAATTAAAAAAGAAAATCTAAGTCCTTTATATTTAATTTGATATAACTTTTAAACATTTTTCTAAGTCCAGAAAAAAAAAAATTTGAAGTTCCAAAACTAAACCTTAAACATTTTTCTTTTTTAAAAATTATTTGATATTATATATAATGCAAAATTTATAAAAAAAAATCTAAGTTCTTTATATATAATTTAATATAAATTTTTTTTTGGGAATTTTTTTATTAAAAAAAAAAAAAATTTATTTAATTATATATAATTGCATAAATTTTTCTAAAAAAGGGGCCAATTTTCGCATCAAATTATATAAAATTATATTAAAATCACATCAAATTATACCAAATTTAATGCAACTTTATATGGTTTTATCGACTCATTTTTCGCATCAAATTCTATATGAATATATATGATGTCTTTATATAATTAAATATAAACATATATAATCTTTTTTACTCGGGTATTTTAATTCGTGAGTATTTCGTGATCGTGATTACGTCGTGAGCGTGATTAATTTTTTTTCTACTCACGTGAGCGTGCGTGAGCAGAAAAAAAATGTTCGTGCGTGATCGTGCGTGATTACAATATATTTTATCGTGAGCGTGCATGATCGTGATTGAAAAGTCACTCACGATCCCATCTCTAGTTTCTACAGAATAAATTTTGACAGTTTCCAACACTACAATTCTATTTCTAGCAATCTCAACCTCACTTCATACTTTCTTTCAACTTTTTTGTCTCTTACATTATGTATTTTAAAATTCTCCAAATTTATTTTAAAATTTTCCAAATGAATTTTAAAATTGTCCAAATCCCTGCAAACAAAACTATACGACATCGATTCGCCGGTTGTATTGCCGATACGATAAATGTTATTGCGGCAATTATCGAATTCGTATCGCCGGCGATACACCTTTCGGGAGAAACTGTTACCCGACGGCAATACATCCTGGCGATACGAAAACGATTCGTCTTGGCGATAAAAGGGCAATATCGCCAGATAATCGTATAAACGAAAAATAATAGATTTGTATGTATCGCCGGAATATCACCAAAATGATAAACCGGCGATACAGCTATATCGATTCCCTGAAGCTGAAAATATATTTTGGTCATGTTAACAGGACTAAACACATTTGCATTCACCTGAAAAACATATCCGCAACATTCGCTGAATTTTTTATTTTATCTTTGAAGGCACATTTGTGTTTTTCGGCCAAATTTATATTCTTTCAAAGATTTCTTGTTGTGCTTAATAAAATATTTTATTTTAAATTGACAAAGAAATAAAAATTTTCAATATATCCAAAATATCGTTCGTATGAGAAAACTGCGATATATGTAATAAAAATACTACTTTGATTTTTTATTGAAATGATAAATTTTCGTATCGCCGCAATATCTTTTCGGCAATATATCGCCCTATTGTTTGCAGGGATATATTTTAAAACTTTTTAACAATAAGTGTATTTTCAAATTGTCCAGATGTATTTTAAAATTGTCCAATTGTATTTTAAAATTGTCAAAATATATTTTTAAATTGTCCAAATGAATTTTAAAATTGTCCAAATGTATTTTAAAATTGCCCAAATGAATTTTAAAATTTTCCAAATATTAATTAAAATTATCCAAATGTACCTACACTCAAAAAAAAAAACTGTAATGTTAGCAAAAAAAGCTTGTAAATCTACAAGAAAATTTGCTGATTTTGAACCCACAATTTTTTTGGTAAAGTTAGCAAAAATGTTTTGCCAAAAATTTGTTAACTGAAATTTTTTATTTCAACTTAGTTCATACACATTTGAGGACCCCATTGGGTTCGGACCCGATAGGTCCAGACCCCGATGGGCCTAGACCTAGTTGGATTCCTTAAAAATCGTCATAGTTTTTGATCCAAAATTTGTGTTCGTTTCACTCTACCTTGCTTAGTTTTTGAGATACGAGATTTTAGGGGACCACCGGGGTTTTGAGAATTAAAAAATTCGATAACTTCAAAAATATTACTCGGAGAGCTTTTGATTATTTTGCGGTTTTGTTCTACGTGTTGAGAGCTTTTTTGTTGTGTCGGCAATATTTACCGAGATATGAGCATTTTAAAATTTTCGGGAATGCTAACTTTTTGGGATCCAAAGTTAGGACCCATCAGGGTCCACACATGTGAAGCGGACCGAAATAAGCCCGAGAACCAAAAATAGCCTCCATTTTGCTCTATCTGGCTTAGTTTCCGAGATAGCGCCATTTTAAGTTTTCTAAAAATAAAAAAAATTTACCATTTATTTTTGCCAATATTAGCAAAAAAGCTTGTAAAAATTTGGTCAACTCAATTTTAAATTTAGCAAAAAAAAATAGTTCAAATTTTGTTTAAAATTGCTAATGCGCTAAATGAAGTTTACAAGATATTTTTGCTAACATGCTAATCTTAACTAAAAATTTGCTAAAAGTTAGCTAACCAGCATTAACAAAAAAATTAGTAAATCTACTAATGTATTATTTTGAGTGTATGTGAGATTCAGTAGTTGATTAAAAAAAATCTAAAGAATATCGAATTTTAATTACTCTAACAATACGCGAAATAAAGTTTTTTGGCTCTCCTGAAAAATTGTGTTTTTTTAGATAGAGGGTTTTGATTATATGCCCTCGATATGTAGATATTCATATATTCATAAAATTCTGCATAGAATACTTTAAAATACATTTGGAAAATTTTAAAATACAATTGGACAATTTTACAATACATTTTGAACATTTTATACTACAATTGAACAATTTTAAACTACATTTGAACAATTTTAAAATATATTTGAAGAATTTTAAAATACATTTATACAATATTGAAATACATTTGGACAATTTTAAAATTAATTTGGACAATTTTAAAATATATTTTGACAATTTTAAAATACATTTGGACAAATTTTAAATACATTTGGACATTTTTAAAATTCATGTGGACAATTTTAAAATACATTTGGAAATTTTTAAAATACAATTGGAAATGGTCCAATATGGACAATTTTAAAAAATATTTGAACAACTTTAAAATACATTTGGACAAATTTAAAATACATTTGGACATTTTTAAAATTCATGTGGACAATTTTAAAATAAATTTGGAAAATTTTAAAATACATTTGGAAATTTTTAAAATATAATTGGAAATGGTCTAATTTGCACAATTTTAAAATATATTTGAACAAATTTAAAATAAATTTGGACAAATTTTAAATACATTTGGACAATTTTAAACTTCATTTAGACAATTTAAAAATACATTTGGACAATTTTAAAATACATTTGACAATTTTAAAATTAATTTGGACAATTTTAAAATACATTTGGACAATTTTAAAATTCATTAGGACAATTTTAAAATTCATTTGGACAATTTTAAAATATATATAAATATATATATATGGGCTATTTCACGTCAACGGGAGACCCCCCCGCCCCCAAAATTCTATTGGTCGTAGAGAGTTGTATTATGGCTTAAAATTTAGCCAATGATCTCTACTTTTGAAAGCTGAGTGGCGGAAGTTGAACCCAATGGTAGGTGAGCCAATATGGCGGCGCGAATCGGGATACCCAGATCGGGATATGCTGGAAACTAATGAAGGAGTTATCGGATTTTTCTGAAATTTGTTATCAGGGGGTTCATTGGGACGCTAATTTCGAATTTTCATTCAGATTTCAAAAATTCAAAATGGCGGATCCAATATGGCGGATGATTTTTTCGAGGTTTTCGCATTCAAATAAAACTTGGTTCCCGGGTGTATTATGGGTCACTAAGCACGATTCTGAATTTAGATTTACAAAATTCAAAATGGCGGATCCAATATGGCGTTTATTTTTTTTTTTTAATTTCGGTTTCCTTGAAACTTTTTATCCGGGGGTTATTTGGGACGCTGATTTCGATTTTTTATTCAGATTTCAAAAATTCAAAATGGCGGACTCAATATGGCGGATGGTTTTTTTTTTAAGTTGTCGCATTCAAATAAAACTCGGTTCCCGGGTGTATTATGGGTCACTAAACACGATTCTGAATTTAGATTTCCAAAATTCAAAATGGCGGATCCAATATGACGTTCATTTATTTTTTTTAATTTCGATTTCCTTGAAACTTGTTATCTGGGGCTTATTTGGGACGCTGATTTAAAATTTTTATTCAGATTTCAAAAATTCAAAATGGCGGATCCAAAATGGCAGATGATTTTTTTTTTAAGTTGTCGCATTTATGTTAAACTCGATACCCGGGAGTTTTATGAGTCACTTAGTACGAATCTGACATCAGATTTTCAAAATTCAAAATGGCGGATCCAACATGGCTCTTAACAAAAATAAGTGCCATGTTGGATCCGCCATTTTGAATTTTGAAAATCTGATGTCAGATTCGTACTAAGTGACTCATAAAACTCCCGGGTATCGAGTTTAACATAAATGCGACAACTTAAAAAAAAAATCATCTGCCATTTTGGATCCGCCATTTTGAATTTTTGAAATCTGAATAAAAATTTTAAATCAGCGTCCCAAATAAGCCCCAGATAACAAGTTTCAAGGAAATCGAAATTAAAAAAAAATAAATGAACGTCATATTGGATCCGCCATTTTGAATTTTGGAAATCTAAATTCAGAATCGTGTTTAGTGACCCATAATACACCCGGGAACCGAGTTTTATTTGAATGCGACAACTTAAAAAAAAAAACCATCCGCCATATTGAGTCCGCCATTTTGAATTTTTGAAATCTGAATAAAAAATCGAAATCAGCGTCCCAAATAACCCCCGGATAAAAAGTTTCAAGGAAACCGAAATTTAAAAAAAAAAAAATAAACGCCATATTGGATCCGCCATTTTGAATTTTGTAAATCTCAATTCAGAATCGTGTTTAGTGACCCATAATACACCCGGGAACCGAGTTTTATTTGAATGCGAAAACCTCGAAAAAATCATCCGCCATATTGGATCCGCCATTTTGAATTTTTGAAATCTGAATGAAAATTCGAAATTAGCGTCCCAATGAACCCCCTGATAACAAATTTCAGAAAAATCCGATAACTCCTTCATTAGTTTCCAGCATATCCCGATCTGGGTATCCCGATTCGCGCCGCCATATTGGCTCACTTACCATTGGGTTCAACTTCCGCCACTCAGCTTTCAAAAGTAGAGATCATTGGCTAAATTTTAAGCCATAATACAACTCTCTACGACCAATAGAATTTTGGGGGCGGGGGGGTCTCCCGTTGACGTGAAATAGCCCATATATATATAAATATATAAATTACAAATATAAAATTTTTTGATGAAATATTGGCCGAGTTACAGGGTTGGGAAGTTTTGATGTTTTTGAAAAGAATATATTTTGGTGAATTTTAATTAACACTTTGATGAAACAAAAATTATAATTTAAAAAACTAATTTTAAAGTATTTTTGATGGCCTTTAAAATGGCATTTGTGGTTTTTTTTGAAAAAAATAAATTTGACCTTAAAATTCAAGGTCAAAATATTAAGTTGTAATTATCTTATAAGGGTCGCACTTTTAAATTTTTTTCACAAAGCCCATTAGAAAGCTTGACATTTTTTTTAATTTCGGTTTTTTTAAAAAAAATGGTATGTATGAAACTTTATGAGAAATCAATTTTTTAGGAGTATATGACACTCAAATTGTACTGAAATCGCTTTAATCTGCATGTAATAACAACAACAAAAATAAATGTTTAGATAAAGTGTGCGTTGTAAACACACACAACAAACGTTGCACGAATAAAAAATAAAGAAATCAGTACAGTTTGGGTGTTATGTACTCGTAAAAAAATTGATTTCTCATAAAGTATCATACATACCATTTAAAAAAAAAAAACGAAATTAAAAAAAATTTCAACCTTTCTAGTGGGCTTAGTGAAAAAAATCTAAAGGTGCGACCCTTATAAGATAATTACAATTTAATATTTTGACCTTGAATTTTAAGGTCAAATTTATTTTTTTCAAAAAAAACACAAATGCCATTTTAAAGGCCGTCAAAAATACTTTAAAAGTCGTTTTTAAAATTATAATTTTTGTTTCATCAAAATGTTAATTCAAATTCACCAAAATATGTTCTTTTCAAAAACATCAAAACTTTCCAACCCTGTAACTCTGCCAATATTTCATCAAAAAATTTTATATTTGTAATTTAGAATTCCTATCATTAACCTACTATTTTACCAAAATTATACTTAAATTGGACAACATTTGTTTTTTGGTGTGGACCTTTGACGCGTTTTGCCCCATATATAAGTTGTCATTCCGTTTGTAAAACCTCAAAATATTGGTCTAGGACTCCATAAAGTATATTCATGATCCTCGATAGACTTTAAGTCGATCTAGCAATGGCCGCCCTTCTGTCTGTTGAAAATACGTTAACTTTTGAAAGACTTTTCCCAGGCTGCTGAAGTTAGCAATATATGTTAGTTATTTACCTGGTCAGGTTGGTATTGCATTTCGGTGAAATCGGTCCAGTAATTCAAAAGTTATAAGCAAACTCGTGGATTTCGGCAGGGGTTTTTCGCGAATTTACGTGTTAAAAAACACGATAACAACTCTGAGGCTGCTGTTGGTATTAAATTTTAGCAAAATCAGTCGAGTGGTTCAAAAGTTGTAAGCAAAACCGTGAATTTCAGATTGGTTTCGCCTAAAATTCACGAGTTGAAAAAACCGGGAAACTAGCTCTAAAAACATTGAAAAGCCACAAAAATATTTTACAGAATATTTTTGTCACTCAAAAATATTTACGTTAAAAAAATTACACTCGAAAAAATTTTTACACTCAAAAAATGTTTGTAATTTTTTTTTAAATGACAAAAAAAGGTTTTACTCAAGTTTGTTTAGTTTTTTTCACGTTAAAAAATTTACTATCACTTTAAAAGGGCATTTTGGAGATTCAGCCAAGTCGAAATTAACTTTTCTACTTGTTTGTAATTATTTTTTGAAACAACTCTCATGTAAGTGTCCCAGCAAAAACTTGGTAATGGGTACCCGTTTCCGTCTTACTTACCTGGTAATAGACTAATTACCATTAGCATTACTTTACGCCCAGAAAGGCAAAATGTGGTTACCTCCAATGACATCACCGTGTTAGGTTAGGTTAGGGGTGGCGGAGCTCAAAATTTTGAACTCCTCGCATAGAACGGCTGGTCCATAGCAATACCACATGTTCCTTCAACGACGTGGATTGTTTGCGATGCCTGGCCAATGCGGGGCATTTGCACAGGATATGTTCAACTGTTTCATCCGTATTCGGTTCATTACATCTTCTATAATTGGAATCAGAGATGAGTCCAATTGTTCTTGCGTGGAAAGCAATTAGGCAGTGTCCCGTGACCACTCCCGTGAGTAAACGACATTCTCTTCTGTTGAGAGAAAGTAGGTAGCGAGTTCTTTTTTTTTTTAAAAAAAAAAAAAAAAAAAAAACTCTCGCCATTTCCTGTTCGCCATGGAAATACACTGACAATCACTTCTCGATCTGTAGTACTGCATTGGGGGATCAATATGAACAAAGTCCCTACCCCATCTGCATCCAGTTTTGCAAGCTCATCATCCTTTTCGTTCCCTTCTACTCCCTTATGTCCTGGAACCCATATTAGAGAGACGAGGTTATTGCTGGATAGTTTTTGAAGATTCTCGTAGCACTCAAAGACGACTTTTGATTTAATACAAAAGCCTCTTAGAGCTTTTAGTGCAGCTTGGCTGTCGAAGTAAAAGTTTATTATTCTCTCCGATTCTCCAAGAAACTGTAAGGCTGCCTTATTAATAGCAACTATTTCAGCCTGGAATATGCTACAGCTCAAAGGTGGATTAAAAGATTTTCGTATATCACAGACGTCCGTAGTAAATCCCGCTCCCACTCCCGTCGATTGTTTGGAGCCGTCTGTGAAAATATTTAAAGCGTCATTTGGAACGCAACGCCAGTGCGACCAAAATTCTCGAGTCGGAAATTCAACTTTAAATTTCCGATCGAAAAGTAGTTTGGGCACCCTGTAGTCAGTGCCAACGTTATCTAGATTGTCCATGCTACTGTGTCCAAAATTTCGGCGTCTGAGCCAATTTGACTCTTTGAGTCTGAGGCATGCCTTATATGCCTCACCCTTAGCAAAGACGTCAATTGCACAGTGCAACACCCAAAATCGGAATGGGATGGAACCAAAAGCAAATGAAAGTTGACATATTCCATAACAAACCCCTCAAGGCTTTTTTCTAGTTCAGAGCTAGATTTTTTTTACACGCATTTGAAGGTAGTGCACTTATTAGAAGATGTGGTAGTATTTTATATAAAAACAGCGAAATAATTTTATTTATGAACAATATTTGAAAACGAAATTAACAGAACTAAAGAAAATTTTCGACAAATAAAAATTCCACAATTTGAAATAAAATACAAAATTAAATTTTAAACGTTTTACAAATTAGCAAGTGTATTTAATGTAAAGTATTTTCAACACTCCTCCTCAATTGCGAATTAGTAAATGTTGCTTTTCAATCTTAACAATTCCAGTCTGGATTTCGGCAATGGTTTCGTAAGCATGTCTGCAACCATTTCTTCTGAAGGGCAGTATTTGCATTCTATTATCCCCTTATCAACATAATCCTTCACGAAATGATATTTGGTGTCAATGTGTTTTGATCTATTGCTTAATTTTTCTTCTTTTATCAAATTCAGACAACTTCGGTTATCTTCATATATTGTAGTTTGACGTTTTTGTTCGCATCTTAAATCACATAAAATATTTCTTACCCAGATGGCCTCTTTTGCTGCTTCTGATAAAGCGATAAATTCAGCTTCTGTGGTAGATAATGAAACAGTTGTTTGCTTTTTGCATGCCCAGCTAATTGTACCTCCATTAATCATAAATATATAACCAGAGTTTGATTTTCGGTCAATTCTGCATTCAGCCCAATTGGCATCAGCATAACCCAAAAGCTCATTCTGATTTAAAGACACATTATTTAAATTTAAATATAAATCTGACGTTCCTTTTAGATATTTTGCAACACGTTTTAATTCATTCCAATCTTCTTGACTTGGATTACTTGTTTTTCTAGCAAGTATTGCAACACTTGCAGAGATGTCTGGACGTGTATTTACCGCAATATATAACAATGATCCCATTAAACTTTGGTATTCATTATTTCTTATTAAAGGTTCTGAATTATTTTTACCATATGATGGGTCTAGAGGATATTTTGAAGACTTTGCATCTTGAAGGCCAAATTTATACAGCATACTCTCAATATATTGCTTTTGACGAATTTTATATTGAAAGTTATTTGTTACTACTTCCATACCCAGATAATGTGATATGGGACCAAGACTATTTACTTCAAAATTATGATTTAGTAAATCTTCAAACTTTTTAATTAAACTTTGACATTTAGACGCAACTACCAAGTCATCAACATAAATTAGCACATACACATCTTCCCCATTGATGGCTTGACTATACAAACATGGATCAGCCTTACTTTGTACAAAACCGCCATTAACCAATACGTCATTTAAAGCCTTATTCCACACATTGGCTGCTTGTTTAAGGCCATATAAACTTCGTTTAAGTTTGCACACAAGACTACCATCCCCTTCCATAAAACCAGGTGGTTGCTTCATGTAAATTGTTTCTTTAAGATAACCGTTTAAAAAAGCACATTTTACATCCATGTGTTCAACATACATCCTCTTTTCACCAGAGACAGACAAAAGTATACGAAAAGTAGCTTGACGAACAACTGGTGCAAACACTTCATCGTAATCACATCCGTACTTTTAATTAAACCCTTGTGCAACCAAACGAGCTTTAAAACGTTGAATTTTACCATCAATGCCGCGTTTTAATTTGTACGTCCACTTACAACCAACTATGTTTGCGTCTGGAGGAGCTTGAGTCAAATCCCGCGTTTTATTTTTTGTGAGCGAATCCATCTCCTCCATCATAGCAGATTCCCATTCAAGTTTTTGTTTAGATACGATCGCCTGCTTATACGTTTTAGGTTCGATGATATCATCTGATTTTACCGTTAGTGCTGAGTATTTAACAGGAGGAACACCTTTGTTAATTCTCGAAGATCTTCGTAATATTGTGGGAGACACTTCTTCGGAATCTTGATTTGCAGGATCGCTTTGGGTTTCTTCATTTGTTAGATCACTTTAGATTTCTTCATTTGTTAGATCACTTTGGGTTTCTTCATTTTCAAAATATTCAAGATCCGAGTAATACTACAAAAAGAATCAACATCAGGTTCATCATCGGCAAGGAAATCATCATGAAAGTTTTCAATAGCATCATTACAATTCTTTGAGGAAACACTCACTGTCAAATATTTGTCACTCAAACACGGATTTACCCCCCCCCCCCCCCCCATCATTCATTTTCATGATTGTATTTCGAGATTCAAATTTAAAATCTCTGCTAATAGTGACTTTATTAGTGCCAACATCAACGAAACGTAGCCCTTTAGACTGTTCATCATATCCCATGAATGTTAATAATGTTGATTTGTTGTCCAATTTCTTTCTATTTACTTTTGGGATTAGTACATAAGCTTTGGAACCAAAGATATGCAAATTTGATATGTCAGGTTTACGACCCTCCCATCTTTCATATGTAGTACAAGGAATGGAATTAGTAACTAATCTATTTTGTAAATAATTCGAAAACATAATAGCTTCCCCCCAATAAGTGTTTGATAAAGCAGCTTCTTCAAGAATACAGCGAGACATTTCAACAAGATATCTGTTTTTTCTTTCAGCCACACCGTTTTGTTGAGGGCAATAAGGAACAGTGAACTGGGACCAAATACCATAGCTCTGAAGAAACTCTAACATCTTCTTCGATTTATATTCAGCCCCATTATCGGATCTAATACATTTGGGAACTCTTCCAAATTTGTTTTTAACCGTTTCTACATACGCTTTTATCTTATCATACACTCAAAAAATTATGTTAGTAAAATCAACTGAAAATGTCAGTTAAAATAACTACTTTGTAAGTTGTTTTGGGGTCAACTACTTTTTCAGTTAAATCAACTAACAATGTTAGTTATTTTAACTGACAAAAAACAACTGACTTATGTAGTAAAAACTACTAACATTTGTAGTCAAAACAACTAAAATGTAGTAAAAATAAAATAATCAATATATTATTTTTTTTTTCAAAAAATTTTTCCAAAAAAAATTGAAGACCAAATTTTTTTTTCAAAAAATAAAAAAACGAAAATTTATTTTTATTTTTTGGAAAAAAACTTTGAAAATTTTTCAGATATAAAATAAATACTACTAAAATTAACTACTTTAAATAACTGTTACTACATCACAGTACTTTTTTGTTAGTTGTTCAAAAAAACGACTTAAAATAACTAACAGAAATAGTTGTTTGATATTTTTTATACAAAAACAACTGACTTTGTAGTTGAAAACAACTAACTACTGTAAAATATACAAATAACTAACATATAGTAACTTACATAATTTTCTGAGTGTAAACTTCAGACTTCTGATTAAGCAAATACACAATAGTATAACGACTGTAGTCATCAATTAGTGTAAGAAAATATCTATTCCCACCAGGCGTAGTTGTTTGCATTGGACCGCAAATATCGGAATGGACTATTTCAAGGACTTCCTCAGTTTTGGATTCTGACTTTTTAGGAAATGGTTTTCGAATCAATTTACATTTGCTACATACATCACACGTTTTCCTAATACAACAATCAACAATATTAAAATCATTTTCTAGCTTACCAGATTGCATTAATTTAACAGCATTTATATCTCTATGTCCAAATAATTTATGATAAAAATGTTGACATCGATCTTGATTACATTTAACAGTCATAGCACCTTCACATTGCTTTGTTCTTAAATTGTACAAGTTGTTCACACAATCTGCAACACCAACTTCAACATTATTTGTATCGAGAATTTTGCAGCTTGAACCATTAAACAACACTTTAAATCCTTTTGAAGACAGCTTTTTCACAGACATTAAATTCCCTTTAAAGGAAGGAATGTAAAGCACATCATCAACAGTTACCATCATTTCATCTCCTTTATTATTCACAAACATTATCTTGCAAGAACCTTTACCAGCAGAATAAACAGCTTCCCCATTAGCAACCGTAACTTTTTCAGACCATGATTGATCCATAGTAATAAATTCTTCCTTGACGCTACATATATGACAAGTAGGACCGGAATCAACAACCCAAACGCCTTTTTCACCATTTATCAAAAGATTCATCATTTTCCACAATCTTAGCATCTTGTTTATTCTTTAATTTCCAACAATCTTTTTTAATGTGACCGCACTAAGAAAATTATGTAAGTTACTACATGTTAGTTGTTTGTATATTTTACAGTAGTTAGTTGCTTTCAACTACAAAGTCAGTTGTTTTTGCATGAAAAATATCAAACAACTTTTTGTGCTAGTTATTTTAAGTAGATTTTTTGAATAACTAACAAAAAAGTACTCTGATGTAGTAACAGTTATTTAAAGTAGTTAATTTTATTTTTTAATTTCTGAAAAATTTTCAAAGTTTTTTTAAAAAAAAATAGTTTTTTTTATTTTTTACAACTTTAAAAAAAAAACTTGGAAAAAATTTGATCTTCAATTTTTTTTCTGAACATTTTTTGAAAAAAAAAAATTATATATTGCTTATTTTATTTTTACTACATATTAGTTGTTTTGACTACAAATGTTAGTAATTTTTACTACATAAGTCAGTTGTTTTTTGTCAGTTAAAATAACTAACATTGTTAGTTGATTTAACTGAAAAAGTAGTTGACCCCAAAACAACTTACAAAGTAGTTATTTTAACTGACATTTTCAGTTGATTTTACTAACATAATTTTTTGAGTGCGATACCATGGCAGAAATGACAAACAATCTTTTTAGTATTAAAATTTTTAAATTTATTTATGGTTTTTAAAACAGTGTCATCACCAGACTGCCTCTTCTTTTGTTTTTCATCTTCTTCCAGTAACTTGTTTTCTACTAAAGTCATCGTTAGATCCTTTTCATCACGTACTTCAAGCGCCGTAATAAGGGTGTCATACGTACTTGGTAAACTACTAAGTATCATTGATATGATCCAAGATTCTGACATATTTTCACCAAGCGATTGCAATTTAGAAAACAGCAATTTCATCTGGCTGATATGTTTATCCATGTCACCATCTGGTTGTAATTTTAACTCACAGATGTTTCTCATCAATTTTACTTTATTACTCAATGTAGACTTTTCATGATACGATTTTAAAATATTCCATGCCTCTTTAGCATGCTTAGAGTTTGAAATACGAAAAACCTCTGATTCATCTACTGCCAAGCCAATTAATATTGATGCTTCGGTGTCTCGTTCATTCCATTTTTCGTCGGGCACTTCAGGAATATCTTTCTCAATTACATCCCATACCTTTTCCTTCTTGAGCAATAACTGCATGCGATATTTCCATAATTCATAATTGTCACGATTAAGCTTCGTGATCAAAAGTTTTGCTTCAGCCATTTCGCCTTTACGAACAATAAAAACCTCAGAGTTTCAAACAGGATACACTGCCACGACCAAGTCTTACAGACCGTATTGACCAACAAAATAAAACAGCGGAGTTCCACCAAAAAAATTACGATTTTCAATATTTACTCAGAAAATTATGTAAGTTACTACATGTTAGTTGTTTGTATATTTTACAGTAGTTAGTTGTTTTCAACTACAAAGTCAGTTGTTTTTGTATGAAAAATATCAAACAACTATTTCTGTTAGTTATTTCAAGTCGTTTTTTTGAACAACTAACAAAAAAGTACTGTGATGTAGTAGAAGTTATTTAAAGTAGTTAATTTTATTTTTTTTTATCTCTGAAAAATTTTCAAAGTTTTTTTCCAAAAAAGAAAAATAAATTTTTTCATATTTTTATATTTTATATTTTTTTCTTAAAAATTAAAAAAAAAAAATATATGTATATGGGTGAAATCAAAAAATGTCAACCAAACCATGTAATCGTGTAATATCTCATACATGGGTTAAAGTATTCGCATATTTTTTAATGTACAACGTTGCATAGATTGGCGTTCTACATAACTAACCACAATCCGGATACTAGTAAGCTATTTTAAACAAGTTATTTTCATTTTTGTAGGCCAAATGTAAACTCCTTCGCCAGTAACATTTTCAATTTTTAAACTTTAACCGGTTATATCTTAAAAACCAATAACCCAAACTCTTAATAATTGACTACATTTTTAAAGAGGGCATGTTGACGTTCTTAAAAAATATTTTTGTATAGTCATAACTATCTTTTTTACCCATACAAACACGGCTTCCATTGTGTAACGATTTTTCGACACTTTTTTTAGACATTATTGAACCTGACAATTTTGTTGTTTTTGACGTATTGTGTTTAGAAAAATAATAGGTTATTGCCCCATTTATTAAACGCGATGCTATAAAGTATCATTTTGCATCATTGGTTTCAAGTTTGCTCCCTGCATATTAATTTCCCAGTATGAAAAGCTAAATCATAAATGAAAAATCGAAAAATGCTGTAAACTCCGTCTCCACGTTTACAACAAAACTACTTAGCGTGCATCTCAAATATCGTCATATTTTGACGTATCTAGTTGACATCTAATGATTTTTTTTCGGAAACCAATTTCCGACAAATAGTTTTCGAAAAAAAGGGCAAAAAGTGATGAAATGTAAACTCCGTCTCTGTAAACTCCGTCAACTTTTTTTTTTTGAAGATTGCATTAAAAAACCTTAAAACCGACGCAAATATTAACACTACACACAAAAAAAAATCGAGGTAATATTACCTAAATTTATAGTATAACTTTATCTAAGTGCCAAGATAACATAGAGCCTACAAAGTTTTTAGACAATATTACTAAAAAGCCAAGGTGATTTTTAAAAAATGATATGTTCGAAAAATTATCTATGCTTTTAGGAAATATTCCTAGGAAACTTTGTAAACTTTTCAAAGTTAGCAGAGTAAAAATTTATATATAAATTTTGGTAATTTATCTAAATTATTTTGTTAATACGCTAGGTATAAATAATTACACACTTTACTAAATTAAATAAATTAAAAAATTATTTGATTTTATTATGTTTTATAAATAAATTTAATCATGAATTACAATTATTGTTGTTATAAAAAGATTTTGAGAAATATTTTTCAAAAAATAAATTCTCAGATTCTGAGACATTTTTGCTATAGAAAAATTTACAAATTCTAAGACATTTTTTTATAGAAAAATTCTCAGATTCTGAGACATTTTTCCTATAGTCTCTGAGATAATTTTTTTATAGAAAAATTCTCCGATTCTGAGACATATTTTCGATACAATAAATTATCAGATTCTGTGACATTTTTTCTATAGAAAATTGTTTTTTTTATAGATAATTCTCAGATTTTTAAAAGTTTTTATATATTTAAAAAATTCCTCAGATTCTAAAACATTTTTCTATAGAAAAATTCTGATTCTAAAATAATTTTTCTGTAAAAATTATAAGATTCTGATACATTTTTTCTGTAGAAATCTTCATAGATTCTGAAATATTTTTTCTATAGAAAAATTCTCAGATTCTAAAACAGTTTTTTGTTATAGAAAAATTCTTAGATTCTAAGACAGTTTTTTTTAATAGAAAAATTCTCAGATTCTGAGACATTTTTTCTATAGAAAAATTCTTAGATTCTGAGACATTTTTTCCATAGAAAAATTCTTAGATTCTGAGACATTTTTTCTATAGAAAAATTCTCAGATTCTGAAACATTTCTTATACATAAAAAAAATTTAAGATTCTGAGACATTTTTTCTATAGAAAAATTCTCAGATTCTGAGACATTTTTTCTATAGAACAATTCTCAGATTCTGTGACATTTTTTCGATAGAAAAATTCTCAGATTCTGAGACATTTTTTCTATAGAAAAATTCTCAGATTCTGAGACATTTTTTCTATAGAAAAATTCTCAGATTCTGAGACATTTTTTCTATAGAAAAATTCTCAAATTCTGAGACATTTTTTCTATAGAAAAATTATCAGATTCTGAGACATTTGTTCTATACAAAAATTATCAGATTCTGAGATATTTTGCTATAGAAAAGTTTTCAGATACTGAGACATTTTTTCTATAGAAAAATTCTCAGATTCTGAGACATTTTTTCTATAGAAAAATTCTCAGATTCTGAGACATTTTTTCTATAGAAAAATTCTCAGATTCTTAGACATTTTTTCTATAGAAAAACTCTCAGATTCTGTGACATCTTTTCTGTAGAAAAATTCTCAGATTCTGAGGCATTTTTTCTTTAGAAAAATTCTCAGATTCTGAGACATTTTTTCTATAGAAATATTCACAGATTCTGAGACATTTCTTCTACATAAAAAAATTTTAAGATTCTGAGACATTTTTTCGATAAAAAAATTCTCTGATTTTGAGACATTTTTTTTATATAAAAATTCTCAGGTTCTGAAACATTTTTTCTATAGAAATATTCACAGATTCTGAGACATTATTTCTATAGAAAAATTCTCAGATTCAGATCTGTTTCTATAGAAAAATTCTCAGATTCCGAGATCTGTTTCTATAGAAAAATTCTCAGATTCTGAGACATTTTTTCTATAGAAAAATTATCAGATTCTGAGACATTTTTTCTATAAAAAAATTCTCAGATTCTGAGACATTTTTTCTATAGAAAAATTATCAGATTCTGAGACATTTTTTCTATAGAAAAATTCTCAAATTCTGAGACATTTTTTCTATAGAAAAATTATCAGATTCTGAGACATTTTTTCTATAGAAAAATTATCAGATTCTGAGACATTTGTTTAATACAAAAATTATCAGATTCTGAGATATTTTGCTATAGAAAAGTTTTCAGATACTGAGACATTTTTTCTATAGAAAAATTCTCAGATTCTGAGACATTTTTTCTATAAAAAATTCTCAGATTCTGAGACATTTTTTCTATAGAAAAATCTCAGATTCTGTGACATCTTTTCTGTAGAAAAATTCTCAGATTCTGAGACATTTTTTCTTTAGAAAAATTCTCAGATTCTGAGACATTTCTTCTATAGAAATATTCACAGATTCTGAGACATTTCTTCTACATAAAAAAATTTTAAGATTCTGAGACATTTCTTCTATAGAAATATTCACAGATTCTGAGACATTTCTTCTACATAAAAAAATTTTAAGATTCTGAGACATTTTTTCGATAGAAAAATTCTCAGATTCTGAGACATTTTTTCTATAGAAAAATTCTCAGGTTCTGAAACATTTTTTCTATAGAAATATTCACAGATTCTGAGACATTTGTTCTATAGAAAAATTCTCAGATTCTGAGACCTTTTTCTATAGAAAAATTCTCAGATTCTGAGACATTTTTTCTATAGAAAAATTATCAGATTCTGAGACATTTTTTCTATAGAAAAATTCTCAGATTCTGAGACATTTTTTCTATAGAAAAATTCTCAGATTCTGAGACATTTTTTCTATAGAAAAATTATCAGATTCTGAGACGTTTTTTCTATAGAAAAATTCTCAGATTCTGAGACATTTTTTCTATAGAAAAATTCTCAGATTCTGAGACATTTTTTCTATAGAAAAATTCTCAGATTCTGAGACATTTTTTCTATAGAAAAATTCTCAGATTCTGAGACATTTTTTCTATAGAAAAATTCTCAGATTCTGAGACATTTTTTCTATAGAAAAATTCTCAGATTCTGAGACATTTTTTCTATAGAAAAATTCTCAGATTCTGAGACATTTTTTCTATAGAAAAATTCTCAGATTCTGAGACATTTTTTCTATAGAAAAATTCTCAGATTCTGAGACATTTTTTCTATAGAAAAATTCTCAGATTCTGAGACATTTTTTCTATAGAAAAATTCTCAGATTCTGAGACATTTTTTCGATAGAAAAACTCTCAGATTCTGTGACATGTTTTCTATAGAAAAATTCTCAGATTCTGAGACATTTTTTCTTTAGAAAAATTCTCAGATTCTGAGACATTTTTTCTATAGAAATATTCACAGATGCTGAGCCATTTTTTCTATAGAAAAATTCTCAGATTCTGAGACATTTTTTCTATAGAAAAATTATCAGATTCTGAGACATTTTTTCTATAGAAAAATTATCAGATTCTGAGATATTTTGCTATAGAAAAGTTTTCAGATTTAGAAAAAGTATCATTTAATTTGAGAACTTCTCTATAAATAATTGTCTCAGATTCTAAGAAATTTTGTACCAGTATATCATTATAATTTAGAAACAAGCTAATTTCGAAAATTGCGCGTTAAAACTTAGAAATTCCATGTAAGCACTTGTTTTAATCTTGAAAACAGCCTTAAGATTCCTTTTTCTCTAATTCTTGTTGACTTCTTTCCCATCATAATTTGCCTAGAATTTCAAAAAATCGCGTTATCTAAAAAAATTAAAAATTATTGAATTTACTATTTTTACCAATAAATTAAATAATAGAATTACCTTTGCTTACATAATTTGTTGCGAGTTGTTAAGTTCCAACGGTTTTATTGCGTTGAAAAATTATGAAAATATATGTACAGCTGCGGTCAAAAAAATAGCACCAGGATACAACAGAATTTTCTTCGTTGGTTTCTTTTTAACAATTTCAACTTATGTCACTGATAACGTGTCATAAGATACTTACAAGAGTGTGAAACAATATTACATAAGAAAAGGCTAATTCGGTTTTTTATTTTATTAAAAATTTTCAGAGTTTTAAAAAAACTTAAAAAAGACTCAGTCAAAAAAATAGCACCACAGTACTTTTTGTATTAAAATTAAATTCTTAAATTTGAAAAACGAATGGATTATGAATTCAGAATTGTTGTAATATCTTTAAATATTAAAAGAAAATTGTCGAGTGGTCATTGTTAACAATTACCTCTGTACAACGTTTTTGTACCGAATTCGAGAGATTTTTGGATCTTTAATTCGAAATTCAGTTCCAGAGTTGCTGAACAGCCACCCAAAGTGCTTCATTACAAGTTGGTTGTATTCGAGACACTCCCTTCTCTATATCTGTCCATCAACTATCGATTTAGTCTAGATCTGGGACTGACCAGGCCATTCCATCACGTTTACTTTATTGTCCAGACCCAATTTTTTGCCAATTTCCCGTCATGCTTTGGGTAATTGACGTGCTAAAAGAACTAAATTAGTGGCATTTGATTAGAAACTTATTGCAACACTACTTTCTGGAGGATATAAACGTTAAGTGTATATCCACGGTTGTCCTAGTCCAATATGTGAGCCATGGTCCAATATATGAACCCCACTTCACAGTGGGAAAATATCCCCCACACCATAAGCACCATTTAAAGTTATTTTTATTTTGAATTTTGGATTGAATTCCGCGTTTTAGGGTCTTCTGACATAGGTATGTGATCCCATGTCGCCAAATAAAACAACATTGGATTCATTTGCCAATAGATCATTGATCCACTTTTAAGCTGGTCATTCTGAGTTACTGTTAGCAAACTTCAAAGGACTTGCAGCATGCTTAAGTGAGAGTAGGCGCACTTTTCCGAATCTACAAGCATTAATGTTGTTGTTTTGTAATCTTTGACGAACATTTTCGCCATTTGGTGTCCTTCTTTAGTTCTGGAGCTGCCGTAAATGGGTCTTTCTTCCATTGCCTTTACAAACACATAACCACTTATGGTGACAAACGTCGCTTGTGACTAAATTTTTCAAGCTCAAAAGTAATTTTGCTGAATTTCCAATCATTTTATAAGCGCATCCAACCAATTTTCCTTTTTCAGAATATGGTTTATGTTCAGAAATCATATTTTTTACAAAAGAACGTTTTTGAGGAGTGTAATTCTTTCCACGTCATATTTTTATGAAAATAAATATGAAATTTTGTAATGAATTAAATTTTTTTATAAATAAAAACTAGCTTCCTTTAGTATTTAACACTTTTATATTAATAATTAAAATATTATTAATTTTTTTACAGAAATTTTGTAATTCGGTGCTATTTTATTGACTGCACTGATTCGGAGTTTTTTTAAAATATCGATCATTAAAAAAGAACCGTCCACAATTTTTGGAAAAAGTAAAAACATTTTAGGGGTTCAGACCTAGTATAAGAGTATTGCATATTTACTTTAATCGAATACGCACATAATATTATGTTTTAATTGAATGAATAGAGATTTTGTCATTGGTGCTATTTTTTTGACCGGCACTGTATGTTAAAAAAATTTTGATGTTTGTTTTATTTTTATTTAATTTCAAATTATTGTCATGACAATAAAAAGAAAAAAAATAATTTCGAAATTTTACCTATTTTCATTAGTAAACCTTACATGGCCATTAGATGAAAATGTAAAGTAAAATTATACTTGTGGCATAGGTAACCTGACCAACCATCCAGCTTTTGGCGGGATTATCCCGCTTTTTGATGTCTCATCCCGCCTTGAATTTTTATCCCGCTTTTTACACGAAAGTCCCGCTTCATCCCGCTTTATCCCGCTTTTGACCTTTAAATAATATTTTATAATTTTTTAAATAGTTTTTTGAGTATGATTGTTCTGAAGTAATTTAAACCAATTTATTTTTTATTTTTGAGCATATAAATATCGTAAAATTTAGAATTTCTTACCGTATTTAAAAAAATGTAAAGAAAATTACTCCTAAAATTGTGTTGGAACTCGAAAAAATTCCCAATAACTTTTTAAACGTTTATTTTGAAAAAAAAAATAATTTGATTTTGATTTTTGAAAATTAAAAAAAAATATTTATAAAAATATTTATTTTTGTTTCGATTCGAAACTTTCGAGACGTGCTCAGTAGGGTGGTCCATATTCTAAACAAATTTTAAATGACCTGAAATAAGTACCTAGTAAAATTTTAACTCTTTGACCACGCGAAAATTAATCAAAGTTTCGAGTTTTGGGCAAAATTTCACTAAATTTAAGAACAAATTTTATGAAAATACTCAAAACAAAATAGTTTTTGTTTAACGTTGCCCAAACGTACTCACATAAGAAATATATAATTTTCGAGATATCGGTAACCCATATTAATGTGGTACAAAACATAATTTTTGAATTTGACACATTTTTCAAATCTGCAAAATATTTTTTTTGAATTTCCTCAAACAAATCCACCATGTTTGAAGACTTTGACTATGAATAGATTTTTTTTAAGTAAATGATTATTTATGTAATTTTTTTTTAATGTAAATTTTTTGGAGTGTACAATTTTTTTCAAGTGACTAAAATATTTGGAAAACTATTATTGTGGCTTACCTATGTCTTTCAAAGCGTGTTCAACGTTTTATTTACCACGTGAATTTGAGGCGAAACCAATCCAATTCAATTTTCAAGTTTGCTCATAAATTCTGAACCACTGGACCGATTTCGCTGAAACTCAATATCAACCTGACCAGAAAAATTACAAACAACCTTCTTTTGAAAGTGTGTTTCAACAGGCAGTCAGAACGACGGACGGACATCACTACGTCAAATTAAAATCGATTGAAAATTATAAATTTTTATACACTCAAAATAATAACTCTGTTAAATTACAGAAAAACTCTGCTAATTTAACAGAGAACACCATACTTGTCCAGCTAGCAACATTTCTTGGTAATTTTACTATAAAACTCTGTAAAATGATTTTGACAAAAAAACTGTTAATTTACAGAGTTTCTAGTAAAATATTGGTTAAATAAAACACCATTTAGCAAAGAAAAACTCTGTAAATTTACATATATTTGTAAAATGCATTTGATGCAACCAAAATTTTATTTTATTTTGAGTGTACTTTTTCAAAATGTTACAAACTTAGGGGAGGGTATATAAAAGTCCCGCTTTTAAGACCAAAATCCCGCTTTTTCAACCTTTCCATCCCGCTTTTCAGACAAAAACAGTTGGTCAGGTTAGGCATAGGTAATAAGTCGTGGCTTTTAATATTCATACAAAAATAATTCACCTAAGCCAGCTTAGATAACATTACCTCGACGTTTTTTTTCTGTGTAGTCATTCAAAAAAGTAAAAAAAAACTTATTTTAACAGAAATAATAATAAATTTATTTTACATTTCCTTAGAAAAATCCTATTAAAATAAAAAATTATTGTAAAATCTTTAATAACAAAAACCAGAAAAAAATCCTAATTACAAAAATTGTTAGCAATGACATAAATAAGTGTTTTAAATTACAATAAAATGTTTTCAAAGAAAATTCAAAAAATTTTATGTATTTTTCTAAGGTGAATGTAAACTCCGTCACCAAAAAAATTATAAAAATGTCGATAAAATTTGTTTGAAACAGTTTGTAGAAGAGATCTTTTATAGTTATATTAGTAGTGATGTAACATATCGATTTTAATAAAAAAGTTTACCAAAAATTAAAATTTTTTGTTTGTACAATTTTGGCTCAAAAACACTGACATTTTTTGATTTCACCCATATTGATTATTTTATTTTTACTACATTTTAGTTGTTTTAACTACAAATGTAAGTAGTTTTTACTATATAAGTCAGTTGTTTTTTGTCAGTTAAAATAACTAACATTGTTAGTTGATTTAACTGAAAAAGTAGTTGACCCCAAAACAACTTACAAAGCAGTTATTTTAACTGACATTTTCAGTTGATTTTACTAACATACTTTTTTGAGTGCGAATACCAAACTCACACCACTAATTATAAAGGCCCATAACCTATTAGAAGATGTGGTAGTATTTTATATAAAAACAGCGAAATAATTTTATTTATGAACAATATTTGAAAACGAAATTAACAGAACTAAAGAAAATTTTCGACAAATAAAAATTCCAAAATTTGAAATAAAATACAAAATTAAATTTTAAACATTTTACAAATTAGCAAGTGTATTTATTGTAAAGTATTTTCAACAGCACTTTTATTATAATTATAATAATAAATGCTTGAAAACTGTATTAGTGGCGAATGATTAATATTGTAATTGCCTTTAAATAACACTCATACGCAACGGTGTCCAGTGGTTTATATTAATAATTGCCTTTAGATAACAATCATACGCAACGGTGTACATGGTTTATTTTAATAATTTGGCTATTCAGTAAATAGGTACTGGACCGATTGCAGCAAAATTCATACCAGTTATAGCTAAAGTAATTTTGAGCTCAAGTTTGGAAGCTGGACCCTACATTTCCAATAAGGGCACCACCAGGGGCCCTTAAAGTAGGACATGTTTAGTACACAAAAACTTTAAATGCTTTAAGATCACCAACTTTAAATGCATGCAAAAAAAATTCTAGCTCTGACCTAAAAAAAAGCCTTGAGGGATTTGTTATGGAAAACGTCAGCTTTCATTTGCTTTTGGTTTCATCCCATTCCGATTCCGAAAGTTCGATTTTGTATCACTGTGTTGGCAGCAGATGCAATATCGTGTCGATGGATGCAGCTGATGTTGTTCTTAGGGCACCAGTGATACTCAGACCCATAAGCCGTTGGGCTTTTTGGAACTTACTACGAGTCACCTCCCTCTCCAGCGCTCTGTGCCAGACCATAACTCCGTAAAGTAAGATTGGTCTTACGATGGAAGTATAGATTCAGTGCGTGATCCTTGGCTGAAGTCCCCATGTCTTGCCGAACATTTTTTTGCATGCATAATATGCATTATTCGCCTTTCTCAATCGTTCATCGGTATTTTGGTTCCATAATAATTTGCTATCCATAATAATTCCTAAAAATTTCGCATGATTTGAAAGTGGGATTTCAACCCCGTTCACTTTAACCTTTCTAAAATTTTCGATCTTATACTTTCGTGTAAACAATACCATCTCAGTTTTCCGCGGATTAACGTTAAGACCATTTTCATTAGCCCAATTCCATAACTGTTTCAGTGATCGCTCTAGCAACTCGGATATCCAAATTTTCCAGTTGACATTATTACCACGTCATCAGCATAAGCAACTACTGCCACTCCTTGCGTCTCCATTTTTTTGAGAATGGGATCCACGACCAAGAGCCAGAGTAATGGTGATAATACTCCTCCCTGTAGTGTTCCCCTGGATGTATATCTTATGACTCTTTCAAACCCCCATTCGGCTGTAACTTCTCTACAACACAGCAGACAGCCAATCCATCTTTTGATGGTTGGATTTATGCCAGCCCTGTCCATTGCTTTTACAATTGCATCCATGCTTACATTGTTAAATGCACCTCCTATGTCTAAAAAAGCGGCTAAGGTAAATTCTCTATATTCCAGAGATCTCTCTAAAGTGTATACGAGGGAATGAAGAGCGGTTTCTATCGACTTGCCCTGCTGATAAGCATGTTGCGTAGCCGACAAAAAGTTTCCACCTAGGTTCTCTCTTATATAAAGATCCAGAATTCTCTCCAAAGTTTTCGGAAGGAAATCACCGTGTTAAAGTAATTAACATTGAAATTGGGAGGTAATTAGTTACTCATATTTTTTCTAACCCCCTTAGTTAATTACATGGTAAGTGAAGTTTTTGCTGGGGTATAAAGAAAAAAACGCGTTTTTAGTTATGATGTTCGACTTGGTAAATAAAGGATATGTATGCCGGCTTTAAAGTTGTTTATATTTAATTTCAATTAATATTTCATTTATAATTTTTACAATATAAAATATTGTCGAAAAAAAATTTAATCCTCATTTAATTTGTTTCCTCTGTTTATTTTCAGATATCCCTCACAAGTTTTTGTTGGTGATACATTTTGCTATTTTGCGGGCATGACCTTTGCTGTTGTTGGTATAGTTGGTCATTTCAGCAAAACCTTGATACTCTTTTTCTTACCACAAATCATAAATTTTCTCTATTCAATACCGCAATTATTTAAATTTGTACCCTGCCCCCGACATCGCCTACCGAAATATGATCCGAAATCAGATTTATTGCATATAAGCACAACGGAATTCAAAAAAAATGAACTCAACGCATTAGGAAAGTTGATGGTGTCAATTTTGAAATCACTTAAATTAATAACATGGCAAGAAATGGATGATGGTCGTATAATAACAAATAATTTTACATTAATTAATTTTGTATTGGTTGTTTTTGGACCAGTACATGAAAAGGTTGTAACCCAGTTTCTAATGAGTTTTCAGGTTATTTGTACGATATTGGCATTTGCGATACGGTATCCGTTGGCAAGTTTTTTCTATGATACGTAGTAAGTAATAAAAAAGTGAGAAATAATTTTTAAATTTCACTGCTACATACTACAATTTGACTATTTAAGACCAAAAAATTTATTGTAAGTAATTAAGTATTGATATTTATAAAAATATAAAACAACGACTAAAAAAATTATGTCAAAGTTTTTTTTTTAAGAAAAACTTTTTAATGCATTAATAAGTAGTGGCCGACCGAACCCGTACCCGAACTTCGGTCAATTTTACAAAGTTCGACAAAACTTTAAACCGTACCGATTTTTTTTTAAAATAGTTTTTGAGACCAATTATGGAAAACATATGAAAAAGTTAATTTTTTTAAATGGTTGTACTATTTTGTAGTTAAAACAAGAAGAAAAGAAAGACCAAGTCGAATTTATAAATACCTCCCACAATTCCCTTTTTAAGTGATAGTGCATTTTCTAACAAAAATTAACAATTTTGATTAGAAATAATTTACTTTGAGTAAAATCCTTTTTTTACTCAAAATTAAAAAAAAAATTTTGTGAGAAAAACGTCCGTAATACTCTGGTTAAAGCTGCTGCCCGCTGTAAACCAGCAGGTAGATTCCCTAAAATAAAACCGCAATTCCCAGCAGAAGCAGTTGATCTTGCCAATACCCGTAACATTTTACGCTATATTGATCCAATAAATCCCAGAATTAAAGAACATAACCTAAAAATAAACAAGATTGTAAATGAATACCGGAAGGCTAAATGTCTAGAACATTTAAATAATTGCAACCTCGGAACCGGCTCTAAGAAGCTATGTTCAACAATCAAATCGTTATCAAACCCTACTAAATGTAATGATAAACCAGCCATCTCGTTTTGAAATAGTTCCCCGATCACGGATGCACCTCAGATGAAGTAGGAAACGCTCATGGTGGACTGATGGACTTTCTATGATAATGTTAAAAAAACTAAGTTCATTTGGCATAAAATATCTAACCGCTATAATAAATGCTTCCCTGCACTCAAAGTAAAACATTAGTAGATTTACTAATTTTTTTTTTTGCTACACTTAAAAAATTATGTTAGTAAAATCAACTGAAAATGTCAGTTAAAACAACTACTTTGTAAGTTGTTTTGGGGTCAACTACTTTTTCAGTTAAATCAACTAACAATGTTAGTTATTTTAACTGACAAAAAACAACTGACTTATGTAGTAAAAACTACTTACATTTGTAGTCAAAACAACTAAAATGTAGTAAAAATAAAAAAATAAAAATATTTTTTTTTTCAAAATATTTTTCAGAAAAAAAAATTGAAGAACAAATTTTTTCCAAGTTTTTTTTTTAAAAAAAAGTTGTGAAAAATAAAAATAACGAAATTTTTTTTTTTTTGGAAAAAAAAACTTTAAAACTTTTCAGAGATAAAATAAATAAAATTAACTACTTTAAATAACTGTTACTACATCACAGTACTTTTTTGTTAGTTGTTCAAAAAAACGACTTAAAATAACTAACAGAAATAGTTGTTTGATATTTTTCATACAAAAACAACTGACTTTGTAGTTGAAAACAACTAACTACTGTAAAATATACAAATAACTAACATGTAGTAACTTACATAATTTTCTGAGTGTAATGCTAGTAAGCTAACCTTTAGCAAATTTTTAGTTGAGATTAGCATGTTAGTAAAAATATTTTGTAAACTTCATTTAGCGCATTAGCAATTTTAAACAAAATTTGAACTATTTTTTTTGCTAAATTTAAAATTGAGTTGACCAAATTTTTACAAGCTTTTTTGCTAATATTAGCAAAAATAAATTGTATTTTTTTTTTTAAACTTAAAATGGCACTATCTCGGAAACTAAGCCAGATGGAGCAAACTGGAGGATATTTTTGGTTCTCGGGCTCTCCATAGTATTGCCGGTCCTCTTCACATGTGTAGACCCTAATGGGTCCTAACTTTGGATCCAAAACAGTTAGCATTTCCGAAAATTTTAAAATGCTCATATTTCGGTAAATATTGTCGACCCAACAAAAAGTCCAAAAGCATTTTTGTAGCTCTCAACACGTAGAACCAAAGCTCTCCGAGCAATATTTTTGAAGTTATCGAGTTCTTAAATTCTCAAAACCCCAGTGGTCCCCTAAAATCACGTATCTCAAAAACTAAGCAAATTAGAGCGAAACGGACACAAATTTTGGATGAAAAACTATCACGATTCTTCTTTTGGCGCCAATTCACCACTATGATACCATCCAGGGAGTCTTGGATGAGGGGCATTTCGGGTAGTGGAGCCTCCATAAATTTTTACACAGATGGATCGAAGCTACTCGGACAATTGGACATTCGGAAGAGCTTGACTTGAGCCTGGCTCGAAGATTGACAGATCATTGCAGTGTAAAGGAAGTGGCTGACTGGTTGAGTTGCAATGTCTTGTCAATAACCGCGCTCAACATCTATTCATACAGGCAAGCCGCAGTCAAGTTCCTGGAGTCAATGTTTCTGAAAACAAGATCTGCCCTTAACTATCGCACGTCTTTAAATGAGATGACCAAGCAGTTTGACGTACGACTCATATGGGTCCCAGAGAACAGACACATTCCAGGGAATTGCAAAGCCGATCAGCTTGCAAGACCGTAAACTACCTTACAGGTTTCAACAGAATTGGAATGCCTCTAGAAACTTGCAAGCAAAATCAAATGAAAAATTACAGATTCAACAGAAAGCAGCTTTTATTTGATCAATGAAACTGGTGTCATTAAAGTTCCTGTCAATGAAAACTAGCGTTTTATGAAGCTTTTCATGAAATGCTTGAAGGTATTCACTGATTAATGGATGAATAGCAGTAGGTTAGGATGTTTCCTTACTTTTTGAAAAAAAGTACCTAAATTAATGTCCAACATTGAAAAAAAACTATGCACATAAAAATATTTTCTTTTCAACACAATTTTCACTCAAAAATTATTTTTTGTTAAATTTTTAAAATTAGACACAAATAAAGCAACAAATTATTAACGGAATGGCAATGAGTACCGCTACGGAAGAATCTGAGGGTGATTTAGGATCTCCAGAGGAGGAAGAGGAGCAAATTAATATAGGAGTAGGTTTTTTTTTACTTATCTTAAAAATATTTCCAACAATCATTGAAATGATCTAAAGCTTTACATAGGGAATCGCAATAGTAAAGGTGAACGTGATGGCCGAGGTTGGGCCATATTACCAAATGGTGATCAATATGATGGACAATATCGTCGGGGCAAACGTCATGGCATAGGTTTATATGTATTTATAGATGGTTCACGCTATTTTGGTCAATATCGTTGTGGTAAATTAAAATTTTGAAATCAAAGCGTTTGGAGACCTAAGTTTAAATAAAATTTTTGTAGGTTATCGTTTGGGTCGAGGTATTTTCATTTATCCGGATGGCAGTCATTATGAGGGTTCTTGGCGTAAAAAT
The DNA here is from genome assembly GCA_963921195.1 of Pegoplata infirma. Taxonomy (NCBI): domain Eukaryota; kingdom Metazoa; phylum Arthropoda; class Insecta; order Diptera; family Anthomyiidae; genus Pegoplata; species Pegoplata infirma. The sequence continues at coordinate 108,473,799 of OY992537.1, forward strand.
CTTAAACATGGTAAGGGTCGTTATAGATATTCAAACGGTGATTCGTATTGTGGCAGTTGGTATCATGGTCTAAGACACGGTGTGGGCATTTATACATACAACATTCTTAAGTCCAACCAAACTTGTGCGCCTTTGAGCTTTAAGGGTACTTGGCGTCAAGGCGTTCGTGTAGGTCCCTTTCAGTTGACTTTTGGTTCTGACGAAAAATCTTCTACACTACACGGTACTTGGGATAATTTATATCCCCAAGGTCCGTGTGTCTTTAATTTCGATAATCGTCATTTACTTATGGGATACTTTCAAACTCCTGGCTATGACAATAAGTCGGTTTTGCAAAACAACAATAAATCTTTTGCTGAGGGTACTGATATCTTAGATGAAAATGTGGCTATGGAAGAAAATAATAATGAACAAGATGTTTTGATTGATGAACCATCCTTATGGTTTTCTCAAGAAATTTGTACTTATGACTACTCGTTGTTGCCACAAGAACCAATTCCTGTACCCATATCTGATTCTGATCTTTCAATTTGTTCTTTGTCTTCTGTGCATAACGATGTTAACATTGAAAAACCTTCCCCTATTTTGAACGAAGGAGATGTAGAGGGTAATGAATTGGTTGGTAAGTCATGTGAGTGTGAATGTTCTTCAAGCGAAATAGAATTATCAAGTCAGTTAGAGCAACCGTTTAATGATTCTTGTGCTATAGAAATCACAACACAAAAATTGTAATGGAATTGTATTATTTTATAAAAACTTTAATCAAATATACATATTTTTAACATTAATAATTTGCAAATTTAATTAAAACAAGTAAAAAAGTTAAATTTGACTTTGCCGAATGTATTGATACCCTACACAGTGTGAAAAGATTATTGCAAACAGCTTTATTTAAAAAAGAAATTACTTTTGAGAAAAAAAAAAAAAAATTCCGCGAAAAAAAATCCCCGATTTTATTTCTTTTTTTGTAAAAAAAATAAGTTCGTAGTTGTTTCAATACCATTCGGTGTTCAATTCTGTTCACATATGTAAACCAGCAGCCGAATTAAAGCATTTTGTATTTTTAGGTTATGTTGAAAGTACTTAACAATGCTTTTAAAACATGTTTAACAGTTTTTCAACACCTGAATTTAAGTTGAAAATAATCTGAAATTCACGGTTTTGCTAATAACTTTGAATCACTGGACGGATTTTGCTAAAATTCAATACCAATCAGACCAGAGGAACGACAAATATATATGCCAAGCTTCAGCAGCCTTAGTTTTGTCTTTCAAAACCTAGCGTGTTTATACCCTACACCACTCTGTGGTACAGGGTATAATGAGTTTGTGCTGATGTTTGTAACTACCCGAAATATTGGTCCTAGACCTACCTTCAAGTATACCGATCGACTCAGAATTACTTTTTGAGTCGATTTAGCGATGTCCGTCCTTCCGTCCGTCTGTCCATCTATCGGTTTGAAATTTAAAACTTAAGCATCTTTTGGCCCAAGGACGAAGCCTATTCGGCTTAAATGACTCTTATAACCGTATTATAATAGATATCGCTTTGGAATTTAGCAGATAATCAAATTTTGTATGCACAAATCATTTCATTTCAAAGAAATCGGGTCAGTCTTTCTGGTAGTCCCCATACAAACCACCCTCCCGATATTCACACAATTCCCTCAAAATTCATAAAAATGGAAATATTTGATAAAAATTTTATTTTTATGTGTTTAACACATAAAAATAAAAAACTTTAGTAACCTAATCAAATCGAAATATAATTGGACCATTTTTGGACTTAGTCCCCCTATAAAAAAATTTCGACCGATATTCAGTTAAATCGGTCTATTGACAAAAAAAGTAAGTCAATTCCACTAAAATTTGATCTTTGTGTGTTTTCTACACTTAATAAAGATCTAAAAAAAGACAGATCCAATTGTTCCATGTTTGGACTTGGGACCCATTTTCCGGAAAACACTGGTGTAGGGTATTATATGGCGGTCTTGACCGACTATAATTTTCTTACTTGTTTTAATCTCGTAACTTCGCGAAAAACACCTTACCGAAATTTACTCTTTTGCTTATAACTCTTGAGTCACTGGACCGGTTTCGCTGAATGGTATGAAAATTAAAAAAATAACTAATAATGGTACATATTTATATATTTATTAAATAAAAACTAATTATTAACTACACTTAATATATTTTTAAAAGCAAAAAATATGCATGCATTTAAAAAATTTATAATATTAAAAAAAAAAATTTTAAAACTAATAAACAAAATTACCCGGCACAGTTGGTGGTGCAACACCTTGAGCTGTTGGATTAACAGTTTGTACGGGCACTGGTACAATTGATATTTTTAAATCACGATTAGATGGTTTTCTTAATTCCAATGAAGCATGTTTTAATTGTATGGTACACTCAGGATTAGCATTGACTGAAGCCAAATTTATAGCTTCTTTGTCAAATAGAGTGGCCATAGCTTCTAAAAGTTCAACAAATCCTATAGAAAGAGCAGCTCTACGTATACGATTTAATTCCTTATAGAAATGTTGAGTTTTTTCAGGCATTTTCTTAGCATGCCTCAAGACTTTTTGTATATCCGACTGTAAACTAATACGATTAATCCATACAACACAACTTTGGGAGTAGGAACGTTTATCAGCCTTGACGGGAAAAGCTGAATTATCGCCCGGCATTAGATCTTCGGCAAAACCTAACATTTGTAGATCACCCAACCAAGGTATAACATTATTACCCGGCGGTAAAATGTTTAACATTAAGTTGGATTTCTTTTTGGTATCAGCATAGGAATATATAAAACCATACCAATTATCATTGAGTAAGACCAAAGCAGCAAGATTTTCTACTTTCAATGCTCCATGAAGTAACACACACATAGATTCTTTTTGCATTTCATTTAAAACTGTATGTGTTGTTGAAACAACCTTTTCATTTTCTTCAGAAGTTTGTTGTTCTCCTTCACCTTCTTTAACTTCCTTAGTATAGAAATCTCTTATCTCTTGTTCTAATTTCTCATATTCATAGTTGACATGGTTAACATCTAGTCTTGGGATTTTCTCGCTTGAAAGTTTACTAGCTGTTCCTGATTTATCCGAAGATCTACGATTTGGTTTTTCACGTTCTACTTTAGGTATAATAAGATGGCGACTTAATGAAGAGGGTGAACCTATATCCGTTAGAGCTAAGTAACCACATATTTCCAATTTATTGGCTAAAGTTAAAGGTGCTGTGGTGGTTTTAATATTTTCTATAGATGCTGTTGGTTGATAAGGTTGTGGTGGTGGCCATAATAGCACAGGACATTCTAAACGAAAATAACCACCACATTTTAGTATGACTTCATAAGGTTTAAAATTAGTTTCACATAATTTTTCAATCATTTCAAACATAGCTGTTCTGCCTAATTCACTTTTATGTCCAAGCATTGAGGTTTTTTGTTGTTCATTTGATGTTGAATCGTTATTTTCATTATCTTTGGGAACTTTTGTCATATATAGTTGACCTAAAAATAAAATAATAACACAGTGATACAAAATTTAGCTTTCCGAATCGGAATGGGATGAAAGCAAAACAAATGAAAATTTACATTTTCCATAACAAAACTCTCAGGGGTTTTTGTTAGTTCAGTGCTAGAATTTAAAAGTATTTAAAGTTTTTGTGTCCAAAATTAAACTCGAAATTACGTTAGCTATAACCGGTATGAATTTCGCTTCAATCGTTCCAGTACATACTGAATGGCCGAATTATTAAAAATAAAACGTTTGTTCACCGTTGCGTATGATTGTTGAAAACAATTACAAAATTAAGTATACGCCTCTTATACAATTTTGTTATGGAAAATGTCAACTTTCATTTGCTTTTGGTTTCATCCCATTCCGATTCGGAAAGTTGTATGTAAGAAAAATGTCTTAGAATCTGAGACTTTTTCTATATAGAAAAAATGTTTCAGAATCTGAGACTTTTTCTATATAGAAAAAATGTCTCAGAATCTGAGACTTTTTCTATATAGAAAAAATGTCTCAGAATCTGAGACTTTTTCTATAAAGAATCTGAGACTTTTTCTATAAAGAAAAAATGTCTCAGAATCTGAGACTTTTTCTATATAGAAAAAATGTCTCAGAATCTGAGACTTTTTCTATATAGAAAAAATGTCTCAGAATTTGAGACTTTTTCTATGTAGAAAAAATGTCTCAGAATCTGAGACTTTTTCTATATAAGAAAAATGTCTCAGAATCTAAGACTTTTTCTATATAAGAAAAATGTCTAAGAATCTGAGACTTTTTCTATAAAGAAAAAATGTCTCAGAATCTGAGACTTTTTCTATATAGAAAAAATGTCTCAGAATCTGAGACTTTTTCTATATAGAAAAAATGTCTCAGAATCTGAGACTTTTTCTATATAGAAAAAATGTCTCAGAATCTGAGACTTTTTCTATATAGAAAAAATGTCTCAGAATCTGAGACTTTTTCTATATAGAAAAAATGTCTCAGAATCTGAGACTTTTTCTATATAGAAAAAATGTCTCAGAATCTGAGACTTTTTCTATATAGAAAAAATGTCTCAGAATCTGAGACTTTTTCTATATAAGAAAAATGTCTCAGAATCTGAGACTTTTTCTATATAAGAAAAATGTCTCAGAATCTGAGACTTTTTCTATATAAGAAAAATGTCTCAGAATCTGAGACTTTTTCTATATAAGAAAAATGTCTCAGAATCTGAGACTTTTTCTATATAAGAAAAATGTCTCAGAATCTGAGACTTTTTCTATATAAGAAAAATGTCTCAGAATCTGAGACTTTTTCTATATAAGAAAAATGTCTCAGAATCTGAGACTTTTTCTATATAAGAAAAATGTCTCAGAATCTGAGACTTTTTCTATATAAGAAAAATGTCTCAGAATCTGAGACTTTTTCTATATAAGAAAAATGTCTCAGAATCTGAGACTTTTTCTATATAAGAAAAATGTCTCAGAATCTGAGACTTTTTCTATATAAGAAAAATGTCTCAGAATCTGAGACTTTTTCTATATAAGAAAAATGTCTCAGAATCTGAGACTTTTTCTATATAAGAAAAATGTCTCAGAATCTGAGACTTTTTCTATATAAGAAAAATGTCTCAGAATCTGAGACTTTTTCTATATAAGAAAAATGTCTCAGAATCTGAGACTTTTTCTATATAAGAAAAATGTCTCAGAATCTGATACTTTTTCTATATAAGAAAAATGTCTCAGAATCTGAGACTTTTTCTATATAAGAAAAATGTCTCAGAATCTGAGACTTTTTCTATATAAGAAAAATGTCTCAGAATCTGAGACTTTTTCTATATAAGAAAAATGTCTCAGAATCTGAGACTTTTTCTGTATAAGAAAAATGTCTCAGAATCTGAGACTTTTTCTATATAAGAAAAATGTCTCAGAATCTGAGACTTTTTCTATATAAGAAAAATGTCTCAGAATCTGAGACTTTTTCTGTATAAGAAAAATGTCTCAGAATCTGAGACTTTTTCTATATAAGAAAAATGTCTCAGAATCTGAGACTTTTTCTATATAAGAAAAATGTCTCAGAATCTGAGACTTTTTCTATATAAGAAAAATGTCTCAGAATCTGAGACTTTTTCTATATAAGAAAAATGTCTCAGAATCTGAGACTTTTTCTATATAAGAAAAATGTCTCAGAATCTGAGACTTTTTCTATATAAGAAAAATGTCTCAGAATCTGAGACTTTTTCTATATAAGTCTCAGAATCTGAGACTTTTTCTATATAAGAAAAATGTCTCAGAATCTGAGACTTTTTCTATATAAGTCTCAGAATCTGAGACTTTTTCTATATAAGTCTCAGAATCTGAGACTTTTTCTATATAAGAAAAATGTCTCAGAATCTGAGACTTTTTCTATATAAGAAAACTGTCTCAGAATCTGAGACTTTTTCATTAAAACTTACCCTTAATTCCTGTAAAATCTAACAACTGTTGATACACTCCCACAGCCCTTGTAAAATATGCATCACCATGAACGCCCAAACAAATAAAATTCCACTTGACTGCTTTAAGTACTTTGACCCAGGAATATTCCGGCTCCTTCTCCTTACCTACATAACTCTGTAGGAAAGTTCTAATCGAAGTGTTTCCAAAACCTAAACCACAATCGGTGAATACAACTACTTGACACAGTGACTGCGTCCCCCAATTTGTAGTTAAAATAGTGGCCACACTTTTCATTAAAGACATTAAACACAATTTATCGCCGGCTTCTACCTTTTTTACCGTCTGTTTAATTTGATCATAGTCTCGGGTAAAATCAACTTTTAGTTCGCATGTACTACTAAATGTTAGCAAGGCAGCAAATTCCAATTTAGAAGTGTTGGCTAAATATTCCAACAATTGTGAAATGCCTTTTAAAGCCAATTGATGATAGGTTATGGCATTCTCTTCACTTCGACCGGGAATGGTGCGCTGCATGGATAAGGAAACATCTAGGGCTATTATAGTGGGCATGATGTTTTTTTATAAATATTTAACTAGAAAATTCAACAATAATTTTGTCAGAAAAATAAACAAAAAGGGAAAAAAATTAGTGAAAATGGAATCAAAATAAACAAAATAAAAGTGATGCCAGACTATTTGCAGAATAGTGTAAAAATGCCCCGGTAAACTTTAAGGTCTGTTTACATTGTTCTACCATTGATGCCAACTACGTTTGGCAGAAACCCGCTAAATTAAAGGGGAAATCGATAAAAAAAAAACATCAGATGGTAGAAGTACATTCAAGGCTTTGGCTTTAAATTTAGATTGTTGCCATGCATTTTATGTGTAGAGCAAAAATACATAGCGGGTTTTTTTTTTTAATTTATTAGCAATTGTCAATTGAAACAGTTTAAGTGGTTAAAAACCACACACAAAAAAAATTGTGTCGGAGTGAGCAAAAATCTGGCATAATTTAACCAAAAATATGCTAAAACTACAACCGACGAAGAAGTTTTCGCAATTTAGTTAAAAACGATTATGTAAAAAATTTTAAAGAAAATGCGTGTTCTATTTAAGCAAAAACTTGGTCAAATTTACAAAAAAAAATATGGTGAAATATACCAAAATGATTAGAAAATGTAACTAAAAATAATCTTAAAAATTACCACATTAATGCTAAAATAATTTTTTTATTAAATTTTTGTAAAAATTTGTACATTTGTTGAATTTGAAATAAATCCATATTAACTTCACGAATTTATTTAAGAGCACTCTGTAAAAATATAAAATTATTACAAAACACAAATTTTTAATTTGAGAAACTAGTACACTCATAGAAATATCTTAGTAGAAAAATTAGTAAACCCATTGTAGATCAAGTTTTACAGAATTTAACAAAAATCAATGTTGATATTACAAAATTCAATAGTTGAAAAATACATAGTTGGAAAAAATTGTGTAAAATATAAGTACATGAAATGTGCAACACTGTTTTTGCTGATCGCCATTTGTAAATTTTTGTTGTCTTGTACAGAAGGGATGTTTCTCAAAAAAAATCTTTTTTATTAGAAAATATTTGGTGAGTAATTAAATATTCTTCCTATTCTTTCAAAAGTTGTGGAACATATTATTAAGGATCAAATGGTTTCTTATATCGATGAAAATTCTTTGATTCACTCATCTCAGTCCGGTTTTCGTCGTGGCTATAACACTAATTCTGTCCTAATTGGTCTGACTGATTCTGTGCGAAAACTTGTTGATAACGGTAAAAATGTAGTTTTGCTTTCATTAGATTTATCTAAAGCTTTTGATAGAGTAATTCATTCTAAGCTAATAGAGAAATTATTTCATCACTTCGATTTTTCGGCCCAAGCTTGTAAGCTAATATATTCTTACCTTAGTGGAAGGAAACAGTTTGTTTCTATTGGTAACTCTTCTTCTTCAACATTGCCAATTACTAGCGGAGTTCCTCAAGGGTCCGTAATTGGGCCTTTGTTATTTATGATTTATTTAAATGATCTCTTAAGAATCGTACACTGAGGGAAAAAATCGTCGTCAAATCAACAATTTTCGCACTCATTTTTAAAATTCTCAAATTTTTGAAAGAAATTTTAATAATGAAATGAAATTTTATAAAATTAAATATGTTTCGGTCTTGATTTTAAAAGTATATTTTTTGAATTAAATATAAAAAAAACTCCTTTTTATTTCATAATGCTGCCATTATGAAAATAATCATTTTGATTGTAAACAATAGCAAAATGAGTTTTCAACAACTTTAAAAACGACGCCTCATAAATGACGCAATTATTTTAGAAAAGTTTCGTGGCGTATCATAAGTGAAAACTTTTCAATTTCCATAAAAATTAAATAAACGAAAAATAATAAATATTTCCTTAAAGTAAAACAATGAACTAAATTTTTGTAATAAGTGACAAAAGTCAAAAGTAAATACATATGTACTGACGTAAATAAAAAAACGGTGTGGAAATTAATGTGAAGTTTGCGGAAATTAATGTGGAGTTTGTGGAAATTAATGTGGAGTACCTATAATCCAGAAGAAAATTAACATTTTATGACAGCAATCCCGGAATTTTTGTGTTATTTGATGTCTATTTTATCGTCGGTGCTCTGACAAAAAACACCTACGTGTATTTCTTAAAGAGACTGACTAAATTAGCACAAATTGTGAACTTTTGCGTTGAGTTTTAAGGTAATCTTAATGGAAAAAGTAGATTTGCAATATTATTTAAATATAAACGTAAGAGGTGTAACTTTAAAACAACGCGAAATGACAAAATTAATCTAATTCGTAGACGTCTTCAACAATTTTTAAAAATCACATGGGTGTTTTCGTCAGAGCAGCGACGATATATTATTTTATTTCTATATTTCTGTGGTAAAGAAAAATAAATAAAGTTTGTATATAAATATAAAAAATTCCAATTGTTTTATTTACATTGAAAATTTTAGGAAACAGAAAGAAAAGTATATAAATAATTTTTAATATTTAATTTGATTATGTGCACTTTTGATTTGAACATAAAACATTCTCAAATCAAAGTTGTTTCAGTTCATTTTTAAAATTTTGTTTGTTACTGAAGCCATATTAAAAGTGTCGATAAACATTTTCAATTTGAGAAAAAACAAAGTTTGTTGACTTTTGTCACTGTTTTATTTTTAATTTGAGATTGTTTTTGCTTGATTTGAGAATTTTTTTTTCTTAGTGTACATGGTTTATCCGTTCAGCCGTATGTTTATGCTGATGATGTACAGTTTCTTTGCTATGCTGATGCACAGTTCTTAGATGTCTTGGAAGGTTGTGTTAATTTTGTTATTCAAGAAGTTTTGTCATGGACATCTAACAATGGTTTTTGTGTTAATGCTAGAAAAACGAAGTTGATGGGATTTGGATTTTTGACTGATAATTTATCTGTAACTCTTAATGGTATGCCGTTAGATTTTGTAGATAAGATGAAATGTCTTGGAGTTGTTATAGACAATGATCTGAGTTTTTCTTCACATATGAATTACATTTCATCTAAGATTTCGTTTTTATTAAGGAGGTTGTACACACTTGATCTATATCTGCCGCTTCGTATTAAAATTAAACTTGCAAATGCTTTGTTAATGCCACATATACTATACTGTGCTGAGGTGATTTCTGGAACCACAGCTGGTGAATTTAGTAGATTTACTAAAATCTTTAATAGAATAATACGTTATATTTTCGGATTGAAACTTCGTAATCATGTTACACGATACGTTAAAAAATTTCTTGGTTGCGATTTTGAAAACTTTATTTGTATGAGAACATTGATATATTTTTACAAGTTAATCATAACAGGTTTTCCTAGCTATATTGTACAAAATTTCCATTTTTCGCATTCTATAAGAAATCCTCAGATAATATTCCCCCGCATTCGTACTGGCTTTTATGATCGCTCATTTAATGTAAGATTAATACGACTGTGGAATGCTTTACCTAAGGACTTGAAGTGTTTTTCATATTCTCCTCAGGTCTTTAGGCGAAAGCTTGAAGAACATGCCAAAAATCATAACTTAATTTAATTATTTTCTTGCTACGATTAAACTGAATCCACTAATTATTTGTTTATTCAAAAAATAATTTAAGTATTATCTGTTTTTATTCTTAAAATTTTAGGTATTTATTTAATTATTTTTTATCTTTAAGGTATATTTTATATTTTTTTTAATGTTGTTGTTACTGAAGTAGCCTTAATTAACTGTATATGGCCCTAAGGGCTCGGTTAAGTAAAATGAAGAATAAATAAAAAAAATAAAAATATATTTGTTATTTAATTCATTAATAAAGCAATTTTTTATTTTGTTTAGCAATTGGTGATTTGTAATCTTTCTAAAAACTCTAGAATAGCGCGTCCCGAATTCAAATTTTTTTAGCTTGCCCCTTAAACGATGGAGATTTAGGACCCTTTTACGGGAAAAATAACAAAAAAATGTTTGACAAAAAACCAGTTGGCTACCAGCAGCAGAAAAAACTTTTTTTTTGTTGTCTAAAATTTTGACGCCAAAAGTTGCACAATACAGAGTACATTTCAGGAAAATTATTAATAGAATTTCCATGGAGTAATTTTCGTACAGCGTTGCATCTCAAAGATCAAAAGGTGTACTTAATTTTTACTTTTTCTTTCTTTTAAGCTAAATTAGTCTCAAAATCTGCTTTGACACAGTTTTAACGAATGTGATCTTTTTTGCGCACGTTTTGAGACCAATTTAGCTTAAAAGAAAAAATAAAAAAAGTTAAGTCACACTTTTCATATTTAAGATGCAACGCTGCACCAAAATTACTCCATGGAAATTTTATTAATATTTTTCCAGGAATGTACTCTATATTGCGCAACTTTTGGCATACATTTATTAAAAAACTATTTTTTTTTTCAAAATGCACTAAGATTGCAATCTTTAGCCGATGGTAGCCAACTGGTTTTTTGTCCAAAACTTTTTTTGTTATTTTTCCCGTTAAAGGGTCCTAAATCCCCATCTTTTGAGGGGGCAAGCATTTTCAAATTCGAAAAAGAGCCGAATTCGGGACCCGCTACTCTAGAAGCTTATCACGTAAAATGATTGCCGACAGCAAAACAACAGCGAAATACATCATAGTCCAAGGAAACAAAAAAATATCATCTAAAAACAAAATAAGTTTATGTGAAAGTAATGAGTTAATGAAAACCACGAAATAAATATTGCGAAAATATTCAATTAAATAAAATAACATTTACAACACAAATAAGAATTTCATTTCAATAAATAAAATTGATTGAATATACAAAACAAAACGAGTATGATTAACAAAAATACGAATAGAACCAACAAAAATACGAGTTAATCAGCTTGTACAAAAAACTGACAACAATTAAAAAACACAACAATGATTTCTGTTAAATTTAGTACGATTTTCTTTGGGAATACAATGATTTTTGGTTGAGTGTGTTTTTGAATCTAGCTATTTTTTAGTCCTTGTGTCTCTTCACAATACAGCAGCAAGCAGCAGACAGCAAAATATTTACATGTACAAATTTTGCTGTCTGCTCAGAGAACGAAGCCGATCGGCTAACAGCCGCGACTTAGCCGCCGCCGATGTTTTTTTGGGTACTCCAGCCGCCGCCGGTTTGCTCGGCTTATTTCGGCTTAAAAATTTTTACAAAAAAAATAGTTTAAGTTAATTTTTTTTTTAATTTTTGTAAAAAAAAAATTGTGCGTACATTTTTTAATAGTGTTTTTTTTTTTTGTGAACAGTTGTTCAAAAAGTCAAATATAATACTTTTTTAGTTTACAAATGTTGTTCGAAGCGTATTTTACGTGTATTTCTTCGCGTGAATTAAAGGGAAACAAAATCTGAAATTCACGGTTTTTTTATCTTAACTTGTGAAAAACTGGAACGATTTCGATGGCATTTAATAGCAATCTGTCAAGGATAGTTGCAAATATGCTGAAAATCTTCAGCAGCATCCATCATGTCTTTCGAAAGAAAGCATGTATTCAACAGACATCGCTAGATCGTCTTTAGATCGATGGGGGAGCATCACATATGCCTTTCATCGGCTACAGCCGGCTAAGAGCCGCCGCCGATCGATTTTTTGCTAAGCCGCCGCCGCCGACAATTTCATGTCGGCTTCGTTCTCTGTGTCTGCTGCTGTATTGTGAAGAGACACCTATCTAGCTACATTTTTTGAAAAATAGTTGGCATCAGTGTTCATGTAAGAACGCCGTAGTGTAATCACGACTTTGTTTTACCCGCCATGGTGAATATTGTGACAGCTTTGTTATAAACAATACTGGTGAATTTGTATTTATATAGAGTTGCCAGATTAATAAGTATTTTAAAAACAGATTAAAAATACATAAAACTTTATTAAAATCAATCAATAATTTCTGAAAACTTTAACTTTTTAATTGAGTTAATCAATTTTAAGCATTTAAGTATTTTATTTCATATATATTTCCCTAAAAATATAATATTTTGTTTTTTTTTCTTTAGATCTGGCATCTATAAAAGCAACATCAATTTACAAGTTTGTGGCTAGCAATTTACTCGCTTTTTTTACAATCGGGTTATAAAAAATTTTCAAACGCAATTTTTTCCCATAAAATTCTTGTTAAAATTTATAAAACTTATTGAAAAATGTTAACTGAAGTATAAATTTAATAATTTACTAAAATTTTGAAGTGAATTAGGTGAGTAAAGTGTTTAAATTTGCACGAGAAAATTTTTTGTTTTTTACAGTCGGTTCGTTCGATTGTGTCGTTGTAAATGTGTGAATTATTTTCTGGTTGAGGTGGTACACAAAACATACACGATGTGTCTTCTTTGGTTGAAATGTTATTTTGCCCAAAAAACGAATGTTTTGTGTGTGCAGACTCTTTTTTTTTAATAAATATTTGCAATTTTAGTTTTTAAGTTGAAATCTAAATAATTGCAATAAAATGTGGTTTAAAATTAACTAAAAATAGGTTTCCATCTCAAAGTTCATATGAAAATTAAGAAAAATATGTTATTGTTAACATTTCTTTGGAGCTTCAGTTATCTGAAGTGCATTTTTTTATTATATCGGATTCAAGTAGTTCATTTTCTTTGTTTTCTCTTTTTTATTTATTTCTTTATTATACCTAAAACGAATATGTTTTTATTTTTTTTTTGTTTTATTTAAATATGTATTTTTTAACCTTTTTTGCTCCTTTATACATAATTTGCATTATCTTTTAATTTGTTCTTCCAAAATACAGGGTTGTTATATATTTTGAATTACCCAGCAAACAAAATACTAATGGGCTTTTATTAGAACTACTATACTAAACTGTTGATAGTCGTCACATTCGATATTTTTGATATTTATTTTTTTGGCTAAAGTCTAGTTGGCAGACATTTCTATGATAAATATCACAGATAGAACTTTTAGTGCTGTTTCCAACAAAGAAAAAAAAAAGTCGGCGGCCCTTGTTTCCCGAGCTATGGGCCTCCAAAGTTCGGATATCGAATTTAATATATCTTCTCCAATAATGGTCCGATCGTACCAAGATTGGTTTCATTTGAAAGCTTATTCAAATACCTTTAATTTGACATTTTAAAAAGTTTGGATTCATTAACCCATTGTGGCAAAACACCAAATTTTAGTTTTTTAAACCAAAGTTTTTGGATAAAATGCGTTATATTTCAAAATTATGCCATATTAAGGCATGCATGTATTATAGTCGCAACAAAAAGTCGACTTTTCGACTTTTTTCAATTTCTAAAAAGTCGATTTTTCGACTTTTTTCAAAATTAAAAAAATCGACTTTTCGACCTTACGACTTTTTTAAAAGTCGACTTTTTTCGACTTTTTGACTTTTTCGACTTTTTTCAACTTTTCGACTTTTTTCGACTTTTCGACTTTTTTCGACTTTCTTTGACGATTTTTCGACTTTTCGACTTTTTTCAAAATTAAAAAAGTCGACTTTTCGACCTTACGACTTTTTTAAAAGTCGACTTTTTCCGACTTTTTGAATTTTTTCGACCTTTTCCAACTTTTAAAAAGTCGATTTTTTTGTAAATAAAAGTTTAGTTTTGACTTGTTGTAAGCATTTAGGTGCTATTTTTTTTTTGTTGTATTTTATTTATCAAAAAAAGTCGAAGAAATCGAAAATGTTGAAAAGATTGAAAAAATCGAAAGCAAAAAAGTCGACTTTCGTAACAATAATCAAAAATATTGGTAAATATTGCGCTTAACACTTTCTAACTCATGAATTTGGCATTGACATTTTTGCTTCACATACAAAATACATGGAAATACCAATAGCTTCAGTTGTTATTAAACTCGGCTCTCATTTGATTTTTTTTTTTCAGAACAAAGAAATTATTTTCATCTGGCAAAAGTAAAAAAAAATCAAAAAAAAAAGTCGACAAAAGTCGAAAAAAAGTCGAAAAAAGTCGAAAAAGTCGACTTTTCGACTTTTTAAGAACAAAAATGTCGATTTCGACTTTTCGACTTTTTCATACAAAAAGTCGATTAATCGACTTTTCGACTATAGAACCCTAGCATGTATTTATTAAACCAGATTTAAAGCTAAGATATTAGGCTTTCATTGGACCTTTTAACCCTTATAGAACCGGAGTTATTGGCTGTTAACTTGACCCCGCTTATATTTTAATAAAAAAAAAAACTTTATTTAGCGAAGCCGCTTAATTAATTTATGGAGTTTGAAATCCCTAAGCCCAGACGAAGGCCGGCTACGCAGAAAAACTTTTAAGGTCTGGTATACATATTAAAATATGTTTTCCAATGTTTAAACGTTAAAAACTCCGGTTCTATAAGGGTTAAATCGTCAAATGAAAGCTCAAATTAAAGCTTAATATCTAAGCTATAAGCCTACCCAGTCAGAAATTGCCAACCGTACCAAAAATTTTGTGTTGGTACAATATCGGGCTAGCCAAAAATACAACATTGTATAATGTAAAACCGTTTTACTAAAAATATTGTGTTGGCACAACTTTGTGTTTACATAAAACACTACACTATAGATTATAATTTAAAAGTTCAACATTTTTATTTTTTAAAAAAAGTTTTTGATTTACATAGACATCAACTCTTTAATCCAAGTCAACACTTAAGTAGTTGCTTTTTCAACCAATTTGTACAAAATGGTAACTAAAAAGCACTACATCGAGATTTTTAATACATCCCTAAGCAAAAGTTAAATCCAATGTCGTAAATTTGTAAAATCAATGTTAACCCAACGTCAAAACAAAAGTCGAGCGATCGTTGGCCACTGTTATCATTTCAACCTCGGAATGACGTCGTAGACTTAGAAACGGGTATGATTCGCCAACGTTGGTACCGTCGCCGCCAACTTCATTCCAACGGCCCGTTTGTATTTTTCTGCCTGGGTAGTTATTAAAATAAATGCCATAATGCATAATTTTAAAATTTTACTTATTTTCTTCATAAACTTAGGGGGAAAAAAACTAAAAATTAGGTTTGTGCCACAATGGGTTAATGAATCCAAATTTTTTAAAATGTCAAACTAAAGGTATTTGAGTAAGCTTTAGAATGAAACTAATCATAGACTGATCGGACCATTATTGGAGAACCATTATTGTCCTATATTCAAAAAACTCTATCTCCCATTTTTTTGCTATTAATCTGTTTCTTAAAAATTTTGGCATATGATCCATTAAATCCGCAACTAACTGTATATTAAATTATACTCCCTAAAAATTAAATTGCCCTAACAAAGAGTAAGATAATTTAAGTCCAAAAAGCCTCAGTTTTGTTCGCATCGGATAAAAAATACTAAAGAAATAGTCAATTTTGATTCTATACGGTGTATGTGTATCGACGGCGCCAAACAGCATTTTTTAGCTTATGCGCGCGGGCAGAAAATTGAAAATATGACTTTCACTGATTTATGGGTCACCAAATCTTAAACAAACGGAACTTGATTATAATAAAATTTAAATTATAGTTCGGGAGTTTTACTTAGATACATGATCTTTTTTTTTTATTTTTTTTTTG
Source organism: Pegoplata infirma (assembly GCA_963921195.1). Taxonomy (NCBI): domain Eukaryota; kingdom Metazoa; phylum Arthropoda; class Insecta; order Diptera; family Anthomyiidae; genus Pegoplata; species Pegoplata infirma. The sequence continues at coordinate 108,489,806 of OY992537.1, forward strand.
ATACAGTTACTAAAATATATATAATTATTATTTTTTTTTATATTTTCAGATTTATTTGATTTTTTTTATAAATTAAGTATAAATAATTAACTGTAGTGTCTGCTAACGGAAATATAAATAACGAAATAAATGACAGACATTAAACAGGTTAATTTTAATATACAATGAATCCCTCTGAATTGAGAATGATGTGGATGAGTCAATACAATCCTGAACGTATTTCACTCGAAGATGCAACATCATTTTTTCATCCAACCGTTGGTCTTTCAGTAATGGATGATTTAACACAACAACAAACTTTGGTAAGTGTTAGCAATATAAGAAAAAAAAACGACCAAATTAATAAATAAAAAAAAAATATATAAATAGGAGTTAAATACACTAACCATAACGCTAACTGTCTCTATGCAACTTACATTTAAATTAACTAAAAAAAAAACACTATTTTATTATAAAACTGTAAATTATAAATTTGTTTAAACTTCTTACTTAATTTTATATTTATTTCTTTTTTAAAATATAATTTTATTGTTATTTGTAAAATAAATCAAAAGGGTAAAATAAGGCATTACTAATCAAAATGTATCACAATAGGGGAAAAATGTAATGGATAAATGTTAAACTTTTTGAGCTATTTGAAGTGTAAAAATAAAAGATTTTCATTTGACAAATTTTTACAATTATAATAATCTGGGTTATTTTAAAACAATTTATGTTTTAAAATTAGATATACCCATTTTTTGGGATATAATTATATCTAATCTGATCAATTAAGACATAATTATATATATTAATATCATAATTTTTTGGATGTCATACATATATAATTATATCGTTTTTCTTATTTGCGAATAAATAGTTTTTACTAGGGCCGCTCGATTACCTTTTCTACATGAAAAGTGACCATTCCTTGATATATCACAATAGGGTTATATATATTTTTTTTTATTTTGAGTCAACACTCAGGGTATTACGGGAAAAATAACAAAAAAATTGGACAAAAAACCAGTTGGCTACCATCAGCTAAAGATTGCAATCTTAGGCCGCTGTTCCAAAAAAAAGTTATTCACATAAAAAATGTGAAAATGAAAATTTCCGAATTTTTTTGGTGTTCTAGATTTCACATCCGATTTTTTTTTTCGTTTTGTAAAAATAAAATTTGGTGAATGTAAAACGAATGCACTTCTTTCCTTATAATTTTCTTAATTTTAATTATTTGATTTCAACTTCGAATGAAAACGTGATTAACAAAACACAAAAATTTATTTCATGTGATTCGGAAATTTTCATGTGAATTGAAAAGTTGTGAAATACAGAAGTTATATTAGGCCTCTGTTCTGTCTTTCACAACTTTTCAATTCACATGAAAAATGTGAAATCTAGAACACCAAAAAAAAATCGGAAATTTTCATTTTCACATTTTTTATGTGAATTACTTTTTTTGGAACAGCGGCCTTAGTCTCTAAATCAGTTTTTAAACAGTTTTAACGAATGTGATATTTTTTGCGCAGCTTTTGAGACTAAATAAGCTTAAAAGAAAAAAGAACAAAATTTAAGAACAAAAAAATAAGCTTGCTGGTAGCCAACTGGTTTTTTGTCCGAATTTTTTGTTTGTTATTTTTCTCCTGAAAGGGTCGCAAATCCCCATCAATTGAGGGGGCAAGCATTTCCAAATACAAAAAAAAAAACGGAATTCGGGACGCGCTAATGTATATGAAAGTTTAAAATCATTTTTATAAAATTTTCTTATGTCTTTAAGGCTTCTGTTCTGTCTTTCACAACTTTTCAATTCACATGAAAATTTCCGAATCACATGGAATCAAGTTAAGTGTTTTGTTGATCATGTTTTCATTTAAAGTTGAAATCGAATAATTAAAATTTAAAAAATTATAAGGAAAAAAGTGCATTCGTTTTACTTTCACCAAATTTTATTTATGTGAAACAAAACGAAAAAAAATTCGGATGTGAAATCTAGAACACCAAAAAAATTCGAAAATTTTCGTTTTCACATTTTTTATGTGAATTACTTTTTTTAGAACAGCGGCCTAAGACATAAATATTTTTGGTAAAGTTTGAAAGAACATTTTTTTATGAAAAAATGTGAAACTATTTAAAAAAATAAATTGATAAACTTTGAGTTAATTTTTACTTGACACAATTAAAAAGTTACCTTAATAAATAAAAAAATTGTAAGTAAAGTTTTAATTGTGTCAATTAAAAGTTTATTCAAATTTTTTAGTAAGCATTTAATATTTTTTTTATTAAAAGTTTACTCAATACTATTAAATCGTTTACTGGTGCAAAATTATACTTGGGACCTAATTGAGGCATTTGTGTTTTTTCCATGTAAAATTCCAATGAAATAGCATTTGTTTGCATTGACATTGTTGTTTCATACAAATGTTATGTCAGATCCCAAGTATGTGCAAAATTGAGTATTTTTTACTCAATATCAGGGTCGCCAGTTTTTTTTTGGATGCCATCCCCAAATTAAAATTTCTCATCTCCAAAAATCCCCAAGAAAAAAATTTCTCAAAATTTACTACGCGCAAAAAACACTTGCAACCCATCAAGTGCTTTTGAGTAATTTAGCCAATTTTTTAGAACAAAAACTTGGTTAATTTACGCACAAACACTTGGTGGGTTGTATTTTACACAGAAACTTGGCTAAAAAGTGTTATACCAAATTCGCATTCATTTTTTTAAACATCCCAGTCAGAAATTGCCAACCGTACCAAAAATTTTGTGTTGGTACAATATCGGTCTAGCCAAAAATACAACATTGTATAATGTAAAACAGTTTTACTAAAAATATTGTGTTGGCACAACTTTGTGTTTACATAAAACACTACACCACAGACTAATACAGACTCGACATAAGTGACAGGGTCAAAAAAGTATTCTTTTGACCATATGGTTAATATTTTCAAATTATTCTACGAATTAGGTTTGAAAGAGAAAACTGATATAACGCGCCATAAGAAAAATGGATGCCTGATCGGTTTTTGATGTTTCACTCACTCCTAAGTCACAGACTAATACAGACTCGACATAAGTGACAGGTGTCAAAAAAGTAATTCTGAACCATATGGTTAATATTTTAAAATTATTCTACGAATTAGGTTAGAAAGAGAAAACTAATATAACGCGCCATAAGAAAAATAGATGCCAGATCGGTTTTTGTTGTTTCACTCACTCCTAAGTCGTAGAAAGTGTTGCCATGTTAGCGTAAAACGGACTAAAAACCGCTGTGTTTTCTCCTAAAATCGCTTAGTTTTTCCCCATTTTTTCTTATTAAACTCTACTGTCGAGTCTGTATTTAGTCTGTGACTACACTATAGATTATAATTTAAAAGTTTAACATTTTTATTTTTTTTAAAAAGTTTTCGATTTACATAGACCTCAACTCTTTAATCTAAGTGAACACTTAAGTAGTTGCTTTTTCAACCAATTTGTACAAAATGGTAACTAAAAGTACTACATCGAGATTTTCAATACATCCCTAAGCAAAAGTTAAATCCAATGTCGTAAATTTGTAAAATCAATGTTAACCCAACGTTAAAACAAAAGTCGAGCGATCGTTGGCCACTGTTATCATTTCAACCTCGGAATGACGTCGTAGACTTAGAAACGGGTATGATTCGCCAACGTTGGTAGCGTCGCCGCCAACTTCATTCCAACGTTGGCCCGCTTGTATTTTTCTGCCTGGGATGTTTAACCATTTAAACATGTTTAAATATAAACATGTTAAGGTACATAAACATGTTTAAGTACTTAAACATGTTTAAAAAATGAATGCGAATTTGGTATAAGTGTATTTTGTGAGTTTAGCGATTAGCACATCATTTGAAACCGCCAATGTTTCGATAAGATAAGGGGTGTAATATAGATCGCCTCCGTGAACAATACTGTTTGCAGGTGCACCCTGGTTTCCGCTAAATGATCTATCTCGACTGGCTGCCAAACTATCAGAACTATATCTGGTCTCCTGGTAAATTTGAAAAAACAAACAACTAGAAATACTAAGCAGATAAAACAACAACAAAATAATGCAGCCTAAAGTAAACCGAACTAGCTCTTCTAAGAGCTTCTTGACAAAGAATATCGGACCTTCGGTCCGAATTCTACAGCTTAATATTGAGGGAATGAGCAGAGCTAAATGCGATTATATCTCGCGTCTGCTGTCTGACGAATGTATTGATGTCGTCATCATACAAGAAACCCACATTTTAACTGAAGAAGAATTCAATATACGTGGCATGATTGATGGATATGATGCTGTTGGTGTACTATACCATCGTTCATATGGTTCCGCTACATATGTCAGAACTGGTCTGGACAATGTCACCCTAATTGATATTTGCTCTGAGCAAGACGTGTATACTATTACGATTGAAATCTCTGGGGTGCATATTATAAACGTTTATAAGCCCCCAAACATTCTATGGCCTGACTCAGTCCTCCCCACATTTCCACACCCGTCGCTGTATACTGGTGATTTTAATAGCCAACATACCTCTTGGAGGTACCCTACTGATGACATAAGTGGCAACATGTTAGTCGAATGGGCAGAGGTTAACAACTTAAACCTTATTTTTGATGCGAAAGACGCCGCAACCTTTCACTCCGGTCGCTGGCGCAGAGGCTATAATCCCGACCTCACATATGTCAGTCTTAGAGATGACCACACTCCCATCCCAGTCTACCGAAAAGTACTACAAACATTCCCAAACAGCCAACATCGTCCAGTTTTCCTAGAAATAGGAATTCAGATACCCTTAGTCGAATCATTTCCAAAACCAAGATGGAACTTCTGCAAAGCCTCTTGGAAATCGTTTTCTCGAGATCTCGACTCTAACATAAGGTGGATAAATCCAACCCCAAATAATTATCCAAGAATGGTGAAAATGGTAATTGCTACTGCAAAGAAACATATACCCAGAGGATACCGGAAACAATATGTTCCTGGCTGGTCAGAAGAAACCGAGACTCTACACTCGGAATATCTAGCTACTCAAGATGAGACAATTGCAGACGAACTTCTAAAGTCTCTTGATAATGCTCGCAGGGAAAAATGGCACCATACTGTTGAAAATGTAAATTTCACACATTCCAGCCGAAAAGCTTGGAGCCTCCTTCGTAAATTGGGTAATAGCACTCCTAAGGAGTGAGATCATAAAAATGTTAACACACATAAAGTTAAATAAAAAACAGACTACTGAATTTTAAGACTTCAAACCAAATTTTTATTAAATAAAATTTAATACAAAATCATAACAAAAAAACCGCATGGAACTCTAACCACTACGAACAAAGTTATCCACTTTTTCCGGAAACCCTCCCATTAAGGCTTTTATGGTAGTTTCTGTCACCTTTTTAGAGCAGGTGGTCCATCTACGTTTGAAATCTTGCATGTCCTGGGAGACCTTTTTTGTGCCCTTTAATTCTTTTTTAACAAGAGCCCAATATCTCTCCACTGGCCTGAGCTCCGGGCAGTTTGGTAGATTTGCCTCTCTTGGTACAAAAACCACATTATTATCATTATACCACTCCAGCGCTTTCTTGCTGTAGTGACAAGATGCTAAATCGGGCCAAAAGTAAGTGGATACATTGTGCTGACTCAAGAACGGAAGAAGTCTCTTCTGCAAACACTCCTTGATATAAATTTCGCTGTTTATAGAGCCAGATGTCACAAATGACTGGCTTCTTTGGCCGCAGCTACATATGGCTTGCCATACTAGGAATTTTTTGGGGAATTTCGTTTGCTTTTTTGACCGAAATTTTTCCGCAACATTTCCTCGAACATCGGAAACATAAAATTCTTGACCAGGGAGCTGCGCAAAATCAGCCAGGACATAAGTTTCGTCGTCCATTACACAACAGTTGTATTTTTTTATAAAATTTGATTTCAATTTTCTAGCTCTGGTTTTGGCCTCCAAATTTTTAAAAGCGTTTCTATCGGGAACTTTTTGAACTTTGTAGGACTTTAGTCCCGCCTTACGTTTCACTTTACGTACAAAAAAGTCTGAGCATTGGGCTAACCGAGCTGTTTTTCTGCCAGATGTGTTAGGAGCTCTCTTAAGGATGCTTTTAACTTTATATGCCTTACCAATGTTACGATAACCAGTCGTTGTTCCTGTTCCCGGCTTCCTTTCAATTGTTAGGTGTTCCAGATACCTTTTTACCACTTTTGAAACTGTTTGGCGGCATACATTAGTTTCTTTGGCAATTTTTTTGTATGTCCATGTTTGGTTTTGTTGAAAATATTTAATTATTTTTGAACGCACTTTTCTTTCATCGTCCATTGTGTAAAAAATTGCAAATTAAAACTCATGATGTAAATTAATTTATTAACTGACATATTTTTAAAATGTAAACTGCCGAAAAAAAAAAAAATTTGGAAGCTTTACACCAAAGTTGTAGGCAAAAATGTGTGTTAACATTTTTATGATCTCACTCCTTATAACAACATCGAAATCGAACATACACCCTGACTGTATTGCTCTAAACATCAAACGAACATCAAAAATTGTATCGGAGAAGAAACACACCATTAATATTAAAAAGAAACTTAAAGAATTAAAAAATGAATCGTCTATCATCCCACAGTTCTCAGGACCTTTCAGTGAGGAGGAAATTAACTTCGCAATATCGCAAGTTAAGTCAGGGAAATCCGCAGGAGCGGATGGTATATTTCCTGAGTTTTTTATACATAGTGGAAAAAATTTTCGAAAATGGCTTACACTTTTCTACTCAAATGTACTACTAACTGGTGTAATGCCTACGGATCTGAAGAGATCTAAAATACTCGCCCTTTTAAAACCAGGCAAGCCAAAGGAACAAGCTGAAAGTTACCGACCGATAGCACTATTAAGCGTTGTATACAAATTACTCGAGAGACTAATTTATAACAGAGTTGAACCCACTATTAATAGCATCGTTCCGGTAGAGCAGGCGGGGTTTAGATCGGGACGTAGCTGCACTGATCAGGTACTATCCTTAACGACCTACATTGAGGCTGGTTTTCAATTAAAACTCAGGACATCCGTTGCATTTATAGATCTCAAAGCTGCGTACGACACGGTCTGGAAAGACGGGCTGATCTATAAATTTATAAAAGTTATCCCTTGCATCCGAACTGCTGCTCTTCTCAACAATATGTTAAGTGATCGTCATTTTATAGTGTATCTTGGAAACAAACAAAGCAGGAAGTGTAAACTTAATAATGGACTCCCCCAAGGATCTGTACTTGCCCCGCTTCTATTTAATCTCTACACTCATGACCTCCCATCAACGTACTCAAAAAAGTTCTCCTACGCTGATGACATCGCTATAGCCACTCAACGCTACTTAGTTAAAGATGCTGAATCTGTCCTTACAAATGACCTGCTATCACTTGGAAATTATTTTAAAAAATGGCGTCTGTGTCCTAGCCTCAACAAGACGGAAGTAACATGTTTTCACCTCAATAATAGTCAATCTGATCTAAAGCTTAACGTTCGTTTTGGAGATACTATCCTACCCTTTAATCCAACACCAAAATACCTTGGAGTTACCCTTGATAGAACACTCTCTTTTAAAAAGCACATGGAAAATACTGCTAACAAAGTTAAAACGCGTAACAATATTATCCAAAAACTTGCGTCAACTACTTGGGGAGCTTCTGCAAAAACACTGCGCTCAGCATCACTCGGACTGGTTTATTCTTCTGCAGAATACTGCGCACCGGTCTGGCTTAATAGCCCCCACGTAAACAAATTAGATACCCAACTAAATGCATGTATGCGACTAATAACAGGTACAATGTCTTCAACCCCAATAAGATTTTTACCTGTTCTAAGTAATATTCTACCACCAAGTCTAAGACGTCAGAATGCACTACTCCGCGAACATCGAAAAATAATCGCCAATCCTAGCCTTAAAATACACCAATATATTGAAGCTGCTAATGACGACCGTCTCATATCTCGAAAACCTCCATTAAAACTAGCTGAAAGTCTCGCAAACAATAATTATGACCCATATAACATCTGGTTTAATAATTGGAACCAAGCTTCATGTGATGACTTAATGAAAATACAGGACTTGACCTGTATGCCTCCGGGATCAGAATTGCCTAGGCCTATATGGGTTAGGCTTAACCGTATACGGACAAACAATGGAAGGTGCGCAGCTACTCTTTTTAAATGGGGCTCCGCTGTTTCGCCATTATGTGATTGCAGTGATGTTAATCAAACCATTTACCACATTATAAAAGACTGCCCCCATCGTAAATTTCTTGGCGAACTACACGAACTAAACAATGCTGGCCCAGATGCCGTCCGGTGGCTGAAGAATATTGACATCAATATCTAATTATTATCTATACTATTTTTCTATCAAAATATGCTAAACTTTGTTGTATAATCTGTTAAACTAGTAATGCTTATATCTCTAAAATTGTAATTGTTTGTATCAGTGCCATACGATAAATAAATAAATAATGATAAAATTCAAAAATACTAACTCCGGAATATGTATCTAAAACGTTGTATTGCTTTTTAAGAATTTAAGAAGTCGTTAAAGACCAGTATTTTCAATTGATGTACTTTTAGACTTTTTTTCTACAGAAAAACTATTGAATTTTGGAAACTTTCTATAATAGATTTAAAGGATATACTATAAAAAATGTATGAAAATTTACAATTTGGTTTAAAGAAAAAGAAAATCATTATAACATGATACCACTACGATCCAGGTTTTGACAGACACCATATACAATTTTAGTTTTTTCTATATAAATGTTCCTACGTTTGCGTTTTTTGTATGCTTTAATTTCCACGATTGATCAAAAATAAAGTAGAGTTGATTTTAACGATTTTAGCATTATTTTATGATTAATGTATTTAAAAAACACTTGTATATCTAAAATATTTCATCCCCTAAAAATCCCCGAAAAAATCAGTGTCATCCCCATGAAATCCCCGGATCCCCAAATCAAATTTTTCATCCCCAATTTCCAAAAAAAATCCCCTATTTGGGGACAAAACCCCTAAACTGGCTACACTGCTCAATATTATTAAAATTTCTCATATTTCTTTTTTTATTCTTTTCTGTGTATAAATGTCTCAAGAAATGACGAAATGACCGAATGAAAGGCACCATATTTCCTGCAAGGTATATAATTTTTTTGTATCCACGCCCTTTGGACATATGCAGGCAAAAAAAATTGATTTTACTAAACCCTGTCATAAAAATGTTTTATTAGAGTTTTCAGATGTTGTTTTATTTCTTCAGGGGGGCTATTTTCCCTCGGTCGATTTTGTCCATTAACAAACTTTCAAAAGTCTAGCCTTTTTGGTTTAAACTTCATCGTGATTTCCACAGACGGACGGACATCGCTAGAATGTCTTAGAATAGATCAAATTTTAATAAAATATATTCCTTATAAAGGTCGCAGGTCGATATTTCGGAATGACACAGAATGACAAAGTTAGCATAAGCCCTGCAAAAAATAGGCGGTCGATACGAAAAATATGTATGTTGGAAATTTCAAAATTTTTACAAATGTTTTTTGTAGTTTTGAAGCAAAAATTTTACTAAAAATGGTTTTACGAAAATTTTTTTTGACAAATTTAAAAGTCCCAACCCAGGAAAATTTTATGGAACAAATTCCTGGTTCAATAGATTCTTGAATACATTCTACGGTAATCACAACAACATTTTCTATGTAAAATTATTTTTCAAAAAAACTACTTGCTCTAAAAAACGATTGCTTTCGGGACAATTTCAAACAAAAATCATTGATTTTGGAATGTTAAGTAGAACCGGTTGCAGGGTAGTTTGATGCGTTCCGGAACCGATTATATGGAACAGAAAATTTTGCTGGGAACATAAAACCTGTGATGTGCTTTGTGGCGTGCCACTATTGAAATGGCACGAGTTGTGTTCAGGTTTTATAACATATCACAAGTAATGTATGACAGGAGTTTTTATATAAAAGGTGCAGGGACCCAATTCTGAGTTTGGAGTTTAGCTTTTAATACATCAAAAAAGTTTAACGTTAATCCTACATTTTTTTCTTCTGAATTTGTACATTTTTGTTACGGTTATGCCAGTAAAAAATATGTTTAATACATTGTGTATGTATATTTTTTTTAAATAAACTTTTATTTCTAAATTTTATTTCTCTATATATTTTTTTTCTTTTTTTCTTTTCATATTCGGTTCAAATCTACGTTTATTTCAACTTGGCTGTTTTATTATTGTATAAATCAAACAAAATTATATCCTTTTCCCCCACAAAAATTAAAACAATTTTTTTACTTTATGATTTCCATAATCAAAACTAAACTAAAAACCAAAAAAAATAAAACTTTTCTTGTCGTATTGAAAACTAAATTAAATATTGGAATATTTAACAAAAAAATCAAACACTCAATACTACTGCGACAACGACAGGATTTAAATCCTATGATGAGTTTAGTTGGGGGGGATTTTAATAATCAAGTCGCGGCTGCTACAGCTGCAGTAGCCGCATCAAATGCGTCAGCAGCTGCCGCTGCTGCAGCAGCATGTGCAGCTACATCAGCTGCTGTTGCTTTGGGTGTACAACCTACAACTTTATTGGCAACAAATGCAAATGATATTTATGGTTTGGCCCATATGGGTGGTTTACATCAACATCTTTTACAACAATCAGCAGCGGCTGTTTTTCAAAATTACACATCTATGGATGATGATGATGCTACAACGAATCTAAATAATGCCTTAAATGCTGCTGCAGCTGCTGGCGGCATACTCGTGAATAGTAATGGTAAACCCATTACAACAGCACAATTTCTAACAACAGATGATGGTCAACAACATCATCTTCAACATCATCAACAGCATCATCATCACCAGCAAATCTATGATCAAATGGATGATGGTTATGAAGATGGTATATCGGGTCTTACGCCCAAACAGGAAATCATTAATATCGATGATTTTGTTATGATGACCGATTCGAATTCATATGATGGCACAGATTTTATCAACAATGATGATAAATCAGCAACTGGTATTGATATAACACAGCCACATGAAGTCGATGATCAAGATCTTCTAGTGCCAATGAGTGATGAACATAAACTGTTGAGCGAAGCTGCTGCTGCGGCAAATCGTAATCTTTTAGCTGCTGCTCAGGCAGCTTCAACATCTGCAAATTCTTTATCTAACCGTGTTGGTGGTGGTACTCATGGTGGTGGTAGTTTACGTTCTCAGCGTAAAACTCGTAAAATTGAACCGGTAAATCGTCCCGGCTTAGTGTTAAAAACACCAATTGCTTATAAAGGAAATATTGATCCTTCAGTTATACCAATACAAAAAGATGGCATGGGTAGGTTTTATTTATTTTCTTATTTTTTATTCAATTAATTTTTTTATTATTTTTAATAATTTTATTTTTATATTAATTAATATAATTATTACCTTAATTATTTATAAACACATGTTTTGAAATTGACATAAAATCGGCAAATTTAAATTTTTGTTACGTTCGATTACACGATTTGTTTACTTTTTTTACTACAATTGGAAAGTTTTATTACCCAAATTTCGTACTATTATTTAGAGATGGGTACATGAGTAGGCTGACCATTCGTACTGATCACAAAACGCTGTACTGATTTGTACTGATTTTTTAAAATATGTATTGATTGTACTGATTTCTGAACATTTCAACATAAAAAATAAATAATTTTAGACAAAAATTCTATACAAAAACTTGAATTTCCATAATACAAGTCGACAGAGCTGTTTTTATAATTTAAGTCTGACAATGAGATAATTTATAATGAATTTATTCTAAGGAGATTAGAGTTCGTGAATCAAGATGTTCCTTAACGCAAAAAAGTTTCTGAGCATGAGGTTATTTTGATCTTCCTAAATTTATATAAAATTCCCACAGAATCTTTGAGGTTTTCTATAACGAACTTCAATTGACCGATTTATTCTATTTTTGTTGTAAAATCTGTTTTTTGACGGCGGCGGCGCAAAAAAATGTTAAAAATTGATCGGCGGATTTTGAGCCGGTCGGCTTGATTCACTGGTCTAAACATGAACCCATTTTAAACCGATTGGCAATAAACAACGCCTATATAACCCTAATTTGGTTTCTGTGTATTTAAATAATTCTGTTCAATTAAACAATTACACTGCGGAACACTAAAAAATAAACAAGAGTTACGACCAGTGTTGCCATATATCAAGATTTCCCTTTTTTTGCAAGTTTTTTGAGGTGCTAAAAAGATTTTAAGATTTTTTCTAAAAACACAAGTTTTTTGGAATATAATAAAGTTTTTTCAAGTTTTTCTTAATTAGTTAAAAAATATAAAAAGCATAAGTTTTTTTGTAAATACCCAAAACACTGGTCATAGACCAACCTTTTAGTATACCGACCGATCCAGAATCACTATATGAGTTGACTTAGCGTGTCCGTCCTTCAGTCTATGTAAACGGTTACAATTAAATAAAAATTCTATTTTAAAAATTTTGTTTTTAGCTTGGTGGCCTTATTAAATCCATTTAAAATCAGACCATTCTTTGACTTGGTCACCATATGAAAATTCCACCCGATATTCACTTAAATCTGAAAGTTGGCAACATAGAGTAATTTTTCACTTAAATTGTGTATTTGCTTTTATAAATGTTCAAAATATTCTTTGTTTGAACATTCATAAAAGAGTCTAAAAAGACTCAGAAATGAATATGAACATACATATATTTTTCAGAATCTTTTATGAGTCATATAATTGCTTTAAGGGGCCCCTATAGGTTAGTTGGTAGCGTGCTAGCCTATGTAACAGGGGATCGTGGGTTCGATTCCCACTAAACCCTTGGTCGATTTCGATACAACGAGACGACGGTAATTGTAACCAGTTCTCGTTTAGGTTTAAATAATTATTAAAAATTATTTGTAATTAAATTGGGAAAACTAAAATTGGGTCAAAATTTATATTATTATTAGAGCGCTCAGAAAAAGGGACAATTTTTAAAGGAAAAACATTCATATTATTATGTTTTCTGAGCGTCTAAGGACTCCTGTATGAGTCTTTACGAGCTCCAAATTAACGCTAGGTTGTTTTTTTATTATTTTTTTTTTTACACTTGATATAAAAATTGAATTGAAAATATACAAATTTGTATTAATTTTTAATTATTTCAATACTTTTGTAAAAAAAAGATTTTTTTCACAAAAAAAAGATTTTTTTTCAGAAATAAAAAGTTTATTCTCAAAAATATATGGCAACACTGACCATCATGAAGAAAATCGCGAAAAACCGTTTTTTTGTATATGGCAGCATCACTTTAGGAGATGATTTGAGGCTTCATCTTTTAGTATATAATGTGGGAACCTTAAACAATGAACTGACCCAAAATTTGTCTAAAAAAGTAGACAGCAGCTGAAAATCAGCCAATCTTTAATGACATTTTACAAGAAAACTGTACCATACATCGAAAAACGGAGTACGCCATTCGATTCAGCATGTCCGAAATATATTGAAATGATGGTCGTACCTCTTGTTTTCTAAAATAGTGGTTAGTTTTGTCACGCAGTGTTATCGGTATATGTTTGGGCCGGGTCGAATTTTTTGAGATCTGATAAGATACAAAAACAAATCGTTTGTGGCATAAAAATGGGTTTAACCTCTAAAATCTATCATTCTACATATTAAACAAATTTTAACTTATTCCTTTTTTGCAGCGGTTTGTGAGCGCTGTGGAGCAATAGGTGTTAAACATACATTTTACACAAAATCACGTCGTTTTTGTAGTATGGCATGTGCCCGTGGTGAATTATATTCATTGGTGGTAAATAATAAAACAACAACAACGGCAAATCAACAACAGCAGCAACAACAACAACAACAGCAGCAAATTGAAAATATGGAAAATAATCTAAATGATAATCAACTGCAACAACAGCAGCAGCAACAACAATTACAACAACAAGCTCAGCAACAACAAAATGATATTGAATTGGCCCTACGTGTAGCACATATCAAAAATTCAAATTATCGTTTTCGTATTACAGATCAATCGAAAATTACACAAATTAATGGTTTTGGAGAACCCATAAATAATAACAATAATTCCGAATTAAATACACACAATAATTTATTGGTAGCAAATGGTGCTACAACAGATGCTAATACAGAAAATATAATAGGATCAGCAGGAACAACAACAATTACCACAGCCGGTGGTATTCAATATACCACAGACAATCAACAATTAACGGAAATGACGCAAACACCTAAAGCTCTACGTATGTATCGCGATGTAATGCCGCAAGATGAATTGCCACAAATACCAAAATACGATCGTCTTCCAACATCTTGTCCGCAAATGGAGAAAATCATTAGTATACGTAGAAGATTGTATGATCCATCACATTCGCATGATTGGACACCGCGTTTGGGACGTGAAGATTTCTATGCAGCGCCGGTAACATGTTTTCATCATGCCCCCGGTTATGACGTATGGGATAATTTAGGTATTGAAATGAAAGTAGAAGTTGAGAATACAGATTGTGATCAATTAGAAGTTATACAGCCGGGGCAGACACCACATTCATTTTGGGTGGCTACTATATTGGATATACAAGGCTATAAGGCACTGATGAGATATGAAGGTAAAATATAAAAAAATAGTTTTTTATTGGGCAAATTGTGGTCAGTTAAATTTTAGATGTAAATAAAAAACATTTATTGGATCATTTTTACTCGACGTTTCTTTGATGGGGTTTTCAACTTTTTCAAGAGTTTTGATTTATTAATTTGATTTTTTTTTTAATTTACAAGTTTTGGGTTATGAAATGACAAATTAAGTATACCCCCATTCTGTGGTTAGAGAGTACAAAAAAATTGTTAAAAATCTACAAAAATCTCTAATAAAGATTTTCATGAAATCGACGTTCAGATTACCCAGGCAAAATAATAACGAACATCATGAAAGGTCGCGTATCATAATTTAAAAGGTTTTTGGATCGCTGAATCCGAATTTGACCTTGAAATTTCTATATTGCATTAAGTTTTTGATATAACAATTGTTATCTTAAGATATGTTAAATATCTTTATTCAGATTCAGCGGGCCAAAACCTTTAAAAATATTATTCATGACCTCTTGTGAGTAATTTATTTTTTTTTTGCCTGGGTAATACAAACGTTGATTTCCAGCAAAATCTTTTTTTTTTTTTGTTAAATTAACACGAACAATAACGGAAAAAACTATAAACTTGAAAAATTTTCAAAAACTCAACAGATATTTTTTTATGTATAGACCATTGACACACATGGAAAGCCCTATACTTCTTCTATCCAAAAAAGTTAAAAAGTTTAAAATCGATTGAAAAGTTTCTGAATTACATGAGGTTTAGTGAAAAAAGGCCCAAAAAAAGGTTTTTTGACAGTAACACTCAAATTTGAGGGTGCTGGCAAGATTAATGGGCATTTTTGTGATCTACTCGACAAAACCAACATCCTATACTATGTCACATCAAAAGTTAAAACTTATTCAGAAAATTAAAAAAAAAATTTCATAAAATTAAAAAAAAATTTTAAAAAATGGTGAAAAAATTAAGAACATTTCAAACAATTTGAAAAAAGTCAAGAAACTTAAGAAAAGACTCTGGAAAATTTAGAAAAGTATATAAAATTATTTATAAAATTCACAAAAATTCAAATAAATTAAAAAAAGATAGAGTTAAGAAAAATAAAATTAAAAAAAGAAACAGTTACAGCATTCTAACTTGTTTTTTTTAGGTTTTTAATCAATTTATTTTTAAAACAATATCCCTCTAATTTAGGATTTGATGATGAAGGTCACGATTTTTGGGTGAATCTCTGTAACGCTGAAGTCCATGCTGTTGGCTGGTGTGCTACACGTGGCAAACCTCTAATACCTCCACGTACAATTGAAAATAAATATAAAGATTGGAAAGATTTCTTAGTGGGTCGTCTATCGGGTGCACGAACATTGCCTTCTAGCTTTTATAATAAAATAAATGAAAGTATGCAATCACGTTTTCGTTTAGGACTTAACCTAGAATGTGTCGATAAAGATCGTATATCTCAAGTGCGTTTAGCAACAGTAACGAAAATTGTTGGCAAACGTTTATTTCTGCGATATTTTGATTCTGATGATGGCTTTTGGTGTCATGAGGATTCACCCATTATACATCCGGTTGGATGGGCAACTACGGTGGGGCATAATTTAGCGGCGCCACAAGATTATTTAGAAAGAATGTTAGGTATGTGCAAAAAATTTAATTATACCAAATTTGAAATTAAGAAGGTTTTCTTTATGTTTTGTTTTTTAAGCTGGTCGTGAAGCCATGATTGAAGTACATGAAGATGATGCTACTATCGAACTATTTAAGATGAATTTCACTTTCGAAGAATATTTTATGGAAGGCAAGCAAAAGACTTTTATTGAAGGTATGAAACTAGAAGCTGTTGATCCCTTGAATCTCTCCTCTATATGTGTGGCCACGGTAATGGCAGTTTTGAAATTTGGTTATATGATGATACGTATAGATTCATATCAACCAGATGCAACAGGTTCTGATTGGTAAGCAATTGGTTATCTTAATTTGACATATAAAAAGCAATAGAGTAATAATTTTTTTTTTTTAGGTTTTGTTATCATGAAAAGTCTCCGAATATTTTTCCTGTGGGCTTTTGTGCTGCTAATAATATAACATTAACACCTCCTAATGGCTATACTGCTAATAATTTTACTTGGGAAACATATTTACGTGATACAAATTCTATGCCAGCTGGTGAACATTTATTTCATCGTGATGTACCTAATCATGGATTTGAGGTAAACTATTTTTTTTTTTTTTTAATATTGAACAATTTTTAATTGATATAAAAGCTGAAGTTGCTATTGTTAAAAAAGAGAAAAAACCAAAGGTGTAACACTTTTAGACGAAAAA
Source organism: Pegoplata infirma (assembly GCA_963921195.1). Classification (NCBI taxonomy): domain Eukaryota; kingdom Metazoa; phylum Arthropoda; class Insecta; order Diptera; family Anthomyiidae; genus Pegoplata; species Pegoplata infirma. The sequence goes on from OY992537.1 coordinate 108,506,770, forward strand.
GCTCACTTTAATTCAAATATTCCATTTGTAATTCTAAAAGAATAATTCTTATTTGAAAAAGAACAATTGTAATATCAAAAAGGTGAATTTGTAATTCGATTAAGATCAATTGTAATTTAAAAATATCAATTTTTATTCGAAAAAATCAATTGGGTTTAGAAGGTTCTAATTGCAATTCGAAAAGATCAGTTATAATTCGCAAAATATCAATTGTAATTCGAAGATTCCAATTATAATTAGAAAAACATCAACTGAATTTCAATTGATCTTTTAGGCAATAAAATTAATCTTTAATGAATAATTTATACAATTGATCTTTTTCGAATTACAATTGATGTTTTACGAATTACAATAGATATTTTTTTGAATTACAATTGATCATTTTCGAATTATAATTGATCTTTTACGAATTACAATTGATCTTTTACGAATTACAATTGGAATCTTCGGATTACAAAAAGAATCTCCGAATTACAAATGGAATCTTTCAATTACAAATGGAATCTTTCAATTACAAATGGAATCTTTCAATTACAAATGGAATTTCAAACGGAATCTTTAAAAAATGTATCTTAAATTTGTCAAGTTTTAGTTAATTTTCCAAAATATTTTGATATAATTATAATTTCCTAAATTCTGAAAATTAAGATGTTATTAAACTGAATTCAATTTAACAATTTAACTCAACTTCAATTTAATAAAGTTAACTTTTATAAAATGTTTACTTGAATTTAATAAACTTGCTAAACATTTTAGGTGGGCATGAGTTTAGAATGTGCTGATCTTATGGATCCACGTTTGGTATGTGTAGCGACTGTGTCACGCATAGTTGGACGTCTTTTGAAAATACACTTTGATGGTTGGACCGATGAATATGATCAATGGTTAGATTGTGAATCTGCTGATATATATCCGGTAGGCTGGTGTGTGTTAGTTAATCATAAATTAGAAGGACCACCGGCACCAGCGCCGGCACCACCTAAATCTGCAGCTAAACCTAAGACACAAAAGAAACGTAAAAAGAAGGGACCAAATACGCCTGCTAATAAAAACAATCAAAACACTTCACCTCAAGAAACTCAAACCCATGGTATTTATTAAATCAATAATACAACCATTTTATTTTTGAAAACTAATATACTCTCTTTTTACCTATTTCAGTTAAATCTCGTACAATAGCTTTAAAGACAACACCCCATCTACCCAAGCTTAGCATAAAATTGGAATTAAAACCAGAACATCGTGATCCTGCCTTTTATGAAACAACAACTGTTACTCATCATGCAACCAGTGCTGTGGCGGCGGCTGCTGCTGATGATGACGATGATGATGCAGACGATTGTGAAGAATATGATGAAGATAGCAATAGTCTGTTTTCGAATCAATCATCTTCTTTACAAAATGATTCATTTTCTGCTAATAATCAGACATCCGGAAACTTAACAACGTCTACATCATCATCATCAACGTTGTTGGTAAATCCGGTGGCTGCAGCTGTGGCTGCTTCAAACAATGATAAAGTACGTAAATCTAATAAATCCAATAAAAAAACTACAATTAAAAAACCTCAATCACCTGCACCACCTATTGCTACACGCAAAGCAACTAGTTATATAGGGGTAAGTGGTAGTAAAACCCATATAATAGTGCGTATACTCCTAAAGTCATCATACTTCAAAATATACAATATATATTTCATATTTCCATTTCATTCAACCAATATTAAATATTCCTTAATCTTTTTTTTTGTGTTCCTGAACTTTGATTTTTGATTTAAGATAAAATGTAGTAAAAAGCATGCTTAAATCCATAACTTTTTCAAAAAAAATATAATTTTGAAATAGTCAAAATTACAAGATCAACAAATGTATGTATTATTTTATAAAAATTTTAATTCGGTTGAAAAATTTAAATTCTTAATTTTTGTGTTATTATCCATTATAAACTAAATAAATTAATACATAAGGGGACTATAAACTAAAACAGTACACTTTTCAAAAAAACAGTTGTCTGAGAAACCCATTACCAATTTCATTTACTATATAAGGTGTGTTCCAGAACGTTACCGAGGGTGCCCGCGGGTACCCAAATCTGCCCGAAAAGCGTTCCCGTACTCAAAAAATTTGTTTCTCATTTTACCGAACTTACCCGTTAGACTGCCCAGAAAGAAACGAAGTTTTTATTTTCTTGGGGGATACCTGCGAATTTTGTTCCTTTTTGTGCAAAAAAAAATTTAGGTTGTTTTTTGGAATTTTTTAATTAATATTTAGAGGTCGCGCACTCGCGTTTAATAACGATTTATTTTTTTTTGAGTTTTTTATTATTTTTAATTGTTAAATATGTATAATATTATAAAATATTAATAATTTCAGACAAAAAAAAACAATAAATTAAAAATTAAATATCGCTCATTCCATGAGATGTCTTCCAGCATCTAATCAAGGGGGGGGTGAAATAATGCCATAGGCAATAAGGCCATATGGCCTTATTTCTCAATTCAATGGGAAATAAGGCCATATGGCTTTATTACCAACACTATTGAGCAATAAAGTCATATTGATTTTGCAACCAATGTGGAAACAAAGCCATATTAGTTCAAAATGTGGAAATATATTTTCCCGTAAATCCTGCTACCCAAAAAAAATATTTAGCGAATCCGCTAAATTAATTTATGGAGTTTGTAATCCCTAAGTCCGGCCAAAGGCCGGCTACGCAGAAAACAATTTTTTTTTTTACTATCTTTAAATTAAAAAACCACATATACCACGAACCTCGGAACTAAGAGTTGTCTAGAGGCACCAATTTTTTATTGGCAGGGTTTTTAATTTAAAGATTGTTTAGCAAAAAAGGTTTTTCTGTGTAGCCGGCCTTCGGCCGGGTTTAGGGATTACAAAATCCATGCATTAAACCCACCCTCTCCGCAAAGTAAAGTTTTCTAGGGTAGCAGGCCTTTGCGCTATCAAATTTGTTATGCATCGAAATGGCCTGATAACCAAAATAGCTTTGGTTTGCAGAGAGGGTAGGTTTAATGCATGGAGTATGTAATCTCTAAGCCCGGCCGAAGGCCTGCTACGCAGAAACCCTTTATTTCAAAAAACCAAATCATAAAAGTCGTAATTTTGTCAAAAAAAAATATTTTGGATTTTTTGACAATTTGGTTTTGGGAGAAATAACATTTTTAGACCTATCATTTTGGGCTATAATTCGCAGCTTGGGCGATATGATATTAACGGTTTTGGGCGATAAGACCTTGGGCGCTATGTCCGAACGAAATTTTATACTCCATAAATTAATTTAGAGGCTTCGCTAAAGATTTTTTTTTTGGGTAGCAGGATTTACGTGGAAATATATTTCCACACTTTCCGCAAAATAATGATGAACATTTTTAAAAAATATTCAAATGAGTAACAAAGCCATATATGGCTTTATTTCCGACAGTGGTTGGTAATAACGCCATATGGCCTTATTTCTCAACTCTTTGGGAAATAAGGCCATATGGCCTTATTGCCTATGGCTTTATTTCACCCCCCCGTAACAATCAGATGTTGATAAAGCAACTCAGACCGAATTTACATTGGGCTATTTTAATTGCGGCAATTCTGATTTTTTTAGTGTATCAGAGAGAGAGATAAGATTCTTCCCTCTCTCTCCGATACACTATAAAATCAGAATTGCGGCAATTAAAATTGCCCTGTCTGAATTTGGACTCATTATTGTTCTGAAAATAAATTAAAAATTTTAATAAAATTATAAAAAAAATAAAAGTAATGTATAATTTTAAACAAAATAATATATTTAGTGCGGTTAACACAATATCCAGTTAAATCAAAGTCAACGTAACCTCCGGTTAGTCCCATACAAATTAGACATCTATAACCTCCGGTTAGTACTAAACCCAATTTACTTCCGGTTAGTTCGTTTGTGTTATCGGCCCTTAGTCATTAAAATCAACTTTTACAATTTGTTTCGCATTGTTTAAAGTATTTTTTCCTACTAACAAGGGAAGTATCTCAACCCTTATGAACCGATTTGCATGAAACTTAAAATATATATCAAAGAGACAATTCTAAGGTTGGGGTGTCTCGGCTTATCGGCCATATCGGGGATTTAGGGGTTCAAAACATGGGTCAAAAAATGCCGAAAAAAACGTTTTTTGGATTTTTCAGCCATTTCTTTTTTAGAAACTATATGATGTTTTCATATGAGAAGAAAGGTTTTTTTAATGCCTATCCAATGGTGGCATAACCTTGTAAAAATTCGGCTTCTTTAAATATTTTTTTCAGAAAAATGTGTAAATTTTGGGGGGTACTTATGTGAAGACATAGACCTACGATATCCATATGGATAAGAAATAATCTTTATTAAATTTAAGTAGACCCATATTTTTGCCCTAGACGATATTCCTGTTAGTTCGGAAGTTATCAAAATTTTCCCGAAGGTCCACATGGTTTCATAAGGGGACAACGAAATTTTTAAACACCGATATGGCCTATAAGCCGAGACACCCCAACCTTAAAATCGTCTCTTTAATACATATTTTAAGTTTCAGGCAAATCGGTTTATAAGGGTTGAGATACTTCCCTTGTAAGTAATATTGGTTAGCATTTCAATTTGTTTACATTTTTTTTGTTTTCGGGCTTCAAATTATGGTTTTTGCGTTCCCGTACTTTTGTTCATTTTTGCGGTATGGTGAGAGTTTTTTAGATTTTCTCTCATTTAATCGAACTTTACCCGAAAAATTCTGGAACACACCTATTATATATTTTATTATATTTTTTCGGCGTAAGCCAAGTGTATTTAATTTGTTGTTTGTGTTTTTCTGATTGAAGAAGAAAATTGTGTCTTCTAAAGATTAAATTAAATGTGGATTTACCCTAGACCATGGTTTCTGTAGCCACTTCTACGTCATCAGTAGGCAATTACATTAAATTGATTATTTGATATTTGCTAGAAAAATTCTTTATATGTTTTTTTATCAACAGACTAGCCTGACATGAGCTTCGAACCTGTGTCGTTAAAATCTCTCATGTTTTGTAAGCCGAAGCCATAACCACTAGGCTATACTCGGTGTATAAACATCAGTGACTAAACGTCGTTTGTTTTTAACTCACAGTAGGTTTCGTGTGTGACGTATACAGAAAAGCTTTTTCTCTAACTCAAGCAATGCATTTAATCTAGAGACCAACAACAATTTTCTTAATCTTTCATTTACTTTATTTTATGCAAACTTTACTATAGCAGAGAATTTTTTGTTCTTCACACTACAGTAACGCATAGTTAAAGTGAATTGCTCACACGAGCGACATTTGTCAGTATTTCTATATTTTATTATATTTTTTCGGCGTAAGCCAAGTGTATTTAATTTGTTGTTTGTGTTTTTCTGATTGAAGAAGAAAATTGTGTCTTCTAAAGATTAAATTAAATGTGGATTTACCCTAGACCATGGTTTCTGTAGCCACTTCTACGTCATCAGTAGGCAATTACATTAAATTGATTATTTGATATTTGCTAGAAAAATTCTTTATATGTTTTTTTATCAACAGACTAGCCTGACATGAGCTTCGAACCTGTGTCGTTAAAATCTCTCATGTTTTGTAAGCCGAAGCCATAACCACTAGGCTATACTCGGTGTATAAACATCAGTGACTAAACGTCGTTTGTTTTTAACTCACAGTAGGTTTCGTGTGTGACGTATACAGAAAAGCTTTTTCTCTAACTCAAGCAATGCATTTAATCTAGAGACCAACAACAATTTTCTTAATCTTTCATTTACTTTATTTTATGCAAACTTTACTATAGCAGAGAATTTTTTGTTCTTCACACTACAGTAACGCATAGTTAAAGTGAATTGCTCACACGAGCGACATTTGTCAGTATTTCTATATTTTATTATATTTTTTCGGCGTAAGCCAAGTGTATTTAATTATGTTCCAACTGAAATTAAAAAAAAATCAATTGAATTTCAAAAAAATGTAAAAAAAATGTATTCCAAAAAGGATTAATTAATATTCGGATCATTTGAAATTAAAAAAAATTATAATCATTTAAATTTTAAAACAGATCAAGTAAATTCAAAACATTTTATATTCGAATTTAAAAAAGATTCAATTTAAAATTAGAAAATTTTGCTCTAAAAATTTCCAAAATTTTTAAATTACAATTGGAATGTTTTTTTAATTTGAATTTAAATTTTGATTAATTTTTACATATTTTTAGGGGCCTATTCACAAAAAAAAGTCATAACTCAATTTTTTCCATGTGATTGTTGTAATCACAATGTAATGAAAATTTCAAAAAAATAAAGACCTGCTACCCACATCGTCTCAAAGTTGACAAATAATTTTAAATTTTGAGACTTTTTATGATTGTGTTTACAACAAACACAGGGAATATGAAGTTTGAAAATAATAAAATTAGTCATAACCAGTCATAACTGTGAATAGGCCTGTTAATTTCAAATGATTTTTTTCCAATTTATTTTAATGACTTTTGAACTTTTTTCGAATATTAATTAATAACTTACGAATTTCAGATAAATTTATTTAAATTTGATCTTTATTGAAATATTATTTGTCGTTCTCAAAATTCAATTTGTTTCTTCCGATTGATTGATTAGATTTTTTTTTTAAATAGATGAATTATTGTTCGAAAATTCTATTGGAAAATTGTATATTCTTTTTTAAATTAAAAACGCCTTTTGAAAATATTAATTAAACCTTTAACCAATGTTTGAACGAAAACATATATAGACAATTCAGTTACCGTTCAGTTTCAAAAATAAATTAAAAAAACCGAAACAACACCGATTCAAAAGTAGATAAAAATGAATTAATATTGGTTTTTAGTGGTATTGGTTTTTAGTGGTATTGGTTTTGAAGAAGATAATTATTAAGGCTTAATTGGTATTGGAAGTGGGGTAACAATATTGGTTTTTTTATCGGTTTTGATATCGCATAAAGTTATTGTTTTTTAAACGGTATTGGTTTTTAATTCTAATTGGTATTAACGGGTATTGGTATCGAAAAGGTATTACTTAGTACCCATTATTGTTTTTAGTGAAGTTGTTACTTCAAAATACAAAAAAAAAAATCCTTCAGATCGGCTCCAGTGTACTAGATTAAAAAAAAAAACTAGTAGAAAATTAAAGCATACTTATTAGGTCAAAATGGTTAACAAACTCAAAGCATACGTTTTGGTATGCTATAACAAAAAACAACTTTACATCATATTAAAATAAAATCGATTGCATACATTTTAATTTCTCTTCTTTTTTAACGCACTGTTATTGGATCATTACCACCAACCAACATATCCCAATCATCATTATTGTTACAATATTTATCTTTCCAACATTCATAATACTCATAATTTAACAATCCACAAAAAAATATAAAATTCCTCCTTTTAGAATTCCTCCGTTAGCAGCACCAAATATATACCACGTTTAAGCGATTGTACAGATAGTGATAATATATCTGAACTAATGCCAGAAACCTGGAATGTCTATGATGTTTCACAATTCCTAAGGGTAAACGATTGTACGGCGCACTGTGACACCTTCAGTCGTAATAAAATCGATGGTAAACGTTTGTTACAACTATCGAAAGATGAAATTATTAATCTATTGGGCATGAAAGTTGGACCGGCATTAAAAATCTACGATTTAATACAGCAGTTAAAGTGTAAAGTTAATCCTGGAAAATCACGTATGCACAAAAATAATAAATATTTATAGTCTACTACCAATAGTGCAAATAGCAACAATAACGCCGCTACAACAATGTTAAAACTTAATTGGAAATTGTTTATAAAATAGTTTTGTTTAAGTAGTAAAGTATTTTTGATTTTATTTTCATTCTTTTTAAGTTACGTTTAATGTAAAAAATAAGGTATTTAATAATTTTCTATTTTTATTGTTTTTTTAAAGTCGGTTAATGAATCGGTAGTATGGGTATGAAAAAAAAAGAAAATTGAATAAAAACAATTTCCAATTGAAAATAATATTACAATGCAAACAATAAAACACAACATAAAATATATGAGGTAGCCAGAGTCTTACAGCAAGCTCTGATAATGTGGCAAAATAGTACTTTTTTCAAAAAATAGTAATTTAAAAGATATTTTTAAAAAGTGCTCTTTTGCCACCAGAACCAGGGCTGGTGGACTCTGAATAATACTATTGAAAGTATGGCAATGGGTGAGTTTTAACAGGAAAGTTATAACATCAAATAATTTCTGCGTTTGATGAACATTTTTTAGTGTAAAAATAAGAAACAAAAATCAAGCATATTTTGGTTTGAGAGAGCAACAGAGAGGATAATGGGTAAAACCATACGCATGTTTTTTACTTTTATTTGGTACTTTTTAAAAAGTACAAAGTGTCAAAAGAAGGATTAAAAACAAAAAAAAAAAAATACTATTTGTAACGCCTTTTACATTATTTTTGCTAAAAATATAAAAAAAAAGTTCCAAAAATATACAAAATTTAATTTTTTTGTACTTTTATTTGAAACTTTTTAAAAAGTACATACATACTGCACAATAGAGTAAAAAAATGTTTTTTGTACTTTAATTTAGGTTTTTAAAAAGTCAAAAAAAAAAAAAAAAGTTTTAAAAAATATAAAAAAAACGGGAAAACTTACCAATTGTTGACCCCTCTACACTCTTTTGGTACTACATATAAAAAAAGTTTCAAAAATGTACAAAATAAAAAAAAGAGATAATGGGTGATTTTCGTTTCTTTAATTTAGAGAAACTATCCCATGCAGATAACCAGTGATTTAATGATTTCCTCTTAACTAATTAGTGTCCGACACCTTTTTTGGACGAATTTCGGATAAATTTTCTATACGCGGTCTAAGCCGAATACTCAAAAAAAATTAATTTGTGTAGTAAAAACAAAAAAAGATAAATTCGACTTAGCGGAATCGCAAAATGTATAAAAATGTTATATAAATGATTTTATTTTAGACAATTTTGCAAAAAAATGTTTGATTGTAAATTTTGTTTGAGCTGAAAATTTTTTTGAGTGTAAAATTTTTTTTAGTTGCAAACACTTAGCAAAATGTTTTTGTGACTTACTAATGTGATTCAAAGTGTATTTAGTGTATTTTTCAACATGTGAGTACAATATAAATGGTTCTGAAACCGAATAGTGCTTTTTGGCATAAGTCCAATATTTGGTTGGACACTACTATTATATACAGGGATGCCAACTTAGTGCTTTTCGCGCTAGATCTAGTGCTTTTTGATGTGTCAAAACGCGAGAATTTTTGGCCTAGTGCCGAATTAGAAAAACGCACTAACATGGTGCTTTTCAGTTGGTGCTTTTAGTGCTTTTTAAAATAAATTTGTATAGCCTCCAAACAAAGTATGGCGGTATACTTACTTTGTTATTTCGAGTGTAACGCATCAAAATATTAGTCAGAGACACAGTACATGAGTAGTAGGTTCACAGGTTTGCATTTGATGTGTGTAAGTATTAGTGACAGCACACGGTGTAACTTTTGACGTTTCATACAAAACGTAAACAAACACCACAAATACATACACAAAAGCTCACACGTACAGGCACACATACACTAGGCAGCGATGATTATTCTGTACTAATAACCACGCCACCATATTGGAAAGTACGAAATTAGCACCATTGTTTGCATACTAGTCTGTACTGTGGTCAGAGACTCCACAAAGTATATATTTTTTGATTTATGATCGATTCAAAGACATTTTTTGAATGTCCGTCTGTCTTTTCTGTATGTTTTCCCTTGAAGAACAAAATCAAACTCTAAAAAGCGCCATTCCTTGTAGATTTTTTTTTTTTGGTTTAAAGTTTGAATTCTGTTCTGGGTGAAGTTCGAAGACTAAATTTGGCTTTTGAAGCGGAAAATGCAGACCATGTAAAATTGTACAACGATTTATATCGGTTGCTCAAAATCAAACATTTTGTTTGAATAAAAATATTATTTTTTTTACTTTTTTTATCTCGTTTTTACCCTTTTTTTCAAGCAAATTTACGCGTTTTTACCCGTTTATAAAATTTTTGTACGCGTTTTGCTCTCAAATAGTTGGCATCTCTGATTATATATAATTGTTTCTGATCAGCTCTATTATATCTCAAATTTGGTTCCCATTTTCGAGATCTACTTAGATCTGATCACTAATTGTATCTGATAGATATCCAAATTGGAGAACAAATTGAAGTTATACAGATGTGATAAGAAACACCATATACAGTAGTAATATACAGTGGGCGACAATACATTGGAAACTTTTCTATAGTAGATTAAATTTGCTAAAGACAAAGTTAACAATACTGGAATACTATTTACACTGCGAATCACATCAATAAGGAATCGACTTTTTCACTTTTCAATCGAATATATCTTTGTAATGAATAAGTGGAAAAATATAAAAAAATGCACTGATAGAGACCATTATCTAGCTAATAATGTGAAATAATAACAATAATCAAAAGACTGAAAGAAGTCCTTTAAAAAATATTTTTCGGTAACTTGATAAAAAAATTACTAGTTTTTTATGAATCACTTGAATAAGGAATTTTGTAATACAGACCAAGTAGGACCTGAATCCAATTTGTAATGAATAGCAATCCCTCAAACAACAAAAACAAAGCAGTTTTGTTTTGAATTTCAATAAAAAATGGGACTCCCAAAGCTCTTTGCTCTTCCGAAAAGGAAAAAGTACTGACTTTGAAGTTCAAAGTGTTAAAGATCGAAAAATCGCGGAAATAATAGAGAGGAAAAAAACTGCTGTATGCAATTATCTAAATAACATTTAGAACTATGGAAAAAACATGAATGGGCGAACTCAAATGGCAACAACTGAACGAGATCGACAAAAAATTTAAGAATTCCCCCAAATTCTACGCTGACATCTTTCAAAATTCTCAAATAAAGTGGCGTTAATGCGAGTATTTGTACAGTCCGTCGCGTTTAAAAGTCAAGTGAGTTCATAGCTCGTCGAAAATTATGCAAAAACTAATCGCTAAATGTCAAACGTAGTAAGCAGCGCCTTAATCTCTGCAGGAATACAATGACATGGTCTGAGAAATTTTTCAAAGTAATTTATTCCGACGAAAAAAAAAAATAATACCGTTGCATTAGACGGATACAATTGTTTTCGGTGATTTGAGACAATAAAAACCGTTTTTGCATAGCAGACAGATCATAGAAGGTGTTGTTATGGTATAGGGTGCGCTATTCTACTGAAGCATCATTACTGTTCCTTACGTTACCATCGATGCTTCTTAAGTTTGGAACTCAGGGGTGGCTTTTTTTTGCAATTTGCAACAGACTATGAACTCATTTAATATTTAATCGTGATGGACTTTTCAAATACCCATTAAATCACCACTTTATTTGAGAATTTTGCAACCTGTCAATGTGGAATTCGAGGGAATTCTTAAAATTTTTGTCGATTTCGTTCTGTTGTTGCCATTTAAGTTCGCCCATTCGTGTTTTTTCCATAGATCTTAATGTTATTTAAATAATTGCATTCAATAGGTTTGCCTCTCTCTATTATTTTCGCGATTTCAACGGCCTTTAACACTTTGGACTTTAAATACAGTACTTTTTTCTTTTCGGAAGATCTAGGAGCTGTTGTGAGTATAATTTTTATTGAAATTCGAAACAAAACTGTTTTGTTTTTATTGTTTAAGGAATTGCTATCCATAACAAATTGGATTCAGGTCCTACTTGGTCTGTATTACAAAATTCCTTATTCAAATGATTCATATAAAACTAGTAATTTTTTAACAAGTTGCCGAAAAGTATTTTTTTAAAGTCTTCTTTCAGTCTTTTGATTATTGTTATTATTTGACATTATTAGCTAGATAATGGTCTCTATCAGTGCATTTTTTTATATTTTTCCGCCTATTCGTTACAAAGATATATTCGATTAAAAAGTGAAAAACTCGATTCCTTATTGATGTGATTCGCAGTGTATATCTTATACTGGAAGCTATTTATATCTATATTATGTAGGTCACTTATAAAGTTTTAATTTAAGCTTGATAGCGTCCAGATTGAGTAAATAATAAATATTCTACAATGGTCGATCTGGAAAATGAAATTATTTATAGACATTTTTCAGAACATTTTTCAAAAATGTTTTTTATTCGATTTTTTCCAAGTTCAAACATTTAAAATTTTAATAAGGGTCCAATAGTTAGTACAGCAGAAGAAATCACATTCATTCCAGTTCTTTTCATTGCCAATTTTTTGTAAATTTTAATATTTTAACTTGAAAAACGACTTAGAAATATTTTTAAAAAATGTTCTAAAATCGACCCTCGATCGACCCTCGTAGCACATTAATTAATTTTTCAATCTGGACGCTATCAAGCTTATATTAAAGCTTTATAGAATTGTTTTTAAATAATAATCGTTTGACATTAATAACGTTCAGTATTGTTAACTTTGTCTTTACCGAATTTTTTCTACTATAGAATAGTTTCCAATGTATTGTCGCCCACTGTATATTACTAGGTATAAACAGATCTATTTTTACAGGCTCTTCAAGGTATTTTTTGTTGAACATTTAAAATAAAAATCAAAGAATACTTCAAACTTTTATGACAAAGTAAAATAAGACAACATCATGAATGCTTGACATTACGGAAACATGCTTCAAACTCATCTCTTGTCATTCTTTCATTTCCAACACTATGTTAACGAATTTATTTGGGTATTTGAGAATTAAAATCAAGTTTTTGAAATCCACAGCGGAATTGAGTTAAAAAAAATTTTCAGCATCAACATGATTTGGTTTTTAAACTTATAGTGAAACTGCAGAAACTCCCCATAAAATGTACTTTCTCCGAGTAATATTTCAATGCGTAACATACGAAATGACTTCTTTTTTGATGAAGACTGTAGGAAAAGTGATCAGTACTGGATAAGTCACGATACATGTCGCACGGTCCCAAATGGCCTATTGCAAACTTGACACCTTTTATATAAAAAAAACACCTGTCACTTGTGGGGAAAAATATCAACGCTGGATACATCACTTGTAACATCCTTGCAGGAAAAGTGATAGGTTCTTGGTAGGTCACGTGACTTATCACCCGGACCCAAAAAAACCTATCACAAACTCAACGCCTTTCATATAAAAATACCTCTCACTTTTGTTAGGAAATATCTCAGCCTAGTGACAAGTCACTGGACATGTCCGTTAGGAACACACTTGTTTTGGTTTAATAGTGACATGTTACAGAACACACCACAGCTGTACCCACCTTGCGACACATTGCAGAACTTCCCATTGTGACCTATGGATTTTTTTTTTAATTTTAATTAATTTTTTACTCCAAAACTAAAAACCATTAAACCATTTTCAAAAAGTTTTCGAAACTTTACAATTTGTTTTTCTTTAAAGCATTTTTAATGAAATTTTTTCTCAAAAACGCAAAAAAAAAATTGTCAAACAAATGTTGTTCCGGACTTAAAAAATTTTCGGGACTTAAAAAATTTGTGAATTTTTTTTTATTGTACAATTTTTATTCTTGAGAAACACAGTTCGGCTGAAAGACGTTTAACAATATTTACTAAACATTATAAATGTATAACATAAAAGTCTCTCGTAGAAGGTTCACTAAAATTTGTTGCCAAATGAGACTCAAATACTCAAATATATTCGTGAGCGTCAAAAGAAAGTGTACAGATCTAAAGTAGATATAATTCGTAAACGACAAAGTTGACAATAAAAACCCTTATTATCAATCGACTTTTATTAAACAAAAAATGCTATATAGGAAATTTTCCAAGCTTTAAATTTAAGCTTGATAGCGTTCAGATTGGTCAAATATTAAATGAGATACGAGGTCGCGCTGGAAAATTAAATTATTTGTAAACGTTTTTTAGAAAATTTTTAAAAAAATATTTCTAAGTTGATTTTTTCAAGTTTAAATATTAAAAATTTTAAAAATAGTGTAATAGTTTAAATTCAGTTACCAACTCATTTTTCAAAAGACCTAAAAAAATTAAAATATATTTTAAATGCAGTAAAAAACTATTAATTTTTATACCCTACACCACTCTGTGGTACAGGGTATAATGAGTTTGTGCTGATGTTTGTAACTACCCGAAATATTGGTCCTAGACCTACCTTCAAGCACACCGATCGACTCAGAATTACTTTTTGAGTCAATTTAGCGATGTCCGTCAGTCCGTCTGTCCATCTATCGGTTTAAGCACGATACAGGTCGCAGTTTTCAATCAACTGACTTGGAATTTAAAACTTAAGCATGTTTTGGCCCAAGGACGAAGTCTATTGAAATTGGAGAAAATCGGTCCATGTTAAAACCTAGCCCCCATACAAACGCCCCCTTTGGATTCGGCTTAAATGACTAATAACCGTATTATAATAGATATCACTTTTAAATTTGACAGATAATCAAATTTTGTATACACGAATCACCATTCCAAATTTCAAACGAATCGGGTTAGTCCCCCTGGTAGTCCCCATACAAACCACCCTCCCGATATTCACATAATTCCCTCAAAATTCATAAAATGGAAATATTTGAAAAAAAATTATTTTTAGGTGTTAGACGTCTAATTTAGTAACCTTATCAAATCGAAATATAATTTGAACATTTTTGGACTAGTCCCCCATATAAAAAATTTCGACTGATTTTCAGTTAAATCGGTCTATTAACAAAAAAATAAACCAATTCCACTTAAATTTGATCTGTTTGTGTTTTCTACACTAAATAAAGATCTAACAAAAGACAGACCCAAGCGGTCCATGTTTGGACTTGGTACCCATTTTCCGGAAAACACTGGTGTAGGGTATCATATGGTCGGTCTTGACCGACTATAACTTTCTTACTTGTTTTACCTCCAATTCTTTTGATCACCAATTTTTTGTAAACAAAGAAAATACTTTATTTCAAAAAATTGGTGTTCAAAAGAATTTGAGGTCAAAAAAATGCATATCGTCGCTGCGCCTAAAAATGGAGTCATGTGTTTTGGGGCAAGTGTTCAGGAGAGCAAAAAAACTGTTTATTTTCGTCCCTTCGCGATATATTTTAAAAGTTTGTTCTACGAAAAATTCTTGTACCGATATGCTATCCACATACTGCAAAGAAATTATGAAACATTTAGCGGTTTTCCAATGGTGCAGAAATTTTCAAAAAACATACACATAACTCCTTTTTTAAGCACTTTTTGGAACAAAATTTAAATAAATGGAAATATTTTTTACACATAACTCATTTTGCTTATGAAACAATTCTTATTGTTAATTTCTTTTCGAGAGGGACAAAGACTAAAAATAGTTTGTTCGCGGTTTAAAGAAACATTAGTTAGACAAGGATCTTAAAATTTTGATATTTAAAAGCTCTTCACTAAACAGCGAACAACAGATTTTTCGCAAAACTGATGCTGATTTTTTGTTTTTTCTTGTAAATATTTAAGAGCTTTGACATAAATTGACATCTGCGAAAGATGCTGTACTTAAGATACTAAAATTTACCGCCATCAATGATTGAATTGGTTTCACAAGCCTTTATTACCAGCCATTTAAGATTTAGATAACAGGATGAAAATTTGCAAATATTTTCCAAAAAATCTTGACAAATTCATTCAAAATACTTGGATGCTATGTGTGAACCTCATATTACTAAAATAGTGGTCCATTTTGTCACGTGCTGTTACTTTTTTATCAAAAAAAGTTATGTGTAGCTTAACACATAACTCCTTTTCAGACCTTTTTTAGTATGACGAACACATAGCTCCTTTTACTAACTTTTGAACCAATCAAGATATCAAAAAACGGTTTAGTGAGTAAACGTATGACCAATAGGGGATCAGAAAGATGTAATAAAAAAAATTTTAAAAAACTACACATGACTCCATTTTTAGGCGCAGCGACGATATTTATTTCTGCATTTAAAAAATTTTTATTTTGGTTTGGGTCGTTGGAAAAATCAGGATATAACTGAATTTAAACAATTGTACTATTCTTTTTTATGTTTGGATTTGAAAAAAGCAACTTAGAATATTTTTCAATAATTTTCTAAAAAACGTCTGCAAATAAGTTCATTTTCCAGCGCGACCCTGGTATCACATTTAATATTTGCTCAATCTGGACGCTATCAAGCTTAAATTGAAGCTTGGAAATTTTTTAAATAATAGTCGATTGATGACGATAATGGTTTACATTGCCAACTTTGTCGTTAACGAATTACATCTACTTTAGACCTGTACACTTTCTTTTGACACTCACTGTAATAAAGACCTCAAAAACACACACACACACTGAAACTTAAACAATATTTAATACTAAAACATTATCAAATGTGAAAAAATAGCCTTTTTATCTTTAACAAATCATAACTTTAGAATTAAGATAAAATAGTTATTTTTAGCATCAGCAGATTTTATTTTTTTTTAATATTTTTTAAAAATTGTTATTGCTTTTACAAAGTATATATACTTTATCGATCCTATTTTCTAACATACAAAACATCATATATATATATAATAATTAATATAATATCACGTTAAAGCTTCAAAAACCATGTCATTTTTACATAAATAAATTAAAAATCAATTAAAATTTGGAAATACTTAAGTAGCATGTAAGTATTTGTTTTTTGCCTTTTTTTCTAATACTTTTTAAAATTATTTTTTTTTTGTTGTAAATATAAAAAAGTATTTAATAATTCCTTTTGTTTTTCATTTTATGAAAAACTTATATTTTTTAATTTAAGCTTTAGTTTTTAAGTTATATTGTATTCAGAGCAAGTAGAAGTTTATATTTATAAGTATTTCCCCATTTTTAAATTCAAATTATGTATTTATATTTAAAATGAATATTTGAATAATACCGCCTAAAAAAATATTAATGAAATAATTAAGATTTAAATATATAAATATCGAAAAAAAAAACTCTATTATTAATTTAAAATTATATAAAGTTAAAATAGTAATCTAAACTATCTACTGATTAAAAATAATACTTAAATTAATAATATTTTAATAAATTTTATTGATTGATAAAGGAAATAGTATCTAAAAGAAAAGAACAAAAAATACACACACACAAAAATAAATAAGACAGTATCATATAAAAGAGTTATTAAAAGTTAAATGTTTATAGTTTTTTTTTATTTTGAAAAAAAAAAAATAAAATTACAAGTAAAAAAAGTTAAATTCGGTTTTGCCGAATATATTGATATCCTCTATACCAGCGGTTACCAACCTATGGTACGCGTACCACTAGGGGTACGCGAAACTGTCCGCGGGGGTACGCAAAATTTTAGTAATTTGGACATTCGTTTTAGATTAACCTTTCAATGCTGGTTCCGCATCTGGCTTCCAAAGTTTTTCATAACGTCAGGTTTTTAAGAAAGTTGAGTTCAAAGTTCACAAAAAACGTATTTTTGTGCAGTTTAGAGAGAAATGATATTTTGAGATCTGACCACTTGTTTTCGATTAACCTTTCGGTATGGTTACAAAATTTTTCTATGATGTCAGGTTTTTGAGCAAATTTATGTTAAAGTTCTCAAAAAACGTGTTTTTAGACATTTTTGAGACGATTTGTAATAGAGTGGGAATTTAGTACCATTATGTTAAGCTCAATATGCTCTTTCACGAGAGTGTTTCATTCGAAAAGTCCCGGAATTATTGATCTGCCCTCGTATTAAAAAAAACATTTAACATGATTGGTTTTTGGAAGTTTGAAATTTTTTATGTAGGGTTGACTGGTGAAATCAGATTTGGAATATTTTCATCCGTTTTTGCTATGCACAAAATCAGCTCAAAATCCGCGTTTTCTGATGCATTGAACCAACCACCCCAAGAAGCGAATATTTTTCCAAAAAAATACCAATACATCTCCCCTAAATCCTTCAAAAATTAAAATACCCGCAGATCAAAAATTTCAAAATTAACTCTACACGCAAAAAAAAAATCTGTGTCAGATTGAGCAATCCTACTTGGTAAAACTTTTTTCATACCAAAAAATTTTTTTTGCTAATTTTTGCTAAAATTATGCTTGTCGATGTTAAAGTAACATAATTTATTTTTTATGTAAAATAACCAAGTAGCTTGCACAATAACGCAAATTACTTGCACAAAAATTTATCGAAAGAAAACAACAAAAACAAATACAGACCGCCATTTTCATTTTGTATTTTTGTGTGCGTCGTTCGTTTATTTTTTGTGTTATAAAAACGTATTAAAGGAAATTGATGAATAAAATAAATTAACAAATAAAAATAAACAATTAGTTTTTTAAAAGATAAATATAGATAATAAAATGCTAAAGTTAATTTTGCTGTCGTAACTTGAAACACCATTCATTTAGCAAATCCTATGGTGTCCCAGACGTATGTTTCGATGAATTACAAATGGAATGATAAAGTGAGTATACCCCTATTCCAAAGACACCAATAAGGTTTAATAGATTTTTAGTTAAAAATTTGTGTTTGGTAATAATTTTCTATTTTTACAGGGTACTGCTAAATAAATTTTTGAAGCTATGGCAAATCCTTCACAACAATAAAGAGCGTGGGCACCAGTCCTGCCTTTAGTTAGGATGCTTTAAATAAATTCGTGAAGCCAAAGCGGATCCTTCACTTCAAGAAAAAGAGTAGGCAGCAGTCACTGGAGAAAATTCTACATAAAGGGTCAGTTGGTCGGTGGTAAATAAAATCCTACACAACATTTATTATATTAATATGAATTTATTCTGTGAAAATTTTAAATTCAAATAAATATACAAATTTTTACAAAAATTTTATAGAAAATTTATTTTAGCATAAATGTGGTAATTTTTAGCATTATTTTTAGTCACCTTTTCTAATAATTTTGGTATATTTCACCATATTTCTTTTGCTATATTTTACCAAGTTTTTGCTTAAATAGCATTAGCATTTTCTTCAAAATTTTTTACATAAGTGTTTTGGCTAAATTACGAAAACTACTTCGTCGGTTGTAGTTTTAGCATATTCTTGGTAAAATTATGCCAGATTTTTGCTCACTCCGACACAGATTTTTTGCGTGTAATATTTATATGTGAAGTTTTTTAATGAAAACAAAAAACTCGTTAGGGGGTACGCGGCTGACAAAATTTTAAATTAGGGGTACGTGAGAAAAAAAGGTTGGTAACCGCTGCTCTATACTGTAAAAGATATTATGGGCCTCTCTCGCCTATCTTTCACAACTTTTCAATTCACATGCAATTTTACTAATCACTTGAAATCAACGGCACAGACTAATACAGACTCGACATAAGTGACAGGTGTCAAAAAAGTATTCTTTAACCACAGACTATAAACAGACTCGACAGTAGAGTTTTATGAGAAAAAATGGGGAAAAACTAAGCGATTTTAAGAGAAAACAGCGGTTTTTAGTCCGTTTTACGCTAACATGGCAACACTTTCTACGACTTAGGAGTGAGTGAAACAACCGATCTGGCATCTATTTTTCTTATGGCGCGTTATATTAGTTTTCTCTTTCTAACCTAATTCGTAGAATAATTTGAAAATATTAACCATATGGTTCAGAACTACTTTTTTGACACCTGTCACTTATGTCGAGTCTGTATTAGTCTGTGCTTTAACCATATGGTTAATTTTTTCAAATTATTCTACGAATTAGGTTAGAAAGAGAAAGCTGATATAACGCGCCATTAGAAAAATAGATGCCAGATCGGTTTTTGCTGTTTCACTCACTCCTACGTCGTAGAAAGTGTTGCCATGTTAGCGTAAAACGGACTAAAAACCGCTGTGTTTTCTCCTAAATCGCTTAGTTTCCCCCCATTTTTTCTTATAAAACTCTACCACAGACTAATACAGACTCGACATAAGTGACAGGTGTCAAAAAAGTATTCTTTAACCATATGGTTAATATTTTTAAATTATTCTACGAATTAGGTTAGAAAGAGAAAACTGATATAACGCGCCATAAGAAAAATTGATGCCAGATCGGTTTTTGTTGTTTCACTCACTCCTAAGTCGTAGAAAGTGTTGCCATGTTAGCGTAAAACGGACTAAAAACCGCTCTGTTTTCTCCTAAAATCGCTTAGTTTTTCCCCATTTTTTCTTGTAAAACTCTACTGTCGAGTCTGTATTTAGTCTGTGACTCTACTTTCGAGTCTGTATCACAGACTAAATACAGACTCGACAGTAGAGTTTTATAAGAAAAAATGGGGAAAAACTAAGCGATTTTAGGAGAAAACACAGCGGTTTTTAATCCGTTTTACGCTAACATGGCAACACTTTCTACGACTTAGGAGTGAGTGAAAAAACAAAAACCGATCTGGCATCCATTTTTCTTATGGCGCGTTATATCAGTTTTCTCTTTCTAACCTAATTCGTAGAATAATTTGAAAATATTAACCATATGGTTAAAGAATACTTTTTTGACACCTGTCACTTATGTCGAGTCTGTATTAGTCTGTGTCTGTATCATCGGTGTTCTTTTCACATTTTTCGAAGTTTAAGGGCGGATTACTCAATGAAGAGTAAGTTGCTAACTGCCGATTTAACGGAGCCTTATGTGAAAATTTGTATGAAAAAGATAAATTTAACAGAGAATTGTTTTATAACGGAGCCACAGACTATATACAGACTCGACAGTAGAGTTTTACTTATAACAAAAAATGGGGAAAAACTAAACGATTTTAGGAGAAAACAGAGCGGTTTTTAGTCCGTTTTACGCTAACATGGCAACACTTTCTACGACTTCGGAGTGAGTGAAACAATAAAAACAGATCTGGCATCCATTTTTCTTATGGCGCGTTATATTAGCTTTCTCTTTCTAACCTAATTCGTAGAATAATTTGAAAAAATTAACCATATGGTTCAAGATTACTTTTTTGACACCTGTCACTTATGTCGAGTCTGTATTAGTCTGTGACGGAGCATTGAGTAATCCAGCCTAAATCGTATAAATAAAAGTTAAAAAATTATAACGAAAAAAGTGCATTCGTTTAACTTTCACCAAACTTTATTTGTGTAAAACAAATGCCTCTGTTCTGTTTTTCACAACTTTTCAATTCACATGAAATAAAGTTTAGTGTTTTTTGATCACGTTTTCATTCTAAATTGAAATCGAATAATTAAAATTAAAAAAAAATAATAAGGAACAAGTAAAAAAGTTAAATTCGGCCTTGCCGAATGTAGTGATACCCTCCACAATTTCTTAAAGATTATTGCAAAAAACCTTTATTTAAAAGGAAATTATTTTGAAAAAAAAAAAATTTTTTCGCGAAAAAAAAATTGATAAAAAAATCCGCGATTTTTTCTTTTTTTGTCAAAAAATATGTTCGTACTTGTTTAAATAAAAAAATACATTTTTTTTTTTTTTAATTTCCGCGAAAAAAAAATTTGGTAAAAAAAATTCACGATTTTTTTTGTCAAAAAATATGTTCGTAATTGTTTAAATACCATTTAGTGTTCAATTATGTTAACATATGTCAACCAGCAGCCGAATTAAAGCATTTTGTATTTTTGGTTATGTTGAATTTACTAAAATTTTTGAGGTGTCCTAACATTTTCGTTCATAACTTTTGAACCGCTGAACCGATATCGCTTAAATGCAATACCAAACTTCTCGGGAAACTTTCAGTAAATATATTAAGTTTCAGTCATCTTCTTGTAATATTTTGGCCGTGATCACCATTTCCACAGACAGACAAACAGACAGACGGACATCGCTAGAATGCCTTAAAATCGGTTTACAGTTTTTAGTACCCTTCGAAAACTCCTTCGTTGTGAATTTTCAAATTTTTTTGATGACCCGTTCAAAAGATATCGAATTTTTAAAAATTGGTAGTTTGTTCCTTTACTCAAACTTCTTTTAATCATAACTTCTTCAATAATGGTCCAAATTTCAATTTTTTTTTTTCAAAATTTTTGTTTTTTTACGTACTTTCTAAAAAAAAATCCCAAAAAATTCTTAAAAGCGCTCTAGTATGCGATTTTAAAGTTTTAAAATTTAAATCTCATTTTTGAAAATGTTTGTACTCTTCGATTTTTTTTTAATTTTTTTGTGTAAAACTTCTATCAATTTTACAAATTTTTTGCCCAGGAAGATCGTGGGATAACGATTATTACTATTTTTTAAAATTTTTTGAAAAAATTTTATTGTAATTTTTCAATCTTAAAATCATTTCTACTGCTCCAATGGTGCGTCATAGAGGGGTCCTTTATAAGACCGACCCCCATTAATTTTTATGTCTTAACATTTCTTTGGAACAAACTAATACCCTATCTCCAATTTCTAAGGGGGCTCCCACACAAAACGACATTTTTTAAAATTTGTTCCAACCGCTCTAACTGCCCTAATAGTGCCCTTAGAGCAACAAAATGTATGACCGACCCACAATATTTTTTTAGTCCAAACATTTTCTCTGAACATACCTACCCTCTATCTTTAACTGTTAAGGCGGTCCCCATACAATTTTTTTTATTTTTTGAAAATTTGTTTTATTTAATCAGCTTCTACCGGTCCTATGGTGCGTCCGAGAGGGGTCATTAGTGATACCGACACCCATTTATTTTTACCCTACAACATTTTTTCAAAATATACCTACGCCCTATCTCCACTCCCTAAGTAGGCTCCCATACAAATAACAGTTGGATCAAATTTTATAAAAATGTAATTTTGTATGGGAGCCTACTTAGGGAGTGGAGATAGGGCGTAGGTATGTTGTGAAAAAATGTTGTAGGGTAAAAATAAATGGGGGTCGGTCTCACTAATGACCCCTCTCGGACGCACCATTGGACCGGTAGAAGCTGATTAAATAAAACAAATTTACAAAAAATAAAAAAAATTGTATGGGGACCGCCTTAACAGTTAAAGATAGAGGGTAGGTGTGTTCAGAGAAAATGCTTGGACTAAAAAAATATTGTGGGTCGGTCATACATTTTGTTGCTCTAAGGGCACTATTGAGGCAGTTAGAGCGGTTGGAACAAATTTTAAAAAATGTCGTTTTGTGTGGGAGCCCCCTTAGAAATTGGAGATAGGGTATTAGTTTGTTCCAAAGAAATGTTTAGACGTAAAAATTAATCGGGGTCGGTCTTATGAAGGACCCCTCTTTGACGCACCATTGGAGCAGTAGAAATGATTTTAAGATTGGAAAATTACAATAAAATTTTTTCAAAAAATTTTAAAAAATAGTAATAATCGTTATCCCAAGATCTTCCTGGGCAAAAAATTTGTAGAATTGATAGAAGTTTTACACAAAAAAATTTCAAAAAAATCAAAGAGTACAAACATTTTCAAAAATGAGATTTAAATTTTAAAACTTTAAAATCGCATACTAGAGCGCTTTTAAGAATTTTTTGGGATTTTTTTTAGAAAGTACGTAAAAAAACAAAAATTTTGAAAGAAAAAAATTTGAAATTTGGACCATTATTGAAGAAGTTATGATTAAAAGAAGTTTGAGTAAAGGAACAAACTACCAATTTTTACAAATTCGATATCTTTTGAAAATCAAAAAAATCTGATAATTTACCACGAAGGAGTTTTCAAAGGGTACTAAAAACTGTAAACAAATTGGGAAAATCTAAAAAAAAAGTTTTTCAAAGTGTCCGATTTCACATGGAATGCCCCATATACACTATATCACTAGAGTGCATGGGTTTAACTTTCACCAAATTTTATTTATGTGAAACATAACGAAAAAAAAAATCGGATGTGAAATCTAGAACACCAAAAAAATTTGGAAATTTTCATTTTCACATTTTTTATGTGAATTACTTGTTTTGGAACAGCGGCACTCTCAAATTTTAAAGTTATTGTCAAAAAACGTGTTTTTGGGACATTTCTCACTAAACCTCGTGTAATTTAATCGATTTTAGTGTTTTTAAATGTTTTTCGTAGAAGAAGGATAGGGCTTTCCATGTGTGTGAATTGGTCTATACCAATGGTTCCCAACCTTTTTTGCTCCATGTCCCACTTTTGAGCTAAAAAAAAAAAAATGTCCCCCAACACTAAAAAAAAAAAAATGCGAATTTTACAAATTTGTTTTATAATTCGAAATTACTAGTTTATCCGATCAAGACGGTTATGGTATCATTAGAAAGGGTAATTGAAGACCTTTCTAACGGGGTGCAACATGACGTAGTTTAATTAACCCTTTAAGCGACAAAGATTGATATTAAAAAATTTTAACTAGACTTTTTACAAAATGCTTAATATCTCAAAATCGCACGTATATAAACATTTTTTTGTCTATATATGCTTGTAGCCAAGATTTCAGGCTTTTTTTTGCGCCAAAAAAATGGCGCTGTAAGCCTAAAACTTACTGAGATATTAAGGGTCAAAGTTTTTTTTTTAACTTTTTCAGGTTGTATTGATTTGTAGAAACATACAGACATCTGACAAACTAGTAATCGGATTTTAACATTATTTTCTGCGTAGCCGGCCTTCGGCCGGGCTTAGGTCTTACAAACTCCATAAAATAATTTAGCGGCTTCGCTAAATAAAGTTTTTTTTTGTATGAAGCCTTTTGCCCGGTTAAAATCACTTTATGAGGGGGCGTCATGTTGCACATCGTTCGAAAGGCCTTTAATTCAGCTTTTTAATGATACCACTTTCGTCTCGATCGGACAAGTAGTTTGTCAGATATCTGTATGTTTCCACAAATCAATAAAATTTTAACAAAAATCCTGAAAAAAGTAAAAAAAAAAATAAAGTTACAACTTGAACCTTAACATCTCCGTATGTTTTAGACTTACAGCGCCTTTTTTTGACGCAAATAAAAGCTTGAGGTCTTGGCTACAAGCCTATAAACACAAAAAATATTTATATACGTGCGATTTTGAGATATTAAGCATTTTGTAAAGAAAGTCTAGTTAAAATTTTTTAAAATCAATTTTTGTCACTTAAAGGGTTAATTAAACTACGTCACGTTACACCCCGTTAGAAAGGTCTTTGATTACCCTTTCCAATGATACCATAACTGTCTTGATCGGATAAGTAGTTTTTGAAATATTTAAGAAAAAACACTTTAATTTTAAACCCCTGCCCATCCCAAACGGGGTGTGTTCCCACTGGTTTAAACACCAGACTCAAAAATCTTAACAGTCCAAGGATTAAGGTCATATATTTTTTTTTAATTTAAAGAAAGTTCGGTAAACTTTATGCCCCAGAATTTTGTAAGGGTTAATAACGTATGTGAGAATTGTACGTGAGTATATTTTAATTTACCCATGTAATGCCATTACAGCACATATAATGACAGATTTAAACGAAAAATGTAACTAAAAACAGATTTTAGCTGTAAGTGAGAACATGGTATAAGTGTTAAATTTGTTGGTACAAGTCCAAGTCAATCACTCTACCATCTCTAATGTGTAAACTTAACGGTTTTCAATATTAAAAAGTTTAAGCTGGCAATACTACCAAACATCTGAAAGTCCAATACCCTATTCAGAATAACGGTATTTGGCTATTGTACAGCAACCAATAGAGATATGGACATTTTTAAAAGCTTTTATGAAAGTAGATGAAATTTCTAGTATTTTTGATTTGTTACTTCGTGTTTGTACCGGTTGCTTTTCGAAATATACGCCAATACCTTTATAATACCGTTTGAAACGGTATTTTAAAGGTATTGGCCTATATAACGAAAATGAACCGGTACAAACACGAAGTAACACATCAAAAATACTAGAAATTTCATCTACTTTCAGAAAAGCTTTTAGAAATGTCCATATCTTTATTGGTTGCTGTACAATAGCCAAATACCGTTATTCAGGGTGCGTATCGATTGCCAACCTTGGTTTTAAACCGTTTTTAGCAGCAATATTTTTAGCACTTTATGCTATTACAGTATATTGACAGAAAATCATAAAAATAATTGCTAAAAACAATTTAAAACTGTAAAGCTGCCCATTCACTTGCAATATTATTGTTCAACTTTTCAAATTGTACAATAATATCGCTTGTGTGTATGTAATATTTACGGTTGTGCAATATATTGGAGAATATCAAAACACTTTTGATATTTATTGTACAAACAAGAATACTGCAATATATTTTATCAGTGTGTTGTCTATATTGTACAACTTTTATTATGTTATGTTTATGTTTATATCTTGTACAATATATTGGGTTTAAGTATTGAGCAATTTTATTTGCTGTGTAGGGTAAAACGACAATAATATTGTAAAATAATTTTTTTTTAAGTTGAGCAATTTTATTGCAAGTGAATGGGCAGCTTAAGTGTCAATAGGGTACAAGTCAATCACACAGTAAAAAGTTTTGGGTTATATTTAAAACCTAGCGGAGCACATTTTAAACTACTTTGGAATTAAACTCAAAGTTAAATCCGAAATGTGTTATATAGTAAACCACATAGGGATTACAAATTTGATTATCTTTATGTCATTTTTTTTTAGTTTTATTTTGATGCCAAAAAATAATTAAAATTCTCTCTTGAAAAACTTATAAAAAATAAACGTCAAACGTCATCAAAAAATTGTATTTCATCAAGTTTAAGATAAACACTTAACAAGGAATTAAAATCAGCTGTCATATTGAGTGAACAAAAAATGCTTATTAATTCAATGAAAGTGAGAAAAGAGGTTAGCAATGTACACAAAAGTAAAATCTTTATATTATCAAAATTTGTTATCCAGAAAGTGAAGATTTTACTCCGACCGAAATATAAATATCAAGTAAGTATTGACTACAAACGTTTATCAATTTTAATTGATTTTTGGTTAATTTTACTTTTAGGCCAGCTGAATCTTGAAGCAGAAGGCAGAGAGATGGAATTTTTAGATCACGACGGTGCCTACCCCCAGGAATAATTTCTTAATATAGAAGCAGTAGCAGTTTGTTTTATGCAGAGTTGTGCTGAGTTTGGGTGACAAATCAACTGTCCTCTGGATTTTAACTTTATTCATGTATTTGGTCTGTATTAGTATTCAATACACAAAAATATTAAAAACATAACCTTACATTTGTTTTATTTATTTTTGGAGAAATTTAAGTCCTGCCTTGTTCAAATAAACACCTGTTTAGGTGTAAAATTATTTCCATATTTTGGTTTTATTATAACACCCAAAAATAAATTCAAAATCCATTCTCTCACTCTATTTTTATCTCTTTAAAAGTAAACTTTTTATGGAATAAATTAAATTATTTTTGGCATTGTTATATATACACACCAGCTAGGAATTAAAATTAACCCAAAACTTTTTACTGTGTGGTATACCATTTCTAATATGTAAACTTAACGGTTTTTCAATATTAAAAAGTTTAAGCTGGAAATACTATCAAACATCTGATATTTTGCTACCAGTCCATAGTGAATGTCAACCTGTCGTAGAAAGAAGAAGCTAAAACAACAAAAGATTTCTTTATTTATTTAGAAAAAAATTGCAAAAAAACAAGAAAATATTGAATACACTAATATGGGAGCTCCCGAATTACCAAACGATCCTGGAGAAGATGATTTACGTACAACACACATTGTTCATCATCCGCCAGCAGCTAGTGATGATAGCGACAATGACTCAGTACAGGATGCACAATATGAAGGTTACCAACCCTTAGCAATGGATGAGAATCATATTGATTATGGCCAAATGAGGACGGATGATAATGACGATGATGAATTTCATCACTATAATGACGAGGGTTCTAATAGAATACAGGAAAATGAAGCAGATGAAGATTATGAAACGGCAGAAGTCACACACGGTGATCCCAATATGCCTGCAGTAGAAACTATAGATGCTGAAATTGAAAGGGAGGTATGGAGCCAACCAAGACCACAAGAATTGCAAATTGAATTGGATGGCAACAAAACACAACAGGTGGAAAAAAAATTATAATATTTATAAGAGGAACTTGTTTTATATAAGAATAATCCATATTACAGATTTTAAATGCTATGGCCAATTTTTCGTTACCCAATTTAGCAGTACCGGATTGGGCTGCTGGGGTACCTGAAGAACGTTGGAAGGAAGAACTATTGCAACGTATACGACAAAGAAAACCATCAGATGGAAGTACAGCAATGGATATAGATAAAGAAACAAAATAGAAATAAACATTCCTTAAATAGTATAAACATTATAATTTAGTTAAAACAAATCAAAATTAGAGGACGGTTCCAAATTTTAAAATAAGCCACATAACCTCAATTTTTTTGGAAATAACCTAAAAATTTGATTTTATTATAACCTCAAACTCAATAACAAATGATTTGAAATACGTAAAAATTAGAAAAATGAATCATATTTTATTTTTTAATAACTCATGTTAATTAGATGATTATAATGTTGGTGTATTATATGCATAGAAAATTAATATTGAAATTTAAATTAAAACGCTCTGCTTTTAAGCTTATTTTCTTTTCTTTCGTTTTAATTTTTTGTTGTTAGTAAACCACTCTTTCAATTTAAAATGCTGCTAATAAAGCTGTGCCAGCAGTATTAATTTTAACAAATGCACCAGCCTGTGGTTTATTCGTTAGTTCTCTTAGCTTATCCATAACATAATCGACAGATATTACCAAGGCAGAGGTCTCCTGGCCGAAGGGTGTTGTCGTTAAATTACCAATAGCTTGCATGGTACGATAGCACGCCTCTAAATCTATAGCCCATTTAAGAAATTCAATTAGTCCCTCAGTAACCAAACGACATTTTTCACCATTTGCCACTCCGGTGGTCTGTGTTATGGTACAATTTAAATAAAAGGTAGCTATGGCTATTTGTAAATTATTACTACCCGTTTTAATGCCATTTATATGTTCAATTAATGGTGCCAATCGGGCATCAACTTGTTGCCTTCCGGCCGCATGATTCATAATATTTGCCAGGCAACGTATTATCATTAGTTGATTTGGCGCCGAGGTGCTTATATGAGTAAGTAGAGAATCTAAGAAATTCATAGAATTCAACATGGTGAATACAGATTCACTACGCACGGCCAAACGTACAATATCAATAACTGGGAAGAGCAATTCTGTAAATGTAAAATAGAAAAATTATTAAAAAAAACTACAAAAGCAATTGCTTCTAAGGCAATTCTTACCACTTGGCCATCTTAGCAATATTTGTAAAGCTTCAATAGCTGTTTGATCAACCTCTGGAGTGGCATCAGCTAAACGTACAACAGCTTCTAAAAGATTATCGGATACTTTTTCGTTGGTTGGAGGCAGTTTATTATTAAATTCTCTGGAATAATGGAAAGCAAGAGGATTTATATAAATAAACTTTTAAAATTAATAGGATTAACTAAGCAGGAAAAGTGTGTCTCTCGATTCGAAATCACCTATCCCGTGACTGGAGAAAACGGGACATATCACTAAAATACCTATCACGTGACAAATGATAATTGGACTTATCACTAAACTGTCATAAAAAACTCATTCCGTGACCGATGACAATAGGACAAACACAAATTTTCAAAATTTTACCAATTTTTGAACTAAATTTATAAACTTTTCAAGTCCCATACCAATTTTTTTGCTTTTTATATTAAAAAAGTTCATCAAAAATGATTTTAGAAAAAAAAAATTACAAGTCCCGAAATTTTTTTTTAAATTTTTGAAGTCCTGGACAAAAAACTTGATCAAATTCGAAATCTTACAACTGTCTCCATTGCTGTATCTTTATTATTTTTGCTCCCATCCTTCTACTTTTTGTAGATTAATTTCTGACTGACACGACAAAAAGTCTGACAGCATTTTGTAGCTCGTGACTTGTAGAACACGCAAAATATCCGAAAGTCCTTCGAGTTATAGTTTTTAAGTTATCCAGTTTTTAAGATTCTCAAGACTACCTTAGTTCTCGTATCTCAAAAACTAAAGTAGAGCAAAGTGGGCAAGAACTTTGGATCAAAATTTATGGCGACCCTTAAAATACTGACCACAAATATTAAAAAAAAATTCAAAATAGGTCGAACGGTTTTCGAGATATCGCTATTTGAAATTTGCAGAAGATTTAAAAAAAAAAACGAGAAAATATAGCTTGAAACAATCTTTTATTTAAAATTTATTTGGGCCAAATACGATAATTTTAACTTGTGTTTTAGAAGATTTTCATCGAAAACTAAACTTTGATCGAAAGGACCAGTAGTTAATGATCTATTAAGATAAATGGCAAAATGTTGGAAATTTTTTTTTACAAATTTTTTGAACTTCGAAAAAAGACCTTTTTAAATTTTTTTTTTATAAACTTCAAATGGTGATATCTCGAAAACTGCTCGACCGATTCCAAAATTTTTTATATTCGTATTCAGCATGCCAAAATTAAAAAAAAAAAAATAAAGTATCGAAAGATATTTCTCTAATTTTTCAAAAATTTAAAATTTTGCTGGAAATTTTCCTAAAATCCAATATTTTGTTGGAATAACCCAAGATGTCAAAATGATTGGATTTCACTTAAACTAAGTTTAAATAAAAGATTCTCTTAAGCCCTATAAAAGGGTCAAGAAAAAGAAATATAAATTTTTATACACTCCACTTACAAGGAAGGTCTCTCACAGGGCACCCACCGATTGTCCAGAAACTTGAATATGGGAATGAGGGGAAAAAATAAGAGTTACCTGTTTATTTTTAGCTGCCCAATCTCAAATTTAAAAAAGGGTTGCCACCTTATGAAAAAATAATGGCTTTCGTGAAAATCCGCATAAGAGCCGAACTTGCAGGAACTTCGCCAAACAAAAATACAGGTCAGCTTAATTTTGATAGAGATTATTATATATGCTTTTGGCTGTCGTATGTGTACACATTCCCATATAAACTGCCAAAACGATTTTACATTTTTGACGATAACGA
This sequence comes from Pegoplata infirma, assembly GCA_963921195.1. NCBI lineage: Eukaryota > Metazoa > Arthropoda > Insecta > Diptera > Anthomyiidae > Pegoplata > Pegoplata infirma. The sequence goes on from OY992537.1 coordinate 108,537,550, forward strand.
ACTTTATGAAGTTGAATTTGGAAACGACCGATACACCATTGGATAGGCCTTCAAAAAACCTTTCGACATGTATAAAATTTTAAATTTGTTCTATTTCAATAAATGGGAAAAATCCTCAAAAAACTAACAAAATCAGGGGTTTCCCCCTCCCTTTGACCTTTGCGGATTTTTTTACCAATTTTTTTCATTTTTTTTTAAATAAAGTTTTTTGCAATATTCTTTTTGAAATTGTGGAGGGTATCAATACGAAAAAAACGGAACTTTTTTGCAATTTTAAAGTAGCAATATCTCGAAAACCGTTCGACCGATTTTTTTTTTGATAATCGTTGACCACGAATATGAAAAAAAAAATCAAAATTAATTATGAAATTATTATGATGTTTTGCAAGACATATTTTTTTTACAAAAATTAAAAATCCAAAACTTTATCGCCGGGCGCCACGTGTTAATTAAATCCGATAGGCCATAAGTTTTAGGCCTAGGACAATAAAAACTTGACCGGACGTTTAAAATCTTAAGAAAAACTTTTTTGCCACACCAAGCAATTTCAGTCTTATGTACTATACACATTTATGCAACTTACTTGAGTTTTTCCAAAACTTTAGCTGGATCACATGTATCAAAAGTAACATATTTGGTAATAGGAAAATGTTTATCACCTAAAAGATATAGACTTACTAGAAATTTTACAACAGATATTGAAAATTAAAGAATTGCTTACCTTTAACAAAATTAACATCAACTTTGGGAACCTGTTGACTAGCAGCAGTGGAGTAACTAGAACCACCAGTGAATGGATCCGCATTACCGGCTGTTTGAAAGTTACTATTACTGGAACCGGGTACATAACGATTACCACCGGTAAATGGATCTTGATAGGCTCTGAAAAAAGATAATTTCGATAGGGTTTTTTTTAAAAAATGATTTAACATACTAAGGGCTAGTAACTTAATAAAGCAAATCAATGATTCATACTAATCATTGATTCATATTCATATAAATTTGACCTTTGTAAACATTGACTAGCATTAATTTGGATTATGTTACTATCAGTCACCAACTCTAACTTACGCAGTTGTTGCCGAAGCTAGTACAGGAGCATTATCAGCATTTTTAATAATAAAATTGGCTACCTGATCTAAATAAGCTTGTGGCAAATTATTACGATGTATAAAAGCTTGAGCTGAAACCCAAGGATCTTCACCTCGATTATATGGCAGTTTTAATGGTGGTTCAGTATCTGATATATCAACAGAAAACACATAATCATATTCCTAAAAAGGTATCAAATTTATGAAAAGGCTTAATATACAAAGAACTTTTACACCCTACCTTTCCTTCGTATAAAGCTTTACCAGAAGAAGCTTGAGATCCTCCAGAAGCTCCAGTAACATCACCCACTAAATTCCATTTACCTAATTCCCAACTATAACATTTCACAGAACCATCTTGATGTCTTACCATTTTTGTTTGACCCTCGCGGGTGCCATTAGTAAGTAAAGCTTCGGGACCAGGGAGACTAGAAATAAGAGATTTAGTTAATTTTTCCCAATTTTGTATTTTTTTTAATCATTACTCAGTCTTTTTAACGCCGCCCAGTTCTTCTGACATTTGTTGCTTTCTTGTTTCTACTGCCAATTGGTAAGCTCTCAATATCGGTTCATTGGCCATGCGTTGGGGATCTTTGGTAAAGACTCTTACAATTCCATCACTGCTACCGGTAACAATATCACCATTTTGTAGACAAGCCACGGACCATACAGATTGAGCTGGATGTATTAGAGGCGCACCCACTTCCTGACCAGAAGACAAATTCCACATACGCAAGGAACTATCTTCACCACAGGATACTATACAATCATTACCTAAAGCTTTTTGTTGAGCTACCGCATATATATAATTGGTATGACCACTCATTTGTTGAACACATTCACCATCTTCATTCCAAAATCGTATAACGGCATCATTGGAACATGACACTAGGCCACCATTGCTCATAGCCAGTATACCTCTAACACAATCAGTATGACCTTTCAACATACGTAACTTCTCTCCCTTGACATTCCAAAAGTAAATATTCTTGTCGGCAGAACCAGTTATAAATTTTTTCGTTTCCGGCATAGAGGCAACCGCCCAAACGGCGGCATCATGACCCTTTAACTCCACAAATTTTACATCGCCTGACTGATCAATTTGCCAAATACGTGCTGTTTTATCCCAACTTCCGGTAATAAGACTTTGAGCCTCAACACCAGCTGCTATAGAACAAACAGTTGATTCGTGACCCTTTAAAGTTAAAATTGGTATCAAACTATTCTCCTGATAAATGCAGACAGTAGAATCATTACTACCCGTACACAACCAACGTTCGCGTTCATAATAAAATACACAGGCTACAAAGTTTTTATGATCTTGCAGAGTAACTGATTCTATAAAGCCATCATCCATGGGTTTCCAAAGTTTTGTGGTTTTATCTCTGGAACCCGAAACAATCATTTGTCCATCTTCCATAACCTTGGCGCCGGCTGCTACTGAACGTACATCCATGCTGTGACCGAGAAGCTCACAGCTCAATTTGTAATTGTCCAGCGTATAAGACATTTTTCAAACTGTTAAACACTCAAATATGAAGAAATTTTTGCAAATTTATCAAAAAACAAAAAAAAAACTTTTAAGTTTTTTGTCGCAAAAAAAATAGTGCTGCCAGACTGGGGTATTTATCACCAAAGCTGGGAATTTCAGATTTCGGGCTAGTGAAAAGGACAAAAAACATTAAATTGGGGATTGGGACATGTACGGGAATTTCAAAAATGAAATTGTATATTTTTTACCACATGCTAAGCTTTATGTCAAAGAGTTTTTTGGTGGCAATAAACAATAAAGTCGGCAGAATGAACAAAAAACACTTTTCGTCAATTTTGATGAATTCCAAACAAAGATGGTGTGCGATTTTGACGTTTAATTGCCAGCACAGATAAATTGCCAAGCAATTATTGCTGGATAAATTTTGACGTTATATAAAATTTAACGTTATGTTTAAGTATTTTTGTCAGTTGCGGACACTATGAAAATATGTAAGGCTAAGTAATAATAACTTTTTGGGCATAAATTACGGCATTCGATATCGAAATCTATTTTTATTTCCCCAAAATAAAGAAAAAATATCAGTTTAAGTGTTTCTTCACAATGCAGCAGCAAGCAGCAGACAGCAAAATTTTTACATGTATTTTGCTGTTGCGGCAACAACAAAATACATGTAAAAATTTTGCTGTATGCTGCTTGCTGCTGTATTGTGAAGAAACACTAAAGTGCGTATCATACTTGCTTTTTTTAAGTTACTTGCTGCTGCGTTTATTAGGGTTTTTCTATAAAAATTTCTATAACTTCAACCAAAATTTTTGAATTTATCGTAATTCCCATAGAAAAACCCTAATAAATGCAGCAACAAGTAACTTAAAAAAAAGCAAGTATCATAACCTCAACCGCAAAGAAGAAATGTTTGCCAAGATAGCACATTAGAGTACAATAAAATCTGCCTAAATAATATAATTACCATTTACAAAAATCTAAAAACGGAGAAAAAAATAGATTTTGATATAAATAAAAAAAAACGTGATCATTATCTCTGGATTTTTGGGGATATTTTGTTGTATTTTCGGAGACAACGGAAAAAAGTAGCTGGCAGCACTACAAATAAACGTCAAATTTACATTTTGCACTTTTCGTCAAGTGCTGCCAGATTAAAAAAAAATAACATGACAAAGGAAAATTGAAACCCACAAACAGGGTGAACCACATTTCACAAAAAGTTTATAAATGGTTAACACAGTGGTTTGAAGAGACTTTTTTATGCACCTGATATTTTAAAAAGAAAATTGTGGTTAAAAATTAAATTATAGCGGTTCTCACCCTTGATAGAAAACAAGAAAAGAATCGGAGAATCGAAGAAAACAAGAAAATGTTTGACAGACACAACAACAAAATATATGGCGGCTCGTTTTTCTCATTTTCTTGGTTTCTTCTTTTCTACATAGAAAATTTCTTCGACTTGATGCTTGAGTAAGTTGAAGTATAGAAAAAAATAAAAGTTTCTAGACCAACAAAACAGCTGATTAGAGAGGCATTTAATTTTTTTGTGATATTTTCAGACTTTTTATACGAAATTTAAATGAAACTTAAATGATTAATTATATTTTTACTAAAAATCGCGTTGTTTATTTTTATTTCGTGGTTTTAATTATGTAAAATAATTTGAGGTTATAGAAAATATTAGTGTGAGAAAACTTGTTTAAAAAGTTGTTCACTCTTTAGTGGAAAAAATCGGTAGAAAATTTTCTTGTAGGAAATTTCCTCAAATGTTTTCTATCAAGGGTGAAAACCGCTTATGAAACTTTAACAATATTTTTTGAGTAAGATTATTCCAGCTCAAGGTCATATTTCTTTTATTAATCATTACGATGATATTGTCAAAGTAATAACTTTTAAGAAACTACTTATAAAATTGTTTGTTTTAAATTGACTGGTTTGGTCATTTTGCAATACTTACTCGACACGTGTTTCGGAATCTGTCAAATTCCATTGTCAAGAGTATTTAGCAAATTGGCAATCGTTAGTGGCAAAACATAAAGTCTTATATTTGTAAATAAGTAGACATATGTCGTATGTAGACAAAAGTTTTTTTTTTTTTTTAAAGTAATAATATATTTTTGTTTTTTTATTTTTCACAATTTAAAAAAAACTTGGAAATTTTTTTTTTTTTAAAAAATTATATACACTCAGAAAATTATGTAAGTTACTACATGTTAGTTGTTTGTATATTTTATAGTAGTTAGTTGTTTTCAACAACAAAGTCAGTTATTTTTGTATGAAAAATATCAAACAACTATTTTTGTTAGGTTTTTAAGTCGTTTTTTTGAATAACTAACAAAAAAGTACTGTAATGTAGTAACAGTTATTTAAATTAGTTAATTTTATTTTTTTATCTCTGAAAAATTTTCAAAGATTTTTCCAAAAAAAATAAATAAAATTTAGAAAAAATTTGGTCTTAAATTTTTTTTTCTGAAAAATTTTTTGAAAAAAAAAATGATATATTGTTTATTTTATTTTTACTACATATTAGTTGTTTTGACTATAAATGTTAGTAATTGTTACTGCATAAGTCAGTTGTTTTTTGTCAGTTAAAATAACTAACATTGTCAGTTTATTTAACTGAAAAAGTAGTTGACCCCAAAACAACTTACAAAGTAGTTATTTTAACTGACATTTTCAGTTGATTTTACTAACATAATTTTTTGAGTGTATTGATTATTTTATTTTTATTACATGTTAGTTGTTTTGACTACAAATATAAGTAGTTTTAACTACATAAGTCAGTTGTTTTTTGTCACTTAAAATAACTAACATTGTTAGTTGATTTAACTGAAAAAGTAGTTGACCCTAAAACAACTTACAAAGTAGTTATTTTAACTGACATTTTCAGTTGATTTTACTAACATCATTTTTTGAGTGAAAGTGTTAATTTTTACAAGGTTATGCCACCGTTGGATAGGCATTAAAAACCCTTTCTTCTCATATGGAAATATCATATAGTTTCTTGGGAATAAATGGGTGGAAAACCAAAAAAAACATTTTTTCGCCATTTTTTACCCATTTTCTGAACCCTTAATCCTTGATATGGCCGATAAGCCGAGACGCCCCAACCTAAGAATTGTCTCTTTTATATGTATTTTAAGTTTCATGCAAATCGGTTCATAATGTTTGAGATATTACCCTTGTGAGTATTTTTGACACTCTTAAATATTTGTGCACCCAAAGTAAAAATTGTACACTAAAAAAAATTTAAACTCAAAAAAATTTTTCACTCAAAAAATTTGTTTTTTTACAAAAATGAGTAAAAAAAATTTTTAAACTCAAAATAGAATATTTCTTTTCGAAGCTGTTAAAAAATCTTTTTTATACGTCAAAAAATTACTTTTTCTACTTTTTATCTCTACACGCAAAAAAAAACTTGTGTCGGAGTGAGCAAAAATCTGGCATAATTTTACCAAAAATATGCTAAAACTACAACCGACGAAGTAGTTTTCGTAATTTAGCCAAAACACTTATGTAAAAAATTTTGAAGAAAATGCTAATGCTATTTAAGCAAAAACTTGGTAAAATATACCAAAAGAAATATGGTGAAATATACCAAAATTATTTGAAAAGCTGACTAAAAATAATGCTAAAAATTACCACATTTATGCTAAAATAAATTTTCAATAAATTTTTGTAAAAATTTGTATATTTGTTGAATTTAAAATTTTCACAGAATAAATCCATATTAATATAATAAATGTTGTGTAGGATTTAATTTACCACCGACCAACTGACCCTTTTTGTACAATTTTCTCGAGTGACTGCTGCCTACGCTTCTTCTTGAAGTAAAGGATCCGCTATAGCTTCACGAATTTATTTAAAAGCATCCTGTAAAAATAGAAAATTATTACAAAACATAAATTTTTAATTCAAAAAATTGGTTAACCCCATTGGTCTCTTGGTAAGGAGGAACACTTACTTTGTCATTCCATTTGTAACTCATCAAAACAGGTATGGACTCCCTTGGCTTTGGGTTTTTAGGTTTTAATTTTATAACTAAAGGCAGGATTGGTGTCCACGCTCTTTATTGTAGTGAAGGATTCTCCATAGCTTCAAAAATTTATTTAGCAGTACCCTGTAAAAATATAAAATTATTACTAAACACTAATTTTTAACTAAAAATCTATTAAACCTTATTGGTGTCTTCGGAATGCGGGTATACTCACTTTATCATTACATTTGTTATTCATCGCAACATACGTCTGGGACTCCATTGGTTTTTCTTATTGAATGGTGTTTTAAGTGATGAAAGCAAAATTAACTTTAACATTCTTTTATCTTACATTTATTTATCTTTTAGAAAACTAATTATTTATTTTTATTTATGTATTAATTTAATTTAATTTTATTTTATATATCAATTTTCTTTTTACGTTTTATAACACAAAAAATAAACGAACAACGCACGCACACAAAAATACAAAATGAAAATGGCGGTCTGTATTTGTTTTGTTTTTTTGTTGTTTTCTTTCGATAAATTTTTGTGCAGGTAATTTGCGTTATTGAGCAAGCTACTTGGTTATTTTACATAAAAAATCAAGGATGGGTACCAATTCGATAAAAGTATTGGTATTGGTATTGGTTTTTAAAATTATATTAGTATTGGTATAGGTATTGGTTTTCATTTTTTGTTGAATTGGTATAGGTTTCGGTATTGGTTCTGAATTATTTAGGTATTGGGTATTGGTATTGGTTTTAGCCTCGAATTGGTATCGGTTTTTAATAAGTATTGGTATTTATCTTATATCGGTTTTGGTATTTGTATGCAAAAGGTTTTGTTGTTAATATTAATTTATTTAACGTACGTCGTCCTTCTGTCCGCCCCACAGTGCACACTGGGGCGTGATGGTAGGTTTTTTGGCCAAAAGTCTCTACAGGTCGTTAATGTTAACCGATCTTTTTGAAAGTTTTTGAAATGGGGCCTACAAGGAATCTATTTCAGGGTGGACACTTCATTTTTAATCAAATTTACAGATGTTGTAGATGAATCAAATGAAGAGACACTTGTCTTTTGTTTATGTATTTGAATTAGAGATAGTCGGTGGTCCCGTTATTTGCGTGACTCAGAAAACCACATGATTCAGGCGTGAGCGATTCTTATTTAAATCACGTGATTATTGAGCGTTTTTCATTTAAATTAAGTGACTATATTAGGGTAGGATAACCTAACGTAACCTTGGGTAATAAATAAGTGCCTTGAAACTTTTTGGATTCAGACCTACAAGGAAACTTTTTCAAGGGTGGACACTTCATTTTAATTAAAATTTACAGATGTTATAGATTAAACAAATGAAGAGACACTTCGTCGCCTTAGAATTGTTTTGCTCTATAGGATGGTAAAAACCCCATCCTATGGAGCAAACCAATTTTCAGGTGACGACTTGTCTCTTGTTTATGTATTTGAATTGGAGATGGTCGCTGATCCCGTGATTTGCGTGACTCAAAAAAGTGATTTTTATTTAAATCACGTGATGTTGAGTTAATAAATTCTGACAAGGGAAGTATCACAACCCTTATGAACCGATTTGCATGAAACGTAAAATATATATAAAAGAGACAATTCTAAGGTTGGGGTGTCTTGGCTTATCGGCCAATTTGGGGATTTAGGGGTTCAAAACATGGGTCAAAAAATGGCGAAAAAATCGTTTTTTGGATTTTTCAGCCATTTCTTACCAAGAAACTATATGATGTTAACATATGAGAAGAAAGCTTTTTCAATGCCTATCCAACGGTGGCATAACCTTGTAAAAGTTTGGCTTCGTTGAATAATTTATTCATGAAAATGTGTAAATTTTGGGGGGTAATTATATGAAGACATAGAGCTACAATGTCCATATGAATACGAAATAATCTTTATTAAATTTAAGCCGACACGTATTTTTGCTCTAGATGATATTCCTGATAGTTCGGGAGTTATCGAAATTTTCCCGGAGGTCCACCTTGTTTCTTAAGGAGACAACGAAATTTTGAAACACTGATATGGCCGATAAGCCGAGACACCCCACGTGATTGAAATAAAAATCGCTCACGCCTGAATCATGTGGTTTTCTGAGTCACGCAAATAACGGGACCACAGACTATCTCTAATTCAAATACATAAACTAAAGACAAACAGATTTTGGAAAAAACGCGGAACATTTTGGAAAAACTCATAGAGTAAGGATAGTAAGAGATTTTCAAATGACCCAAAATAAGTCTGCGAGTTTATGAAAATTGGTAACTTAATGTATTGCAGAAATTTAAAAATTATGTAAAAAGATCAAAGAGAATTAGAGAATGAGTAAATTTTACCACTATTATTGAGAGGATTTCCTATCTATATTGAGAGGATTACCACTATTTCCGTTATTAAAATTCTCTCTTAACTAATTTCCCTACTTTTTCCCCTGATTTTGGAGCATTTTGCTTACTCTTTCTACTTTTTCCCCTGTTTTTGCAGCATTTTTTTTAAATTTTGCAGATATTTTCATGCATTAAGAGAACCATTTTTTCCTTTGTAAAAATAGAGTAAATTTTTTTCGGCCCCATGTAGTCTGATACCCACGGAAAAACTATTTAAAATGGAACAGTTTTTTAAAATTTAAATAAAAAAAATTAAAAAATCACAAAAAAAAACCAGAATCAAGAACTGTCCATACCCATTTACAAGTAGTACATCCTTTTGTACGAATAAATTAATCAAAAAATAAAAACAAGGTCCTGCCTTAATAATGTATAAATTTGTTAGCTTTTTTGATTACGGTATATTGATATTTAAACATAAATATTTTATTTTTGATTGATCATTCCAAGAGAATGGCTGTACCAATTTTTACAAAAATTACAGACAAGGTGCATCAAGTCATACTTAATACAATAGAGCATTCACTTTTTCTATTTCTTTTTTTTTTATCAATTGTAAATAGTTTTTTTTAGGCATTTGTGCCTTTTTATTGGCATTAGTACAAAATATGCCAATGCAAAAAAATTTCATTGGCAATAAATGCTAATGATTTTTTTTGGCAGTGGCATTAGTTCCAACTAATGCCAATGAAAATTCAATGCCAATTAAAAATCCCCATGTATGGGTTAGATTGACCATTGTACAATAGTCAATCTTACTCACACATGGGAATTTTTAATATAAAAGAAGAAGGAGAAGAAGTGCAAAAATCATAATAAATCTATTTGACAGCATTCATCGCGCGGAGGAAAAATAAAAAAAATCCTTAACAGAGGGTATAAAAAATAAAAATTTCCTTGATTTTCGATAATCTCAAATGCGTAACAAATTACCTAAGTTTTATTGGTCAGTTTTTACTCCATTTATGTCCACTGTACCAATGCGAGAAGAACTTATTTATAAATAATAATGATAAAATTAAAGTTAAAGCCTACTAAATCAAAAGTGGTTTACAAAAATATATATTTTAAGGCGTTTTAATTTTATATCTTTTGAGAAAAATTAAAAAAAGGAAATTTTATAAAACTAAAGGCCTATTCACACCTGAGGTGAAATCTCGTTCGAACGAGATTTCGATCATATGATCTGTATCATTTTATACACAACCATATGATCAAAATCTCGTTCGAACAAGATTTCACCTCAGGTGTGAATTGGGTATAAGATTCAATTTTATTTTTCCTTTTTTGGAAAAAGGTACTTTTTTGTGAAATTAGCACCGGCAGATTTTAAAAATCTTGTCAAAAAAAATGTTTAATATTCCGTTATTCAAGAAAAGCCATATAAATTGCGGTGGTAAGGGGAGATATTTTTTAATTGCAGAAAGATGACACTTAACATTTGTAACAAAATATACCTGAAATTCATCCTTCATACATATTGTTTTTAAAAGGTGATTGAAATGGGTTATCGTGCAAGGGCCCCTTTTTCGATTTTAGATCTTTATGTAATTACACGGGCGAATTTTTTTTCTTATATCGAGTTCATACAACAAGTTGTTTAACAAAATATCAGTAACTGAATAAAAACGTAATGGATACAGAACAAATAATTTTTTAAACACGTAGCCCTTAAACTCTCAAAAATACCAAGTGTGAACCGCACATTATGCGTTCTTAAATTCTTTTATAATATGACTGTGCCTCTAATAAAACAAACAAATTTTTTTCTGGTGTTGTGGAATATATTAAAATTTTGGAATTTCCAAAAAAAGGACATTAGTATTTTTTTACAACGCAAAGAACAGTGCAGTGACATTCAATATATGTGTATCACATGTTAATAATTTTTGCAAAAGAAAAAATTTCATTACAAAAAAGGTCTAAATTTTTTAAGATCTACTTTTATTAGGGGTCATAAAAATCACGTAACGTGACAAAAAAATATTTGTTTTATGTTTTTATGGCTTTTAAAATTCAAGTAGCTAACTCCTTTTTGTTATATGACTTTGCATGCAAACTATTACTGGTCGATGTAACATCTTTTGTGAACATCTGTAGCAATTCGGTACTAACGAATCGCTAGTCAGGTAAAACCTTATAATGTGATGGAAAGAAAATGTTTGACGTTACAATTAAAACAAAAGAAAATAAGAACACAAAAAACCGAAACAAAACCGATACGAAAGTAGAAAAAAATGATTTGGTATTGGTTTTTTATTGGTATTGGTTTTGATGAATAAAAGTATTGGTTTTTAATTGGTATTGGTAGTGGGGAATCAGTATTGGTTTTTTATCGGTATTGGTATCGCACAAATAAAGGTATTGGTTTTTAATTGGTATTGGTTTTCAATTTGAATTGGTATTAACGGGTATTGGTATCGAAAAGGTATTGGTACCCATCATTGTAAAAAATGAATTATGTTACTTTAACATCGACAAGCATAATATTAGCAAAAATTTGGTAAAAAAATTTTTTTGGTATGAAAAAAGTTTTACCAAGAGGATTGCTCAATCTTACACAGATTTTTTTTTTGCGTGTAGAAAATTTCTTCGACTTGATGCTTGAGTAAGTTGAAGTATAGAAAAAAATAAAAGTTTCTAGACCAACAAAACAGCTGATTAGAGAGGCATTGAAGCTCCTATGACACTAGATTTTTTTGTATTTTATTTTTTATTAATTGAAAGAATGAAACAGCAAAAGAAGAAATGAAAAAGAAACATAAAATAAACAAACAAATAGTGGTGATTACTTTCTTTTTAATAAAAACCCGCTGTATAAATTAAAATAACCGCCAAAAACAAACAAAAAATCGCTTCATTTAATGAAAAACAGAAAAGTTGGCAACACTTAATATCATTAATGCATAAATGTCAAAAAAATATGTAAAATTTTTACATTTTTTTTGACATTCAGTCATTTGATAACCAAATTTATCGATAACACAAGAATAAAATTTGACGTTTACTATTTTTTATTAGTATTCTTTTACTCTTCACACTTGTTCACATTTCCTATGGTGATATATTTGCACTGTTCGCTTAAATTTCATCAATACAAAAAAATGTAGTGTCATAGGGGCTTTAATTATTTTGTGATATTTTCAGACTTTTTATACGAAATTTAAATGAAACTTAAATGATTAATTATATTTTTACTAAAAATCGCGTTGTTTATTTTTATTTCGTAATTTGAGGTTATAGAAAATATTAGTGTGAGAAAACTTGTTTAAAAAGTTGTTCACTCTTTAGTGGAAAAAATCGGTAGAAAATTTTCTTGTAGGAAATTTCCTCAAATGTTTTCTATCAAGGGTGAAAACCGCTTATGAAACTTTAACAATATTTTTTTGAGTAAGATTATTCCAGCTCAAGGTCATATTTCTTTTATTAATCATTACGATGATATTGTCAAAGTAATAACTTTTAAGAAACTACTTATAAAATTGTTTGTTTTAAATTGACTGGTTTGGTCATTTTGCAATACTTACTCGACACGTGTTTCGGAATTTGTCAAATTCCATTGTCAAGAGTATTTAGCAAATTGGCAATCGTTAGTGGCAAAACATAAAGTCTTATATTTGTAAATAAGTAGACATATGTCGTATGTAGACAAAAGTTTTTTTTTTTTTTTAAAGTAATAATATATTTTTGTTTTTTTATTTTTCACAATTTAAAAAAAAACTTGGAAATTTTTTTTTTTTAAAAAAATTATATACACTCAGAAAATTATGTAAGTTACTACATGTTAGTTGTTTGTATATTTTATAGTAGTTAGTTGTTTTCAACAACAAAGTCAGTTATTTTTGTATGAAAAATATCAAACAACTATTTTTGTTAGGTTTTTTAAGTCGTTTTTTTGAATAACTAACAAAAAAGTACTGTAATGTAGTAACAGTTATTTAAATTAGTTAATTTTATTTTTTTATCTCTGAAAAATTTTCAAAGATTTTTCCAAAAAAAATAAATAAAATTTAGAAAAAATTTGGTCTTAAATTTTTTTTTCTGAAAAATTTTTTGAAAAAAAAAATGATATATTGTTTATTTTATTTTTACTACATATTAGTTGTTTTGACTATAAATGTTAGTAATTGTTACTGCATAAGTCAGTTGTTTTTTGTCAGTTAAAATAACTAACATTGTCAGTTTATTTAACTGAAAAAGTAGTTGACCCCAAAACAACTTACAAAGTAGTTATTTTAACTGACATTTTCAGTTGATTTTACTAACATAATTTTTTGAGTGTATTGATTATTTTATTTTTATTACATGTTAGTTGTTTTGACTACAAATATAAGTAGTTTTAACTACATAAGTCAGTTGTTTTTTGTCACTTAAAATAACTAACATTGTTAGTTGATTTAACTGAAAAAGTAGTTGACCCTAAAACAACTTACAAAGTAGTTATTTTAACTGACATTTTCAGTTGATTTTACTAACATCATTTTTTGAGTGAAAGCGTTAATTTTTACAAGGTTATGCCACCGTTGGATAGGCATTAAAAACCCTTTCTTCTCATATGGAAATATCATATAGTTTCTTGGGAAGAAATGGGTGGAAAACCAAAAAAAACATTTTTTCGCCATTTTTTACCCATTTTCTGAACCCTTAATCCTTGATATGGCCGATAAGCCGAGACTCCCCAACCTAAGAATTGTCTCTTTTATATGTATTTTAAGTTTCATGCAAATCGGTTCATAATGTTTGAGATATTACCCTTGTGAGTATTTTTGACACTCTTAAATATTTGTGCACCCAAAGTAAAAATTGTACACTAAAAAAAATTTAAACTCAAAAAAATTTTTCACTCAAAAAATTTGTTTTTTTACAAAAATGAGTAAAAAAAATTTTTAAACTCAAAATAGAATATTTCTTTTCGAAGCTGTTAAAAAATCTTTTTTATACGTCAAAAAATTACTTTTTCTACTTTTTATCTCTACTTTACCTATATTTTATTTTTATGTTTCTAGGTGCTCTCAAAGTCAAATTATACCCTCTCCCACGCTAGATTAAGCAATTGGTCCACTGTGCGCCGGTGTGAAATAAATCGTGTTCTTTTTTTTAAGATGGTGAAAATCATTCTAATTGGAAACCGTCTCCAGTACCGCGGTTGTTTTGTTCGTTCATTTACTTGTTTTAAATTTTTGCACATGGTATGACTGACAATAATGAACATGAATCATTGTTGGTCTTGTGTCTATTTTGGCATCTCTTTTTGTAGTCGTAATGTTTTACAACCTGCGAAAAACAAATTATACAATTTTTTGTTAATAAAACATATTTAGCGCCGCCTAATTACATACATATAACCATGAACATAAATATGAGTGTTGAATTTTGAATATGAATTTAAAAAGTCAAGTGAAAACGAAAACTATTTTGACATTGAATTTCAAAAATTTAATTATCCAAGAAACAAAACTTATATATATATTTTTATAAAGTAAATGGTACCTATCGGGGTCATTATCATTCGAAAAATTTTTATTTAAAAAAAATTTCGCAGGCAAAAAAAAGCTCAGAAGAAATTTGTCTTTTTTTAACAAAATAGTTTTTTTTAAATAAAATAAAGAAAAAAAAAATTTTTTTTTCATTCGGCCAAGTCGAATTTAACTTTTTCTTTTATTTTATCAACAATATTACTTGAGTATACGGTACGTATTACTAATATAGAGTAAACATAGCCCAGGCAGAAAACTATAATCGGGCCAAGCGTCGTCAATGTGTTGGTGACAGATTTATAAGTTTTACAGTGACCTTCCAACGTCGAAATTAAAAACGCAATAAAATTTTTAAGGTGCCCTTAATTTTTCACTCACAAGGAAGGTATCCCATAGCTTACACTACGATTGTCCTGCAGTTCTAATATGTTATAGAGGACCGAAATCTAAGGTTTATCGATTTTTTATCGGCTATCGTGAGGGTAAAGGGGAAAATGGGAGGGTGAAAAACGAGATTTTTTTCGTTTTTTTTCGATTTTTTTGAATTTCTTTCAAAGGAACTATATGAACATGTTATATCGATGGAAAGGTTTTTTTAAGGCCTATTCAATGGTGTGTAGGACTTTATAATTTGGCTTGGATCGTCATTAAATATGCATATATTTGGAAAAGTTTAAAATTTTTTACAGTTTTTAGTACCCTTCCAAAACTCCTTCGTGATAAATTTTCAGAATTTTTTTGATAACCTGTTCAAAAGATATCGAGTTTTCAAAAATTTGGTGCTTGTTTCTATGCTTAAACTTCTTTTACTCAAAATTTGATAAAAAAAAGAAGAAAAGAAGAAAGAGCAAAATTTTCGAAAGGAAAAGAAAAAATTTAAATCCGAAAATTTTTCATAGAAAAAAAATCCGAAAATTTTTCATAGAAAAAAATCTGAACATTTTTAAAGAAAAAATCTAAACGTTTTTATAGGGAAAATCTGAAAATTTTTAAAGGAAAAATGTGACTAAATCTTAAAATTTTTTGTGAAAAAATATCTGTCAATCTAGAAGTTCTTATTATGAAGAGAAATTTTCTTCCAAAACTTCTTCGTGATAAATTTTCAGATTTTTTTCAAAGCATTTTTAAAAGATATCGAATTTTCAAAAATAAGGTGCTTGTTTCTTTGCTTAAACTTCTTTTACTCAAAATTTGATAAAAAAGAAGAGAAGAAAAGAAGAAAGAGCAAAACTTTCTTAAAATTTTTCGAAAGGAAAAGAAAAAATTTAAATCCGAAAATTTTTCATAGAAAAAAATCCGAAAATTTTTCATAGAAAAAAATCTGAACATTTTTAAAGAAAAAATCTAGACGTTTTTATAGGGAAAATCTGAAAATTTATTAAAGGAAAATGTGACTAAATCTGAAAATTTTTTGTGAAAAAATATCTGTCAATTTAGAAGTTCTTATTATGAAGAGAAATTTTCTTTGGGAAAAATTGTTGTGAATGTGATTTTTGGTATAAAAAAATGTTTCTATAGGAAAAATGACTCAGAATCTGAGGATTTTTTAAAGAAAAAATATCTCAGAATCTGAAAATTTTTTTATAGGAAAAATGTGTTAGATCCTCTGAATTTCAGACTTATTTTATAGGAAAAAGTCTCAGAATCTAAGACTTTTTCGTAAGGAAAAGGTCTCCAAATCTGAGCAATTCAAGCTTATTTTATTAAAAGAAGGTTTCAGAATCTGAGACTTTTTTGATAGAAAAAAGGTCTTCAAATATTAGACTTTTTCTATAGAATAAGATCTCAGAATCTCACAATTTGAGATTTGTGCTGTAGGAAAAAAGAGCCAGAGACTTTTTATAAAGGAAACATGTATTAAAATTAATACCTTTTCTATAGGAAAAAGGTTTCAGAATCTGAGAATTTTTCTTTAGGAAAAAGTGCAAGAATCTTAAACTTTTTCTGTATTAGTAAAAGACCTCAGAATCTGAGACTTTCTATAAGAAAAGTGTCTCAGAATCTCAGACTTTTCTATAGGAAAAAAACCTCGGAGGCTTTCTATAGAAAAATGTCTCATAATCTGAGACTTTTTCTGTTGAAACATGTTCTCAGAATCTAAAACGTTTTCTATACGAAACAAGTCTATAAATCTGAGAAGGAAAATTATCCTTAAAATGGTTTAGAGTATGAGACTTTTTTTGTAGAAAAAAGTTCTTAGAATCTGAAAATCTTTCTATAGGAAAAAAGTCTTAGATTCTGAGACAGGAAAAGTATTTCTTTACGAAAAATGTTTTAGAATCTGATATTTTTTATGTATGAAGAATTTCTTCTATTAATTTTATTTTTGAAAAAAAGTATCCCGGTTTTTGCTTGCACAACAACGGTGAATTGATGATTTTTTTTCGAAGTAAGAAAAAAAAATTCCCCCCCCCCCCCCCCCCCAAACTTAAAAGCTGTACCCGCCACTGTTTTCGATTGCTCCAGGGGCACATTCGATTGCTCCAGGGGCACTCTTATGTCAGTTAGAGCGGTTGGAGAAAATTAAAAAAAAATAATAATTTTGTGTGGGAGATGGCTTAGGAATTGGAGATAGACTGTTAGCTTGTTTGGAAAAAATGTTTAGGGGTAATATTTAAAGGGGAACGGTCTTGCTATTGACCCCTTCAGAACCCACCACCGGAACAGTAGTCCTGAATTAAAAATTGAAAAACTGCACACAAATTTTTAAAAAAATCGAAAAATAGTATTAATCTTAGCCCACGGTCTTACTGGGCCAAAAATTTGTAGAACTGATAGAAGTTTTTCATTTTTGAATATTTTGATTAGTTACAAACGGACCCAGCAAAAACTTGGTAATGGGTGCCCCTTCCTGCCTCGCTTACGTGGTAATGGCTTTGAATACTACTAATTACCATTAGCATTACATTGCGCCAAAAAGGCAAAATGTGGTTACCTCCAATGACATCATCGTGTTAAAGTAATTAACATTTAAATTGGGAGGTAACTAATTACTCATATTTTTGCTAACCCCTTTAGTTAATTACTTGGTAAGCGAAGTTTTTGCTGTGGAATGATAAACTAATTTTTATCCTCTATTCCTAAGTGCTGGGTATAAAAACTTTAATTCTGCCAGCTTTAATGACCACCAACCACCATGTCACCATAAAACTGACTGAATATGCTAGCGAAATAGTTACAGTTAAAATAACAAAAATAAAAAACAAAAGTTATACATGGTTGGTCCCTAATCAAATCAACTGCAACAGCTACAAAAAAAAATCAAGCATGTAAGTAAAAACAATGCAATAGTTACAATTTTAAATTTTACCAGTCAGTACTCGAGGGTAAAATTGTTGGAAACGGAAAACATCATAGAAAGTTAATCAAAAACTGCAATTGACTGATCAAAAACAACTAACATAGTAGAGTAGACTGAAAAGTAAAAAAGTTTTGTCAATTACAAGTTGGGAAAAGTGTTATTTATGGATTTCTCCAGTATATTTCAGAATTTAAATTGGATTTTTTTAAATTTCAATTGGGTTTTCTGAAGATGCCCCAACGAGTTGAATATTTAAATAGTTTTACCCAGCGCCACCTATCGGGTCCATTCATAAATACACAATGAAAATGTTCCTTCGGGGAACACTTTCCCACTCAGAAAATTATGTAAGTTAATACATGTTAGTTGTTTGTATATTTTACAGTCGTTAGTTGTTTTCAACTACAAAGTCAGTTGTTTTTGTATGAAAAACATAAAACAACTATTTCTGTTAGTTATTTTAAGTGGTTTTTTGAACAACTTACAAAAAAGTACTGTAATGTAGTAATAGTTATTTAAAGTAGTTATTTTTATATTTTTTTATCTAACTGAATAACTGAAAAAGTAGTTGACCCCAAAACAACTTTCAAAGTAGTTATTTAAACTGACATTTTCAGTTGATTTCACTAACATAATTATTTTTTGACAAATTGATTTATTATGATTATTGCACTTAAATACGTAATTTATGTAATACAATTTTAATTATTTTTATACCCTCCACTTACAATTAGTGATAGAGGGTATATATAAGTTTGTCATAACTAGGGCAAGTACTTTCATGAAAATGCATATTTTTACTCAGCATTGTAAACATAACATAAATTAAATATCTATCCGAATCAATGAATTTGCAATAAAATGGCATTGATTTGTAGTTGCATATTTTTGCATATTTTGAAATAAATGCATATTTTTGCATATTTTCTTATAATTTGGACTTTTTTTTAATTTCATCAATATTTTTCAAAACGTCCTTAGGAAAATTCAAAACCAATCGCCTATTTCTTATACAAAAATGTATTTATTTATAAAAATCATATTTTGACGCATTTTTTAAAGAAAATGGATTCTAAAAGTATAATTTTTAGATTCTGAGAAATGTTTCCTATTAAAAATGTCTCTATTCTGAGACATTTTACGGTTTTTTTTTAAGATTTTTTTTTGCAGGAAAATTGCGTTTTTATTTTGATTAGAGTTAGGGTGAGGTATTTTGATTTTGAGTTAATTTTTAGACTTAAAAATCGTAAAAGTCCGAAAAAAGTGCAAAAAAAAAATATTTTAAAAATATTTTTTTTTAGAAAAAGAACAAAAAGTATTGAAAAATAAATATTCCTTTTCTTTTATAAAATTTTTTTCTTCAGAAATATTTGGTGACTCAAAGAAAAAACTTCTTAAGCAAAAAAATATTTTACTAATTAAAAATTGTTCCATTCAATAAAAAATGTTTAAGAATTGTCGAGGGTTTCAAAGTATTTGACAGATCCTAATTTATGTTGACAAATTATTTTTTATTAAAAAAAATAATTTTTAGATGCATATTTTTGAAGTTTTTAGTGCATATTTTGGATTTTTAGACGCATATTATTGGCACATATTTTCGTTTTTTAGATGCATGAAAGTACTTGCCCTAGTCATAACTCATCGAAATATCGGTTTCGTACCCCATATATGAGGCATTCCACACCAAATGTCCAGCGAAAAAAAACATGTGTACCGTAAACTTCTGAATAGGTAGTATGGATAGCCCTATATGGAACTTAGAAAATTGCGATTTTGGTTTTTCAATTTTTCAAAAACTGGGCTTAGGAGGCGTGGTCAAATATTGGAAAAATGGTCAAATTTGTGGCGAGTTGCCCTGATTAAATATTCATCACATTAAAACGGAATGCACCACAATCTCAAAAATTTACAGTCTTATATAGTTTTGTATGGGCTATCGATTAAAATTTTTTTTTTTTGGAAAATTTTCAGAACCCGTTCTGAAATTTTCCATTTTCTAAAAAAGTCAATTTATCAAAAATCCGGCCACTTTTTTTTTTTTTTTATTCATTTTTTTTTAAAGTTTAGATGTTTGTCTATCCACACAAAAAAAATCAGAAACACGTTCATCTTTTTTTTCGAGAAAATCGCATTTGAACTTTAAATTTCATAACAATTTTGTTATTTGCTTGTATTTTCTTGTGTCAACAGAGCGTATGACGAATGTTTATGCAATTAATATTACTCATTCGCAACTTTAAAACAAAGAAATACAAGCAAATAACAAAATTGTTATGAAATTTAAAGTTCAAATGCGATTTTCTCGAAAAAAAAGATGAACGTGTTTCTGATTTTTTTTGTGTGGATGGACAAACATCTAAACTTTTAAAAAAATAAATAAAAAAGAAAAACAAAGTGGCCGGATTTTTGATAAATTGACTTTTTTAGAAAATGGAAAATTTCAGAACGGGTTCTGAAAATTAAAAAAAAAAAAAATTTTAATCGATAGCCCATACGAAACTATATAAGAATGTAAATTTTTAAGGTTGTGGTGCATTCCGTTTTAATGTGATAAATATTTAATCAAGGCAACTCGCCACAAATTTGGCCATTTTTCCAATATTTGACCAAGCCTCCTAAGCCCAGTTTTTGAAAAATTGAATAACCGAAAACGCAATTTTCTAAGTTCCATATAGGGATATCCATACAAGCTATTCAGAAGTTTATGGTACACGTGTTTTTTTTTGCTGGACATTTGGTGTGGAATGCCTCATATGTGAACATAATTGAACCCCGAATGGTATTTAAACAAGTACGAACATATTTTTTGGCAAAAAAAAAAAAATAAAAAAATCGCCGATTTTTTTAACAAAAATTTTTGTTTTTCAAAAAACAAAATTGTTTTTTTCAAAAGTAATTTCCTTTTAAATAAAGTTCCTTGCAATAATCTTTTTAAATTGTGGAGGGTATCAATACATTCGGCAAGACCGAATTTAACTCTTTTACTTGTTTTTTATGTCTAGTGTGCAGAGAATGACAAAGTTTTCTTACCTCCATCATATTTTAATGGATCATATAAAAAAAAACTTTCGTGATTCATTTATTCATGCCTGATCTTGTTGTACACGCAATAAGTGCAATTTATGTCTTTGATATAAATTTAGCAAAAAAGAGGTGTGAAAAAAATTTTTAAAAATACATTTTGTTTTATTTTTGTTTACTTAATGAAATTTTACTATTAAATAGATTTTTTTTAATATATTTTTTTTTAATTATTTTTTTTTTAAATAGAAAAACCTTGTAACACTTGTTTAAATTTGTTCTATAAAAACATAAATTCTTTAACAAATTTAAATAAATTTTAAATATTTTATAATTTTATATTAACACAGGCCGACACAAGTTGGCATATTTATGCAATGAACGCTTCCAGGTTAGGCGAGAGTGGAGGTGAAAGGTTGGCACTACGCATAGACCATTGGCCCATAGCGATACCACAAAACTTCTTCCGATTATCGGCATTAACATTGACCTTAGGTTAGATTAGGTTGTCAGTGGCTGTTGACGCTTTACGTCTGCACACATAGATTATAAGGTCCGCTGACAAGAGGACTAAATGTGTAACTTGATCATCGTCAATCGTCATCGTTAGCTCATTGTTCTATTACCATAAAATGACACTATATGGTAATGGAATAACAATGGAAATGATACGATTGACGACTATCAAGTTACATAATTACCCCCCTGCATGGAGAATGTGTTTGTTTCGATCCATCGGTAAAGATATTTATGGTGTTTGCAGTGGTGTCCTGCCAGTTAGACCAATATTTTCGAGTCGGTCATTTTTCTTCATATTTCCGTTCGAAAAATAGCTTGGGCACTATGTAATCCGAGTGAATGCTGTGTAAATTGTCCATGTTGCTGTGTCCAAAGTTGCGAAACTTGAACCAATTTGATTCTTTGAGTCTGTTCTCAAGCGCCTGTGATACAACTTCCCCTAAGCCGTTGAAGTCTTGGAAAATGGTTTAGTATTGCATCCTTTTCAAGTGCCTTATACCAGACTAAAGCTTCGTAAATTAAGAATGGTTTTACAACTGATGTATAAATCCAATACGTAACTCTACGCTCTAATCCCCATGTCATACCGAACATTTTCTTACATCCATAGTTTGTATTGTTAGCCTTTTTAATTCTCTCACCCGTGTTAATTTTTCAGGAGAGCTGACTGTCTAAAATCTATCCGTATGATGTAATAGTCTAATTTCAAAACCCCCTATTCTAATCCTCCTAAAAATAGGCATCTTGTATTTTCTAGTAAAAAGTACTATTTCCGTCTTTATCGGGTTAACGTTGAGTTCGTTATCTTATGCCCACTTCCACATCATCTTCAATGACCCCTTAAGTAAATCAGGTATCGTACTTTCCACAAGACAATATCACGACATCTTCCGCATAAGCGATAATGGAAGCTTTCAGTTTTTTTAGGATAGGGTGTACCACTTACAGCCAGAGTAAAGAACTCCGCCTTGCGGTGTACCACTTGTCGCGTAATGTGAGGCCTTAGCATGGCTCATTCAGTGGTAATTTCCTGATTTTAAAGCATTCGCTTAACCCACATTATTATACAGTGATTACACAGAAAGTATTGAAAACGAATTTCAATCACCAAAAACGAGGTTTCAATTAATTTTTTAAATGAAACTCCTTCGATGAAGAAAATTGTTATATTCCAGCAAAAATAAATCGAGATTTTGGCGACACTGCATCTTTTTAGAGCATACCGAAGCGCATCTAAAGAGCGCTCTTAAGGATGCAGTAAAAGTAAGGGGAAAATTTTTAATTTTTTGTTAAGATTTTTTTATATAAATCTTTAAATATAAAATTATATTTTGATAAAATTTCAAACATGCTTTCCTTTTAAATATATTTAACACTTTTTGAATGAAAAACCATGAGTATTAGACAAAGATACATGATTTGACTGCATCAATTTTGCGCATTTATCAGCCCTGCAAAGACTGCATCAATCACAACACCTTTAATGCCTTTATGATACTTTTATTTCAGAAAAAAATCAAATGTGCTTCATCCTTATTCTGCTTAAATCAGCTATAAAAAGGTACATGAATTCACTGCATTTTTATAGAGCTTTTTTCAGCGCTCCAAAGAGACGTGATTTCAGAGCATCTAAAGAGCGCTTTTTCGGTGTAACCAACTAGCGCTCTAAAGTGAGGCATCGTCTTAGAGAATCATGCATGAATTTAGCAGGTTTGGATGCGCTCCTTGACTCGAGTTTCCTTTCTAAAAGCTGCTGCCAGTTCAGCAAAATTTCTGCTGGGATCAATCATCAAAATGTGGGTGATGAATTGATTTTTTTTTTCAATTAAACACTTTTTCGATGTTAATCACAAATTTAATCAATTTTTTATTTAAATTTAATTAAACTAATGATTGATTTAACGAATAAATTGTACACTCAAAAAAATACGTTAGTAGATTTACTAATTTATTTTTTGCTGATACTAGTTAGCTAACTTTTAGCAAATTTTTAGTTGAGATTAGCATGTTAGCAAAAAATTCTTGTAAACTTCATTTAGCACATTAGCAATTTTAAACAAACTTTGAACTAATTTCTTTTGCTAAATTTGAAATTGAGTTTACAACATTTTTACAAGATTTTTTGCTAACATTAGCAAAAATAAATGGTAATTTTTTTTTTATTTTCAGAAAACTTAAAATAGTGCTATCTCGGAAACTAAGCCAGATAGAGCAAAATGGAGGGAATTTTTGGTTCTTAGAATCTCCATACTTTCGCGGGTCCTCTTCACATGTGTGGACCCTAATGGGCCCTAACTTTGGAGCCAAAAAAGTTAGCATTCCCGAAAAGTTTAAAATGCTCATATCTTGGTAAATATTGCCGACACAACAAAAAGTCCAAAAGAATTTTTGTAGCTCTCAACACTTAGACCTCAAAATAACCAAAAGCTCTCCGAGTAATATTTTTGAAGTTATCGAGTTTTTTAATTCTCAAGACCCCACACAGAGAAAAATAAATTTCCAACTGAATTTTTCAGTTGTATTAACTCAAAATTCGGTTGTCGCTACTATAATTTGATGTGGCTAAAGAAATTTATAGTTGTTTCAATTAAAAGACAGTTGTAATAACAACATTTTGTTGTAACTACCGATATTTAGTTGTTTTAACCTTAATTCAAATGCATCCACGGATTTTTTGTTGCAACAACTGAATTTCAGTTGGAAATTAGCAAATTTGTTTTTTGTGTGCAGTGATCCCCTAAAATCACGTATCTCAAAAACTAAGCAAGGTAGAGCGAAACAGACACAAATTTTGGATCAAAAACTATGACGATTTTTAAGGAACCCAACTAGGTCTAGGCCCATCGGGGTCTGGACCTATTGGGTCCGAACCCAATGGGGTCCTCAAATGTGTATGAACTAAGTTGAAATAAAAATTATTTCAGTTAACTAATTTTTAGCAAAACGTTTTTGCTAACTTTACCAAAAAAATTGTGGATTCAAAATCAGCAAATTTTCTTGTAGGTTTACAAGCTTTTTTTGCTAACTTTACAGGTTTTTTTTTTGAGTGTAGACCCCCCCCCCCCCCCCATACAAAGGTCCTCTTTAGTTTTGGCTCAAATGACTCTAATAGCCGCATTTTAATAGGTATCTTTTCGAAATTTCATCCACACAAATCACCATTCCGAATTTAAAAGAAATCGGACCAGTTTTTCTTGTAGCCCCCATACAATCCACCTTCCCGATTTTCACATGAATCTCTCAAATTTCATCAAAATAGAAAATATTAATTTAAAATTCTGTTTGTGTTGGTTAAACGCGTATTTTAATAACCTTATCAAATCTGATTATCATCGGACCATTTTTGGACTTAGGTCCCATGTGAAAATTTCGCCCGATATTCAGTTGAAGCGGTTTATTGTCAACAAAAATAAGCCTATTCCACTCAAATTTGATTAGTGAGTGCTTTTTACACTTATTAAAGATTTGACAAAATATAGATCTAATCAGTCCATGTTTGAACTTGGGACCCATTTTCCGGGAAACTCTGGTGTAGGGTATTATATGGTCGGTCTTGACCGACTATAATTTTCTACTTGTTTTAAATTAATGTATTCAACTAAATTAAATCGCAAAAATCGGGTATGTGAAAAATTTGTAATTTGATAGTTAAAGAAAATAACAAAAATGTTTATCAAAACAATAATTGACTCATTTAAATTGTGTTGATCAATATATTTAATTGAAATTTTTTAACCAATAATTTTTTGTGTAATTGCAGGAGATTGAAAAATTACAAAAAAAAAAAAAACGTTAAAAAACGTAGGTTTTAAATTCTTAGAATCAAAACTTTCTAAGAAGAGAAAAACCTCTGATCGAAATTAAACAGACGACCCAGCATTTATATAGTTGAGTTGAGGGAGGGGTTCTTTAAGCCTAAAATAAGGAAATTTTTGGGCAAGTTCAAGGCGCTCGGACTTAAAATAGTCCATTGTACCGTATGCGTTGAGTTCAAATATAGATATAGCTTTAATAACTTTGTTCTCCTGTGCTGTTAATTTTTTTTTTGTACTTATGTTCATAAATTTTTTAAAATGTAAATTGCTTAAAAATATTTACTACTACATAATTAAAATTCAACTTAAGCTGTTAGTTTCAATTAAAATAGAAATAAATTTATTTGAAAAAATGTTTATGTTTAAAATGGAATGTAAATAATTCTATATGTTGTTAAGGCATGTACGGTGGCTTAAACATCCATTGTTTTTATTTAAAATAAAATGAAATCCCATAAATTTATTGCAATGAAAATAAATTTAAAACAATAGAAACTAAGGAAAAAGGAGTTAATAGAGAGAGTTACTGCTTTCGACATGTGTAATACCTATACGGAAAACAAAACAATCATAGGTATTCCTTAAAAAAAAAACTTATAGAGGAATAATACAATAGGATAAAGCGATCTTTGGAAAAATTCTGGTTGGACACAACGCACAGTGTAGGGCTAAGGACAGTGGTTTGGAAAATATTCGGTCATTAAGTAAATACAGAAAATATTAATAAACTTTCGGAAAAATTGTTATTCTCCCAGGACTAAAATTTATGAGGTGAAAATTTAAGGCCAATCGGATTAAATTAACCCGTGGCACCCTGCGATCAAAGTTTTGGATTTTTGAAAAATAAAAAATAGAGAAATTTACCAAAACTATGCCTTGTGACTATGGTTTCTATTCGGGAAAAATTTCCCGGGAATTCCCGGGAAATATTTTTCATAAAATCCCGGGAATTTTTCTTCGGGAAATTTCGGGAATTCGTCGCTAATTTTTTAAAGAAAATATATTTAATTTTCATATTTTTAACACAATTTTAAATGATTTAATAAAAATATTATTAAAAAATAAAAATTGTTTTATGCGACCTTTAAAATATATATTATATTTTGAGTAGGTTTATTCTATCTCGAGGTCATTATTACCTTTACTAATTAAAACTATGATATTCTCATAGAATAATTTTTAAGAAAATAATTTTTTGGTTTTAAATTTATTTATGTTGGTAATTTTTTCGACACGTGTTTCGGGATGATCTTACTACGATGGTACAATTTTCGTCTTCTAATTCCCAATGAGAGTATAGTCGAATATTATTAATATTTTAGTTTGATCATTAACGATTGTCATTAAAGACCCTTTGCTACTTGTAGTATAGGGTTTTTCTTTTTGCTAAATAACCTTGACAGTGGGATCTGACAAATCCCGAAACACGTGTCGATTAGGTCTTGCAAAAAATGACCATAATTTGTAATATAATAATTTTTATATGATAAAGTTAAAAATTTGTTTTAATTAAAAAATTCCCGGGAATTCCCGGGAATACGATTTTTTAAAATCGATTTCCCGGGAATTGAAAAAGTCCGGGAATTTAGAAACCCTACTTGTGACACATACGAATCGGTCAAACGGTTTTCAAGATATCGCTACTTGAAATTAGCAAAAAATTATAATTTTTCCTACATTGAAGAATTAAAAAAATAACATATCAAAATTTCTTTCCATTGACCCTTTCCTGAAGTTTGGCATATATATTGATCATTAGGGCAAGTACTTTCATGAAAATGCATATTTTTACTCAGCATTGTAAACATAACATAAATTAAATATCTATCCGAATCAATGAATTTGCAATAAAATGGCATTGATTTGTAGTTGCATATTTTTGCATATTTTGGTATAAATGCATATTTTTGCATATTTTCTTATAATTTGGACTTTTTTTTAATTTCATCAATATTTTTTCAAAACGTCCTTAGGAAAATTCAAAACCAATCGCCTATTTCTTATACAAAAATGTATTTATTTATAAAAATCATATTCTAACGCATTTTTTAAAGAAAATTGATTCTAAAAGTATAATTTTTAGATTCTGAGAAATGTTTCCTATTAAAAATGTCTCTATTCTGAGACATTTTACTAATTCGTAGGAAAAAAATGTTTTCGAATTTAAGATTTTTTTGCAGGAAAATTGCGTTTTTATTTTGATTAGAGTTAGGGTGAGGTATTTTGATTTTGAGTTAATTTTTAGACTTAAAAATCGTAAAACTCCGAAAAAAGGGGAAAAAAAAATATTTTAAAAATATTTTTTTTTAGAATAAAGAACAAAAAGTATTGAAAAATAAATATTCTTTTTCTTTTATAAAATTTTTTTCTTCAGAAATATTTGGTGACTCAAAGAAAAAACTTCTTAAGCAAAAAAATATTTTACTAATTAAAAATTGTTCCACTCAATAAAAAATGTTTAAGAATTGTCGAGGGTTTCAACGTATTTGACAGATCCTAATTTATGTTGACAAATTATTTTTTTAGTAAAAAAAATAATTTTTAGATGCATATTTTTGAAGTTTTTAGTGCATATTTTGGATTTTTAGACGCATATTATAGGCACATATTTTCGTTTTTTAGATGCATGAAAGTACTTGCCCTATTGATCATTTACCTGGTCAGGTTGGTATTGCAATTCAGCAAAATCGGTTATAATCAAAAGAATAAATTTCGGCAAGGGTTTTTCACGAATTTACAAGATAACAAGTAAAAACGTTAAATTCGGCCTTTCCGAGTGTAGTGATACCCTACACAATTTCTAAAAGATTATTGCAAAAACTTTATTTAAAAGGAAATTACTTTTGAAAAAAAGTTTCCGCGAAAAAAAAAATTGGTAAAAAAAAAATCCTCGATTTTTTTCTTTTTTTTTGTCAAAAAATATGCTTGTACTTGTTTAAATACCATTTGGTGTTCAAATATGTTCACATAAGTCAACCATCACCAGAATTAAAGCATTTTGTATTTTTAGGTTATGTTGAATGTACTAAAGTTTTTGAGGTGTGCTTACATTTTCGTTCATAACTTTTGAACCGCTGAACCGATATCGCTCAAATGCAATACCAATCTTTTGGGGAGAACTTCCAAGAAATATGTTAAGTTTCAGTCATCTCCGTGTAATATTTTGGCCATGATCACCATTTCCACATACAGACAGGCAGACGGATATAGCTAGAATGTCTTAAAATCGATCGGGGATCATGAATATATATACTTTATGGGGTCCCAGACCGATATTTCGATAAGTTACAAACGGAATGACAAACTTATATATACCCTGAATCACCAGAGTGGAGGGTATAAAAACACTCTTTAATCGAAGTGCGTCTTGGGTTAAAATTATTAAATTTGGCTAAATTAGGTTTTATCCCCCTATTCTAGAAAAAATTGTCATTATAACAATTTGTTATAGAATTTTGTATTTTGATTTCTCGCGATATTAATAATTTTTATTGATTCAAAAAATGTGTAAATACATAAATACAATTTGGCAAAGCCTTTGTCATGAAAAATGTTTTGCAAAATTCGCTAATTGTGAAGATACTTACATAGAAAATTTGCCTTGTTATAGTTTTGTCATTTATTATACACTCAAAAAATTATGTTAGTAAAATTAACTGAAAATGTCAGTTAAAATAACTACTTTGTAAGTTGTTTTGGGGTCAACTACTTTTTCAGTTAAATCAACTAACAATGTTAGTTATTTTAACTGACAAAAAACAACTGACTTATGTAGTAAAAACTACTTACATTTGTAGTCAAAACAACTAAAATGTAGTAAAAAAAAAAATAATCAATATATAATTTTTTTTTTGTAAATGTTTCAGAAAAAAATTGAAGACCAAATTTTTTCAAAGTTTTTTTTTTTTTTTTTTTAAAAAAGTTATGAAAAATAAAAAAAAAAACGAAAATTTATTTTTATTTTTTTGGAAAAAAAATTTTTCAGAGATAAAAAAATAAAATTAACTACTTTAAATAACTGTTACTACATCACAGTACTTTTTTGTTAGTTGTTCAAAAAAAACGATTTAAAATAACTAACAGAAATAGTTGTTTGATATTTTTCATACAAAAACAACTGACTTTGTAGTTGAAAACAACTAACTACTGTAGAATATCCAAATAACTAACATGTAGTAACTTACATAATTTTCTGAGTGTAAATGACAATTTTCTTAGAATAGGGGGGTTAATGTAGAAAAGACTGTCGCAAACTTACTGGCCTAATTACGGGACACAATGCCTGTGCTCGTCATATGACGAGATTGGGTCTTATCAGACCCTCTTTGTGCAGCTTGTCTTGAGGATGAGGACACAACAGAACACTACGTCTGTTATTGTCCAGCTTTCTCAAGATCAAGACTGCGGATAATGGGATCTGATATTTTGTCGATGGACATGGTCCATGGACATCCCTTGTCTGACTTTCTCAGGTTTGTGAATGCAACTGAGAAGTTCTGAGCAAGCACCTTTCACTCTCTTTAAACTTTCTCTCATTCTTTACTAATCTTTCCTTCCTACTAATTTCCTACTAATCTTTCCTTCCTTGGTACAATGGACTATTTTAAGTCTGAGCGAAATGGACTCGCCTAGCTTTCTTTCAAGGCTTGTACAACCCACCCTCAACTCAAGGTTTTAATGAAAGATTGTCATAAGCTCCGTGAAAGGACCAAAGGGAAGAACTTTTTGAGATTTTTCTTAAAAAAATTCTTAAACATGGGAAAAATGCCACTTTTTGCAAATTTCAAAAACCGATATCTAAAAAACCGTTCGACCGATTTCGAAATTTTTTTTTAATGTTTTGCAAAATACATGATTATTTTTTAAAATTTTTTAAAAATCAAAAACTTTGATCCCCGGACGCCAAGGTTTAATTAAACCCGTTAGTCTTCAAATTTGTACCACATACATTTTAGGCCTCGTAGAATGAAAATTAGCCCAGACATTCAAAATTGAAAGAAAAAGTTTTTTGCAATACAAAGAAATGATGCTCTAATCTGACATATCTTTTAGCTAAGCTTAAAACATTAACCCCATCCGATGTTTGTTTCCTACCCTCCGTGGATCCGCGTCATTTTATAAAAAACTAATAAATTACAATTGAAAGAACCAAAGTAATTGAAAACATTATTTTATCATCCCTAAAATATGCTTTAAAATTACCACAATAACAATCCTTAATGTATGCTTTAGAAAATATCTACTTTGAATTTATTATATTATTTATAATATTACTTTGATTTATACCATAAAATAATCAAAAATGTATTACAAATTTTTTTACAATATTTATATATATTTTTTATGATTACATTAACCAATCATGATAAATGGAATTAGTTTTAAGACAAATAACCCCTCCCCTCCCCCTTAGGACGTTTATTTTAACAACACCAATCAATCTTTTTATTATAAATCTAACGGCACTTAATTTATCTTGATAATAAAAAAACCAGACAACACAAGTTTTTAGCAAATTTTATATTTTTTGTTGTTTACCAAAAATATCCCATAAATTATTGACGCGCCTAATTTGCCTTGAACTACTAGTGCGAATAATGGCAATGAAATTGAAAAAACCCATCATATTCAACACTATATGCTAATGAAATGGAAAACCCTGACATTGTACCAACTGAAGTATAGCGTGTCAAATAAATATTTAAAATAATTTTTATTTTTTTTTTCCAGTGAATGATTAAACAAGACACATTTTGTGTAACACCACTCACTTGTGTTGGGGGGTTTATTTCGAAACACCCCCTAATAGTAGGCCATGATTTTTAGACATAAATTAGCAACTAAAAGTAGGCAATTAAAAAGGTTTTTTTGTTGTTGTTTAATCATAAATTTATATCAATTAAGAAATTTTCAACACATTCTACAAGTAAATACAAAATAAATAGAAAATGTCTTGAATTTAAGTTCTTTAAACAAAATAATGGACTTTTGTTTTGCCATTATTGTTTCTTTCTTTTTCATATCTATAAAATTTATGGTTATTGAAACATAAAATTTCCTTTCGTTAACATAATAAATAACAAATTTTAGACAGTTTAATATTACGGGTACACACTAAAAAGTGGTTTTATTTTTTATGTTTTTTTTTATCTTTAAAACAAATTATCAACTAGTGGCTTAAATGTAAATAAATAGTATTACAACCCCTAAACGTGGGTAGTTGGCTAAATTATAGGACGGACAAGGACTTTTTGTTTTTGTAATATGATGATTTTAAAATAGGCTGGAGTCTAGTTGTGAAACTGTAACTGGACCCCACTCTCTGCTTTATAAATTTAGTTAGAATCTTGAAAGTATGCTACTAAATATGTGTACATTTCAAAAATTATATAGTTATCCTCTAAGCAAGGGTTGTAGGGCTATAATTGCAGTCGAAATGCATTTGCTTTTATTCTTGGCCTTACCGAAAGAGTGTTTATAAACCGGTTAACCGAAAAACCGGGTTTCTCCTAAAATTTCAGTTTTTTTTGCAAAATCTGAGATATTTTTCGTGCAGAAAAATTCTCATATTCTGAGATATTTTTTGTTCAGAAAAAGTCTCAGATTCGGCGACATTTTTCATTTAGAAAAAGTCTCAGATTTTGGTACATTTTTCGTACACTCAAAAAAAGTGGGAATTCAATACTAAACATTTAACTTACGAACTAATATTTTAGTCCAAAAGGACCTAGTGCAGGAATTGGTAATCAATACTAAAATTTGTTACTCATATTATTTATAACCAGTAAAAATTACTAATATACACTCAAAAAAATACGTTAGTAGATTTACTTATTTTTTTTGCTAATGCTAGTTAGCTAACTTTTAGCAAATTTTTAGTTGAGATTAGCATGTTAGCAAAAAATTCTTGTAAACTTCATTTAGCACATTAGCAATTTTAAACAAACTTTGAACTAATTTCTTTTGCTAAATTTGAAATTGAGTTGACAACATTTTTACAACATTTTTTGCTAACATTAGCAAAAATAAATGGTAAATTTTTTTTTATTTTCAGAAAACTTTAAATGGCGCTATCTCGGAAACCAGATAGAGCAAAATGGAGGCCATTTTTGGTTCTCGGGCTCTCCATAGCATCGCCGGTCCTCTTCACATGTGTGGACCCTAATGGGTCCTAACTTTGGATCCAAAAACGTTAGCATTCCCGAAAATTTTAAAATGCTCATATCTCGGTAAATATTGCCGACACGACAAAAACTCCAAAAGCATTTTTGTAGATCTCAACACGTAGAACAAGACCGGAAAATCAAAATATCTCCGAGTAATATTTTTGAAGTTATCGAGTTTTGTAATTCTCAAAACCCGGGTGGTCCCCTAAAATCACGTATCTCAAAAACTAAGCAAAGTAGAGCGAAACGGAGACAAATTTTGGATCAAAAACTATGACGATTTTTAAGGAACCCAACTAGGTCTAGGCCCATCGGGGTCTGGACCTATCGGGTTCGAACCCAATGGGGTCCTCAAATGTGTATGAACTAAGTTGAAATAAAAAAAAAAAATCAGTTAACTAATTTTTGGCAAAACATTTTTGCTAACTTTACAAAAAAAATTGTGGGTTCAAAATCAGCAAATTTTCTTGTAGGCTTTGAAGCTTTTTTTGCTAACATTACAGTTTTTTTTTGAGTGTAGCGTTCAATATTTTCGCGTGAAAAAATGTTCAAAGGCGAATATCTCTAAAACGGAACATGCTAGAATAATTTGGATTGCAGTTTTGGAATCAGGAGATTAATTTTATAATAGTGTTTATAAACCGGTTAACCGAAAAACCGGTTTTTTCCCAAAATGTCGGTTTTTTTGCAAACCGGTTAACCGGAACTAAAAATTTCCGGTGCACCGAAAACCGGTTTTTTCCTGTCGGTTAACCGGTTTTTTTAAATACATTCTAAACGGAATATTTTCGCAAATATTAATTGTTTACACTTATTTTTTATGAAATTTTCAAAATTTCTTTGAAAACACCTTGAAAATCCTTGAGAAGGAAAGTCTAAAATAGTTTTTCACTTCAAGAAACAATTTATCATATAGGAATTTTATTTCGAATCAGATAAATATTTGAAATACTCACTGTTGTAAGCGTTTTTTTTGACACTTTTATGGAAAACTTGTTAAGTGACTGTTAACAAGACAGTAAAACAAGCCAACCGGGTTAAAATCGGGGGAACATGAAAAAAAATACTAAACTCCAATTTACTTATAACGAATTGATGTATTTTTATACCCTCCACTTAGTGATAGAGGGTATATATAAGTTTGTCATTCCGTTTGTAACTCATCGAAATATCGGTCTAGGACCCCATAAAGTATATATATTCATGATGCCCGATCGATTTTAAGACATTCTAGCGATGTCCGTCTGTCTGTCTGTCTGTGGAAAATGCTGTAGCGGACAAAATATTGCACACAGATTACTGAAACTTAACATATTTATTGGAAGTTCTCCCGAGAAGTTTGGTATTTGAGTGATATCGGTTCAGCGATTCAAAAGTTATGAACGAAATTGTAAGCACACCTCAAAAATTTCTGTACATTCAACATAACCTAAAAGTACAAAATGCTTTAATTCGGCTTCTGGTTGACATATGTGAATATAATTGAACACCAAATGGTATTTAAACAAGTACGAACATATTTTTTACAAAAAAAAATCGCGGATTTTTTTTTTACCAAAAATTTTTTTTTTTCAATTTTTTTTTTTTTTCAAAAGTAATTTTCTTTTAAATAAATTTTTTTTGCAATAATCTTTTTGAAATTGTGGAGGGTATCACTACATTCGGCAAGGCCGAATTTAACTTTTTTACTTGTTTTAAAATAAAGCCAATTAAAATTTAATTAAAGTTCTAGTGAATATGCAAATATAAAGTACATTATTTAAATACCGTTATTTTTATAGGGTAACAGTTGCAAACCTTGATGAAAGAAACAAATATGTTAACTTAAGGTATATTCGCTATATTATTTAATAAAAATTAGCTATTTTCAAGTATTTTTTGGTTTTGTCAGTTAAAGAAAAAACCCGGTTTACCGGTTTTTTTATTTCGGTTTAACCGAGAAAACCGGTTAACCGAAAAAGCTGATTTTCGGTTAACCGAGAAACCGGTTTCCTAAAATGTCGGTTTTTTATAAACACTATTTTATATGCAATCAAGTCCTAGTTTTGGAAGAATCTGAGGAGCACCAAAATTACACTCAAAAAAAAAAAACTGTAATGTTAGCAAAAAAAGCTTGTAAACCTACAAGAAAATTTGCAGATTTTGAACCCACAATTTTTTTTTCTAAAGTTAGCAAAAATGTTTTGCCAATAATTAGTTAACTAAATTTTTATATTTTTTAACTTAGTTCATACACATTTGGGGACCCCATTGGGTTCGGACCCGATAGTTCTAGACCCCGATGGGCCTAGACCTAGTTGGGTTCCTTAAAAATCGTCATAGTTTTTGATCCAAAATTTGTGTCCGTTTAGCTCTACCTTGCTTAGTTTTTGAGATACGTGATTATAGGGGACCACTGGGGTCTTGAGAATTAAAAAACTCGATAACTTTAAAAATATTACTCGGAGAGCTTTTGACTATTTTGCGGTCTTGTTTTACGTGTTGAGAGCTACAAAAATGCTTTTGGACTTTTTGTTGTATCGGCAATATTTACCGAGATATGAGCATTTTAAAATTTTTGGGAATGCTAACTTTTTTGGATCCAAAGTTAGGGCCCATTAGAGTCCACACATATGAAGAGGACCGGCGATACTATGAGGGTGAGCCCGAGAACCAAAAATGACCTCCATTTTGCTCTATCTGGCGTAGTTTCTGAGATAGCGCCATTTTAAGTTTTCTGAAAATAAAAAAAAAATTACCATTTATTTTGCTAATATTAGCAAAAAAGCTTGTAAAAATTTGGTCAACTCAATTTTAAATCTAGCAAAAAAAATTAGTTCAAATTTTGTTTAAAATTGCTAATGCGCTAAATGAAGTTTACAAGATATTTTTGCTTACTTGCTAATCTCAACTAAAAATTTGCTAAAAGTTAGCTAACCAGCATTAGCAAAAAAAAAATTAGTAAATCTACTAATGTATTATTTTGAGTGTACGAAATTATTGGTTTTTTGATTTTTTAACAGCGAATATCTCAAAAACGGTACGTGCTAAAAAAAAACTGGATGGAAGATTTGGAATCAGGAGAGCAAAATCTTTAAGCATCAGTTGGATATTTCACTGGGAGGTTTTTATTGTCGAACAGTGTAATTATTTAGCAATAACTCGAAAATAGGATCAGCTAGGATTTTCGTGTATACGATTTTTAAAGTTTGTAATAAAGAGGTGTGAAATGGCATTTCCCGATTTTGTCACCATTTTCAAAAAGCATGAACTTGCTTGAAGAGGGGTGGGCAGGAAGCATTAAAATCATCGATTCAAAAACACTTTACAACACATTTTTGTTTTTGAGTATTTGGAAGATTCAGGGGATTAAAAATTGTTACAAGAAAATACAAAAGTCATGTTTTATGAAAATGCAGAAAATTAAAATATGTAAAATTACAAAAAAAAAAATTGTAAAATTACAAAAAAAAAATTGTAAAATTACAAAAAAAATACAAATTTCGATCGAAAATTGTTTAAAAAAAACCAGGAAAACTGTCAAATATTGGTAAAATAGGATTGCGAGACTTTTTCTAGTAATTTGACAAGGTTTTTGTTTTTTGAGTGTAGTTACTTGAATTACCGAAAGATCCATCAACATTTAACGTAAATTTCCTAGGCTACCCTCGTTTAAGTTATTACCCAGTTTAGTACGTATACTTTTTTGTATGCAATATTATTTTAAGTGCTTAATACCACAAAATCGTGGTTAAAATAGATGAAAACAAAATACAAGTAAATTTTATGAGTTACTTATATAAATTGCGAGTGTTTTTTATTTAAACAAATAAAATTAAACCCATTCAAGGCTAAAATGAACACAATTTTTTATCCTTTTTATTTGTGTTGTGTGTTTTTTTTTGTTGTTTTTGTTTGCCAAAAAGTCAAAAGTTTATAGACAAAATGTAATTTAATATTACATTAAGTTAATTTTTGCTGCTTTAAAAATGATACATTCCAGTTAATTTATTAAGTTTTAAAGTTTTAAGCAATAAAAAAATGGTAAAAGTGGGGCGAAATTGAAAAAAAGTCTCTTAATCTGAGACTTTTTCTATAGGAAAAATGTCAGAGAATTTGAGACTTTTCTTTAGGAAAATTGTCTCAGAATCTGGGATTTAAAAAAAAAATGTCTCATAATCTGAGACTTTTTCTATAGGAAACAATGTCTCAGAATCTAAGACTTTTTCTATAGGAAAAATGTCTCAAAATCTGAGAGTTTTTATAAAGGAAAAATGTCTCAGAACATGAGACTTTTTCTACAGGAAAAATGTCTCAGAATCTGAGACTTTTTCTATAGGAAAAATTTCTCAGAATCTGAGACTTTTTTTTTATAGGAAAAATGTCTCAGAATCTGAGACTTTTTCTATAGGAAAAATGTCTCAGAATCTGAGACTTTTTCTATAGGAAAAATGTCTCAGAATCTGAGACTTTTTCTATAGGAAAAATGTCTCAGAATCTGAGACTTTTTCTATAGGAAAAATGTCTCAGAATCTGAGACTTTTTCTATAGGAAAAATGTCTCAGAATCTGAGACTTTTTCTATAGGAAAAATGTCTCAGAATCTGAGACTTTTTCTACAGGAAAAATGTCTCAGAATCTGAGACTTTTTCTATAGGAAAAATGTCTCAGAATCTGAGACTTTTTCTATAGGAAAAATGTCTCAGAATCTGAGACTTTTTCTATAGGAAAAATGTCTCAGAATCTGAGACTTTTTCTATAGGAAAAATGTCTCAGAATCTGAGACTTTTTCTATAGGAAAAATGTCTCTGAATCTGAGACTTTTTCTGTAGGACTTTTTCTATTGGACTTTTTCTATAGGAAAAATGTCTCAGAATTTTTTCTATAGGAAAAACGTCTCAGAATCTGAAACGTTTTCTATAGAAAAAAATGTTTCTAAATCTGAGACTTTTTCTATACGAAAAATTTTTCAGAATCTGAAACATTTTCTATACGAAAAATTTTTCAAAAAATAATTCGCCAGATCAATAACAGATGGCGATGCAACAACTGTACTCAAAATTATCAACACGCGCAATTACAGTGTTGCCATACTGAAGCCCTTCTATCTTTCAAATCTTTCATCTCTCTTCTTCCCCTTTCCGAAAGAAACATCACGGTTACAGTAGTAATTGATAGGCAGCATTGCCTGAGTGTTGTTTCTTTTAAAAAAAAATTGTATTTGTAAAATGAAAGTAGAGAAACCCCCCGAAGGGTTTGGAAAACTTAGCTCGAGTTCTTTTTTTTTATGGCCCACTGAAGTTTTTAAATTTTTTTCAAAGGCGCACTGTGAGTCAGCATCCATGAATTTGTCCCTTATATGTCAAAAAAGTAATACATATGGGTGTTAAAGGATCGCTGATCACGATTCTGGAAATTTTTTTTCAAAATTCAAAATGGCGGATCCAAAATGGCGGACATGGTTTTTTAATTCTTTGCTTATTGTATTTAATATAATCATTGTCGATGTATTTGGGATCGTTAATAACGAATATGAATTCAGACTTTTTAAATTCAAAATGGCGGATCCAATATGGCGACAAGTTTAAATTTAAAATTTTTTATATGTTGTCTGTTTTGCTCAAAAACTTAGATTTTAATGGTTTTTCGATTGTTAAAACTGATTTCGGAATTAAAGATTTGAAATTCAAAATGGCGGATCTAATATGGCGGATATGCTTTTTTTCTTAGCTAATTGTACTTAAATTAATCATTTGCGAAGTATTTACGGTCGGTAAATACTAATATGAGCTCAGATTTTTTAAATTCAAAATGGCGGATCCAATATGGTAACAAATAAAATGTTTAGTTTTATTCTATGTTGTCTGTTTTGGAAAAAAACTTTGATTTTGATGGTTTTTCGGATGCCAAATCTGATTTTGAATCAAATACTCAAAACTTTAAATAGCGGATCCAATATGGCGGATACGATATTAAACAAGATAACCTATTTTCATAATACCAATGCAATGCATTAGTAGGAGGCACCCCCTGAGTGTTGGCTCAAAGTAAAAAAAATATTGATTAATGTTTTAAAATATCACTTGGAAATGATTGCGCAATGCTAATCACAAATACGAGCTCAGATTTTTTGAAATTAAAATGGCGGATCCAAAATGTAGGACACAGATTTTTTTAAGAAAATTTACAATGTTTACATTCGTAAATTTTTATAAATCCCTCTTTTTTTCTTTTATCAGAAGATTTTAATAAAATATTTCCCCTTTAAATGCGTCAAAAAGTTCATATCTTCAGTGGCACATTTAATAGAGAACTTTTTTATTTCTAATTAGCATTTGTCATCCTAAATGTACAAACAATGCTACTAGCTAACAATTTCATAAAAAATATTAAAAATGCTATCGCCAAAATGTGCCCGCTTAAATGCGTTCCCAGCTTTATTGTTTAGCACTAGAGATGGCCGCTGGTCACGTGAATTACGCGTGATCAAAAGTGAGCAAGATGCAATTTTTTTTTGTCTTGAGAAATGTGAGTGATTCGTAGTAAGTGTCATTTTTTGCATGAGTCAAAATTATTATTATTGCCTCTATGTGAAAAGTTTATGAACTGTTGCACAGGGTCGCAAAAATGTGAATAGAATATATTGTTAAAGACAGATTGTACTTCGAGGTTTGTCAATATCGTTTGGACTTTTTTGGACTTTGTGATTTCAACAAAAGTATACATTTCTATGATTTATAAAAAAACAAGTAAGAAAATTATAGTCGGTCAAGACCGACCATATAATACCCTACACCAAGGTTTCCCGGAAAATGGGTCCCATGGATCGATTAGATCTATATGTTGTAAAACCTTTAATAAGTGAAGAAAACACTCACAAATCAAATTTGAGTGAAATAGGCTTCTATTTGTTGACAATAAACCGCTTTAACTGAATATCGGGCAAAATTTTCACAAGGGGCCTGAGTCCAAAACTGGTCCGATGATTATCAGGTTTGATAAGGTTATTTAAGTACGCGTTTAACATACACAAACAAAATTTTAATTAAATATTTTCTATTTTCATGAAATTTGAGATATTTATGTGAAAATCGGGAAGGTGGTTTGTATGGGGGCTACAAGAAGAACTGGTCCGATTTCTTTGAAATTCGGAATGATGATATGTGAAGACAAAACATGTTTACCATCCAAATTTCAAAGCGATACCTTCTACAATACGGTTATTAGAGTCATTTGAGCCAAAACTAAAGAGGACCTTTGTATGGGGGCTAGGTCTAAATATGGACCGATTTTTTCCAATTTCAATAGGCTTCGTCCTTGGGCCAAGAGAGACTTAAGTTTCAAGTCAATTGATTAAAAATTGCGACCTGTATCGTGTTTACACCGTTTACATGGACAGACAGACAGACGGACGGACAGACGGACGGACGGACGGACATCGCTAAATCGACTCAAAAAGTGATTCTGAGTCGATCGGTATACTTAAAGGTGGGTCTAGGACCAATATTTCGGGTAGTTACAAACATCAGCACAAACTCATTATACCCTGTACCACAGTGTGGTGTAGGGTATAAAAATATATAGCTTACTTTTTGGCAGTTTGTGTCAGGTGTTGGACAAACAGGTATGGGTTAAGGAGAACTTGAAAAAATTTGAAAAAATATTGTGTTGCATTAAAAATATAAAAAAAATCTCAAACTTTGACTTAAACCTCATGCAAAAAAACACTTAAGCTACAATCAAAAGATATTAAAGGTGGACAAAATTCAAGATGTCGACGTTCTGAAAAAAATATTTTTAAATATATGATGCCTTACAGCCCTTATTTGCCAAAAAATGGATATCGTGGCCCACAGTGAGGCGTTTTGCAGTAAAAAAAGTATTAAATCTAGTTCTGAGGTAAATAATGTTAAGACATGTCGTCAGTGAAATTTGATGGCGGTTCTTTGAGGATATTTGAAAAAAGAACCAGAATTACCCCAAAAAATGAGCTCAAACTATGTTTTCAAAACCCTTCGGGGTTTTGCTCTTCTATTGGTATATTTTAATTATTTTTTGTCGCGTTCAAGATACACTCGAATACCCCAAATTTGTTGCACAGTGTAATTTAAGGGGTGCTTGAGCGGTGGTAGTTCGATAATTTACCATCATACTTATTCAGATACCTATTATTTTTTATGGGTGGTTAGTTTACCTAAATGAAATGTTCCCTTTTCATTTAATTGCATTCTCCATATCGTATTTCAAATTGAAATCATTGGAAAATGCTTGATTACACCTATCTTTTGTTTCTAATAACTATTTTTCATTCGAATTTTCAATTTATTGTGGCACTCACAAGGAAGTTCTTTTACAGGGCAGCCCCCGATTGTCCTGAAACTTGAATATGGGAATGAGTGGAAAAAAATAAGAGTTACCTGTTTTTCCTTAGCTGCCCAATCTCAAATTTAAAAAAAGGGTTGCCACCTTATGAAAAATTAAGGGCTTTCGGGAAAATCCGTATAAAATCCGTACTAATAGGAATTTCGCCAAACAACAAAATTCGGGTCAGCTTAATTTTCATAAGGATTATTTTAAATGATTTTGGTGGTCGTACTTATATACATCTCTATATAAACTACCCCAGGTATTATACATTTTTGACAATAACGAACTTAACGAAGCCGAATATGGACACAACCGATACAACATTGGATAGGTCTTTAAAAATCCTTTCGACCTGTATAAAAAGTTCATATAGTTTCTTCTGAAGAAATGGCAAAAATCCTAGAAAAACTAATATAAACCATATAAACTACCCCAGCAATTATACATTTTTGACAGTAACGAACTTGACGAAGCCGCCGAATATGGACACAAACGATACACCATTGGATAGGTCTTCAAAAATCCTTTCGACCTGTATAAAAAGTTCATATAGTTTCTTCTGAAGAAATGGCAAAAATCCTCGAAAAACTAAAAAAATCCCGTTTTTCCCCTCCCCTTTGACCCGCTAAATGTGAGATTGGGCAGCTATAAAAAAACAGATAACTCTTATATTGCTCCCCTCTTTCCTATATTTCAGTTTCAGGACAATCGGTGGGTGCCCTGCGAAAGACTTTCCTTGTCAGTTATTTGTTTAATTTTAGTAATAAATTGATATTTCTTACACTTCAATAAATTCAAGTGTCTGATAAGTTCATGAACCTTTATTTAGCAAAGTTCTTTAGACTTTGTTTTTTCTTTTCTTTATTAATTTTTAAATATGAGTTAAAAATATGAAATGTAGACATGCATTTAGTGTTAGTCTTTCAAGACCTACAGTGAGCGTCAAAAGAAAGTGTACAGTAGGGCGTCCGTCAAATTTAAATTTTCGAATTTCATGTCGTAATACCTGCCAAACGATGTCCACGTACTTTATTGAAAAATTTATAAAAAATTTCAAAACCGCGATTTTAGTCCGCAGATGCTGGTTTTTAAACATAAAAATTATTTCTTATCCAAATTGGTCTCAAAAGTTGAAAACTGTTAAGTGTGTTATCTAAAAAATATTAAACAAATATAAAAACACGATTTTGGTCCGAAAATGCTGATCAGCATCTGTGGACCATAATCGCAGATCAGCATTTTTGGACCAAAATCGCGTTTTTATATTTTTTCGATAACACACTTAACATTTTCCCACTTATATTATCTCAATAATATTAAAAAAAATATAAAAAAACACGATTTTGGTCCGAAAATGCTGATCAGCATCTGTGGACCACAATCCAGATCAGCGTTTTTGTATCAAAATCGCGTTTTTTTTTATTTTTTTAATATTTTTTAGATAACACACTTAACATTTTCCAACTTTTGAGATCAATTTGAATAAAGATGTTTAAGAATCAGCATCTTGGGACCAAAATCGCGGTTTTGGATTTTTTTAAACATTTTCCCGATAAAGTACGCAAAGTCCCCGAATTTTTTAGCCGGATTTGGTAAAAAAATTCAGACATGCATTTTGGTCGAAATATGTAATTTTTTCCAACTTTGACCGCTGGTTGCCGACTGAAGATGACCTTGCGAAATTTTTTCCTAAATTTCTCCACAATCAACTCTAACGTGGCCATCGATTGGCAGGTATTACGACATGAAATTCGACTATTTAATTTTGATGGGACGCACTAATGTACAGGTATAAAGTAGATGTAAAATTTTTTAAAAAAATTTCAAGCTTTAATTTTAGCTTGATGGCTTCTAGATTGAGCAAATATTAAATGCGATACGAGGGTCGCGCTGGAAAATAAATTATTTGTAGACGTTTTTTTAGAAAATGTTTAAAAAATATTTCTAAGTTGATTTTTTTCATGTCCAAACATTAAAAATTTAAGAAATAATACAATAGTTCAAGTTCAGTTATCAACTCATTTTTCCGATGACCCAAACAAAAA